>VZRV01007354.1:0-18200 GCA_013398115.1 Falcunculus frontatus
CCATCCCATAGGAACAGGGGTGGATCCTGTGGGATGAATCTGTCCCTGTGGGATGGATCTGTCCCTATGGGATGGGATCTGTCCCTGTGGGGTGGATCTGCAGTTATCCTTTTATCAAGGCACTGGTTCTAATTTCCATGGAAATCACAGGAAGGATCAAGGGACTCTCTCCCAGCCTGGAGAAACTTTTCCTGCTGCCTCTGGAGCTGTTTGTAGGGTGAGCTGTGGGATCCCTGAGAGGATGCCCTGAACTCCTCTCTTCCTTTCCAGTCCCGAGTTTTTTCCCCCTGCCCATTTGTTCCTCATCATCCAACCAGTTCCAAGGCCAAACCACTTCCATGCACACCTTGGAATCACAGAAAAAGCTGGAAAACACCTCCAGGATCACCGAATCCATGATTGCCACTAACCCCTGTCCCCAGGTGCCTCATCCATTTGGGATTTTGACACTTCCAGGAGTGGGGACTGCCCTGGGCAGCCCCTTCCAATAAGACATTCCCCCTAATATTCCCTATGTATATTTAGGAATATTTCTTTCCCTACATTCCCTAATCTAAACCTCCCCTTGAGGTCATTCCTCTCATCCTGTCCCTTGTTCCTGACCCCCACCTGGCTCCACCTTTTTTCCAGGTAATTTTAGAGAGGAATTAAATCCCTCCTGAGCCTCCTTTTCTCTCCTAGCTCCCTCTGCTGCTCCAGCCCTTTCCCAGCTCCATTCCCTTCCCTGGATATGCTCCAAAGGGTGACTTGTGCTAAGATCACTCCAGGAATCCACAATTTCAGCTGCAGAAATGTTTTCTAGGATTGCTGTAAATCCAGGAGTTTCTCCTCTCATGGATCAGACTTCCCCATCCAGGTATTTGTGTGTTGGGAAGGGCTGGATCCCAACAAATCCCATGAAATGCTGGGAGTGCGTTTCAGCCTGAGGGAGAGAAATATGAGCTCATCCATTCCGAGTAGATCCTGGTGCCAAAAAAGGGATAAAAATGCACATTTCTGCCTGGGAATGGTGGCCTCCATCGCTGGGAATGAGCAGCGGAGAGCGGAGGGTGGGGAATTTGGCAGCTCCGGTGTTATTCCGTAAACAGGCAGCATGGCATGGCTGGATATTTTCGGCTTTGCACAAAAGCTGAAGGGAAAGAAAGAGGGTGGGTAAAAAAAGCATAGAAAAATGGCTTCCAAGTAACCCATTCAGAGCCCAACGCTGATTCCGGAGCAGTTTTCCCTCTTTATTTCTCTCTGATGGATTTGAGGAAGAATCAGTCCTTAAACCCCTTATTTATCACCATGGATCATGTGAGATTTGACTGGAATTCTTGTCTGCAGGGTCCATAACTTCCCTCTGGGCCCTGCTGGAGCTGTGTGGAAATTTGATCTCCTGGTTTCAGGAGCACGTGAATTCCATGATGGTTTCTCCCCAGCTTTGTGGAGGAAGCAAATTTGCAGGAATTCTTTCTTTCCTCTCATTTTCCTCCCCGTTTTTGCTTCGTTCTGAGCAGCAGTGATGGTTTTTTCCACGGCTGGGTGTCCCACCTGTGCAAATCCATGTCCCTTTATCCCCTGGATGTGGGAACATCTCCTCCTCCAGCTCCTCCCAACCCCTCCATCCCTTTCAGAGTTGGTTTTGCTGCTGGAATTTTTTTTTTTTCCCCAGTGCTGTGTCACTGAATTCCGTGAATTTCCCCCTCCTGCAGATTTAATCCCTTTAGTGCTCCTGCTTTGCAGGGCTTGGCTGGAGCTCAGGAATGTCTGAGATGGGCCTTGGAGCGATCCTGGGTTTAATGGAACCTGGAGTTTGGCGTGGAGCGAGTTCTCCTTTCACATTAAAAATGACATAAACCCCGCTCAGCGTGAGGGAAACAAACAGGATTTGAAGCACAGGAGTCTCCAGAATCCAAATGGAACTGACAGAGAGGTGATTCCAAAATTATCCGGGGAAATGGGAGCACTTTGTTCCACAGGCTGTGTCAGAAATGGTTGGATCTGTGTTTTTTCTGAGTGTCCTGGACAGAAACCCAGCTCCCAGACTGTCCTGGAATTCTTATTCCAGACATTTTGTTCTACATTTATAAATATTTATAGATTTAATGCCATAAAATAAACCAGAGGAATCTTTTTTTTCCACTTAAAATGCCTTGGAATAATGAATATTGTTTTTATTAATGCAAGCTCTCATCCTAAAAAATTAAACCAGGAGCGTAGAATGAGAGGAATAATACATCTGTTCCCTACAAAAATCCCATGACTTGTGTTTTGTTGGGAATTCCCAACCAAGTCCTGGTGTTTTTATCCTAAACCATCTTCTACCATCTTCTCCTGTTGCTTTCATAATGGGATTTTGTGTCCTCAGGAGCTGGTGGCCTCAGGTGGCTGCTGAGGAAGGAATTCAGTGGGAAAAAAAACCTTCCTGGAAGTCAAATTCCTTGTTCCTCGTGTGCAATTCCACATGAGCGGATCCTCAGCGGGCCAGAGCAGCTGGAATTGGGATATTTTACAGGAAAATCCATGTTCTGCTGCGAGGGCACAACAAAGCCCTGGAGCAAAAGTTGTGTGAGCAGCAATTGGAGCCCTGGAATTCTCCCTGGGAATTCCTTCCAGTGCTGCAAGAGGAGTGGCTGGGATGAGAGGAGGGATATCCTGATTTTTGGTGGAGAAATCAAATGGGAATGGAAAGTTTTGGGAGCTTGGAGAAGTGTCAGGTTGTTGTGTTGAGCCCATCCAGGCTGTGCAGCCCCTGACACCCCGATTTTTAGGGAATTCTGAGCTCTGTGGCTCCTGGCAGCCCAATGTTTATGGAATTCTGGGCTGTGCAGCCCCTGAAATCCCTGTTTTTGTGGAATTCTGGGCTGTGCAGCCCCTGAAATCCCTGTTTTTTGTGGAATTCTGGGCCTGCAGCCCCTGAAATCCCAATTTTTATGGCATTCCTGGGCTCTGCAGCCCCTGAAATCCCTATTTTTATGGAATTCTGGGCTCTGCAGCCCCTGAAATCCCTGGTTTTTATGGAATTCTGGGCTGTGCAGCCTCTAAAAGCCCTCTTTTTATGGCATTTCTGGGCTGTGCACCCCTGACACCCCTATTCTTATGGCATTCCTGGGTCTGCATTCACTGACACCCCTATTTTTATGGAACTCTGGGCCTGCAGCCCCAAACATCCCAATTTTTATGGCATTCCTGGGCTCTGCAGCCCCTAACAGCCCAATTTTTGTGGAATTCTGGGCCTGCAGCCCCTGAAATCCCTATTTTTAGGGAATTCTGGGCCTACATCCAGTGACACCCCTATTTTTGTGCAATTCTGGGCTCTGCAACCCCAACATCCCAATTTTTATGGGATTTCTGGACCTGCAGTCTAACACCCTGATTTTTATTGAATTCTGGATTCTGCAGCTCTTGACATCCCTATTTTTATGGAATTCTGGCCTGTGCAGCCCCTGTCTTCCCAATTTTTATGGCATTCCTGGGCTCTGCAGCCCCTAACATTCCAATTTTTCTGGAATTCTGGGCTCTGCAACCCCCGAAATGTCAATTTTTATGGAATTCTGGGCCTGCAGCCCCTGAAATCTCAATTTTTATGGAATTCTGGGCCTGCAGCCCTTAGCACTCCGATTTTTCTGGCATTTCTGCCACAAGTGAAGACTCCCTTAGCAGAAATCCCCGGGGAACTGACTCTGAACAGACTCCCAGCCTGGATGAGCAGGGAGTTCCTTCCCAAAAACCAGGGCTCAGGAGGGAACCACGGCTTTTCCCTCAGTGGGAATTGAGGGAACTCAACAACAACTTCTTTGTGGTGTTCTGATGTGTGATGCTCCTTTCCTCTGGCTGGGATTTCAGTAAAGCCCGGATTTTACTGATTTTGGTAAAACCTGACTTCAGTAAAACCTGATTTCAGCAAAGCCTGATTCCAGAAAAACCTGATTTCAGCAAAATCTGGTTTCAGTCAAACCTGGTTTCAGTAAAACCTGATTTCAGTCAAACCTGAGTTCAATAAAACCTGATTTCAATAAAACCTGATTGCAGCAAAACCTGATTTTAGTAAAACCTGATTCCAGTCAAACCCGATTTCAGCAAAACCTGATTGCAGTCAAACCTGATACCAGTAAAACCTGATTCCAGTCAAACCTGAGTTCAGTAAAACCCGATTTCAGCAAAACCTGATTGCAGTCAAACCTGATACCAGTAAAACCTGATTCCAGATTCCAGTCAAACCGGCAAAACCTGACTTCAGTGAAACCTGATTTCAGCAAAGCCTGATTCCAGTCAAACCTGATTCCAATCAAACCTGATTCCAGTAAAACCTGATTTTAATAAAACCTGATTGCAGGAAAACCTGATACTGGTAAAACCTGATTTTAATAAAACCTGATTCCAGTAAAACCTGATACCAGTAAAACCCAGTTTTAATAAAACCTGATTCCAGTCAAACCTGATTTTAGTAAAACCTGATTTTAGTAAAACCTGGTTTTAATGAAACCTGATTTTAGTAAAACCCAATTCTAGGAAAACCTGACTTCAGTCAAACCTCTCAGCATTCCCAGGAGCAGGTGGGTGGATGTCTTTAAACACCACAAAAGTTTTCCCAATTTCCCTTCTGACAGGGATGGGAACAGCTCAGCTCCTTCCCCACGGTCCCAGCCAGGAGGGAAGGAGTTTCTCATTCCCAGACACTTCCAAGACACTGGAGCTGTCGGGGACAAAGCTCCAGTGCACAAAAGGCTTTGGAGACGTTGCAGTGGGGAGTTCATTAGGGAAAGGTTCCTTCTCTAACTCCCTCCCTCCTTTGTGGGATGCTGGAAGCTCTACCAAGTAAATCACCTCCTGCAAGTCTTTCAGGCTGGCAGCAGGAGCTGGGAGTGAGAGATCTCCCTAATCCTGGATGTGTGGCTGCTGAGCCCGGCCGTTGCTTTGTGCTCTGTGAGGATGGGAAGGTTTAATCTGCCTCCTGAGCAGCCTTTTCTCTGCTCCTGCTCTGATCTTTCCTCGCCTCAGCCCCACTGGCTGTGCTGCTTTGCAATGGATTTAATAGCTCGGTTGTTTGGACATGATTAAAAATGTAATGAATGGAGAGAAGCAGTGAGAGGATGAGCAGCTCATGAAAGGGTTTGGGCTAAAAATACCTGGTTTGGCTCAGTATCACAGGGCCACGGAATGTCCTGAGCTGGAAGGGGTGAAGGAGGATCCAGTGCAGCTCCTGGCCCTTCACAGACACCCCCAAATCCCACCCTGGGCATCCCTGGCCATCACTGGCATTTTTTATGATCAATGATGATGCTTTTATCTGCTTATCCTTCGAATTAGGACTGGCTTTGTCACTTTTATAATACTTTTTTTTTTTAAATTTTATTTTTTGAGTTTCACTGAAGGTGAAAATACTCAGAGAATCAAGGGCTGAAGGAGCACAGATTCCAGCTCCTGGCCCTGCACTGACACCCCAAATCCCACCTTGAAAGCGATGTCCAAACTCTCCTGGAGCTCTGGCACCTTTGGGAATGTGCCCATTCCCTGGGGAGCCTGGGCAGTGCCCAGCACCCTCTGGGGGAAGAACCTTTCCCTAAATCCAGCCTAAACCCACCCTGTCCCAGCTCCAGCCCTTCCCTGGGTCCTGTCCCAGGGAGCAGAGATGAAGCTGCCCCTCAGTCTCTTCTTTGCCTTCCTCTCATTTCCCCCAGAACTCCACAGAGCTCCACAGAACAGGGATTTTACTGTTTTTACATTAAATCCCACCTCCCAGAGGGGCTGTGGAAATCCTTCCTTTCTACGTGAGCCTCTGAAGGGGCTGAACTTCCCCCGTGCTCTGCCTTGGGGAATCTCGAGGGGTCAGAGGGGTTTGATCACGATTTGGTGGATTTTTAATAGCAAACATTCAAGGTATGGATGGATGGGCTGAAGCTGAGAATTGTCCTGCTCTGTGGTGAGCAGGTGAAGGAGACTCTGTGGAATAAACAGATTTTGTTCCTTCTCCTTCCCCTCAGCAGCTGCAACATCTGCAGCTGGAACATCTGCACAGAGGGTGCAGGGCTGTGGCTGCTCCTCCTGCTCTCCCAAAATTTAAGTAGGGTTTGAATCTTTGCCCTTAGAGGGGGCAGATTTGTGTTGCTTACGGACAGAGTAATTAAAGTCGCAGCTGAAATCGGGAGTGGATTTGGAAAAACGGAATAGAAGTGGGGATGGGAATTATTTTGAGCTGTTTCTGTTGGATTCTCAGTGAAATTCACCTTTTTTTTTCCTCCGTGTTGGAACTGAATGTGGTATTTTTGTCTTTACATTTACGCCTCTTTGAGCTGGTTTTGCTCAGAGTTGTTTGATCCAAGTCAAACCTTCAGCTTTCAGCTCAGGGATGGGAAATTTAAGGAGTGTTTTTTTTCCCCAAAGTGGAACAGGATTCAGGCCACTTGTGAGACCTTGAGGTATCTGGGGTTTTCTTGGGTTCACTCCAGCTCTTTCTCTTCCCACTTGCTCCGTGTCCTTCAAAGCAGATCCGTGTCCTGTTTCCATGACGATGTTTGTACAGTAGATGCTTTGGAGTATGGATATATAGATTTTTCCATTTGTAACATCTCCCTGCCTGAATTCCTGGTGTATTTAAGGTCTCCCTGAGCTGTTCAGAACATCTGTTCCAAATCAGTGTTTCGGGACACCAGCTTTGGAGTGAAGCTTCCCAGTGCCTTGGCCAGGGACAGAGGAGGGAATGAGGTGATTTTTTTTCCCATTTTGCTGCTGAGTAAAAGGGCAGGATGGGAGCACTCTGTGTGTGGTTGGTGTCTCCCCAGGTTTCCCTGCATTCCTCATGTTGTTTCCTTCAAGAGGAGGGGTTTTGGGAGAGCACTGCCAGTGCTCAGGTCTTCCATCCATCCTGGAAAGGTTCCTGGCAGCCTCTCTGGTGGGGTTGGACATTCCCCCCTCCCTCCCAAACCCCTCTGGCAGAGCAGAGGGCTCAGAAGGAGCTGCTGGTGATGGGAAGTGGCAGGCAGGAGGCAAATGTCCCTGCAGGGGGATTGGGAATTGTCCAGAGCACCTCGGCCGTGTTCTGGCTGAGGGAGGTGTGAGTGACACCCACGTCCTGCTGATGCCTTGAGGTTTAGCTTTTATATTCTGTATTACTTATTGTA
This sequence comes from Falcunculus frontatus, assembly GCA_013398115.1. Taxonomy (NCBI): domain Eukaryota; kingdom Metazoa; phylum Chordata; class Aves; order Passeriformes; genus Falcunculus; species Falcunculus frontatus. The sequence goes on from VZRV01007354.1 coordinate 7,104, forward strand.
AAACTCTGAAGTGTCTCTCAGCCTGCTGCTGCTCTCTCATGCTCAGACAGACAGAACAAAGTCTCTGGGTTTGCTCTCCAAGGACACCCAGGGCCCAGAAATGTGTAAACCAACATCTTGGAGAAGGGGGGCTCAGCTTAGAGAACTTACATCATTAGCTAAAGTTTTAATTGGCAAATTGATGCTGATATGCAAATGGAGCAAAGCTATAAAAGTGTGAAGAACTCGTGACTCATTGTCCATCTTGGGGTCCATTTTGGCAGCAGCCTCTGCTCTCCCCAGGGTGTACCTTTGAAGGCCTTTCCAGTAAATATCACCTTTATTCCCTTATTCCTGTGCAGTCTCTGTTTCCAGGTAGCCACTTCAGGCATCGCTGCGAGCCCCTGGGCAGTGACAGCAGTGTCACCTCTGCCTGGGGCTCAGCATCTCCCTGTGAGTGAGTGAGGATCTGCCCTCAGAGCAGAGCTCAGCCTCGTGTGGCTGATCCTGCCCTGCCCCTGGAGCTGGCAGCAGGGAATGTCCTGTTCCAGGGACAGAGGGGCACAGGAGCTGTCCCTCGGAGCACGAGGGTCAATTCCCAGCACATCAGGACATCTCTGCCTGATGGATCTTCAAAATCCCGTTGGTTCTGTGGGATCTCTGGGAAGCTGCTTCCCTTCTGCTGCAGATAATGTCCACTCTGAGCCCTCAAATTATGAGATTTTTGGCTTTTCCTTGTTGGATTAGTCCCGTGGTCATTTCCTCTCTCCCCTTCCCTGCCTGCCTCATCTTAGCTTGTATAATTTTCCTTTTACTCTCCATTAAATAGGTTGAGATTATCAAAGACAAGATAGAGCAGGTCTGAGCCCCAACATCCACCTTTGAGCCACAGAAATCAGAGTAAGGTTCCTGAAATCAGGATAAATTCTTGTCCCTGAATAGATTCAGGCACCAGGGAGATCCCACGTGGGGCTAAAGGAGGTGAGCCCTTCCCAAATGAGCAGGGCTGAGCCCTGGGCGTGTTTTTATGACATAATTGGATCACTTGAGCTGTGTTTGCAGTGAAGGAGATGAAATTACCATCTGTAGGTTTGGGTTGGTTTTTTGTTTTTTTTTTGATAAGTTATGACCACAAATTAATAATGAGTCTGTAGAGCTGGAGGCAGGTGGTGACCAAAATTGCTGTGGCCACTCCGTGGGCTGTTTGTGGCACCATCCTTGGGGTGGTTTTGGTTCCTGGCTGTTGATGTGAGGCTGTGCCAGCTCAGCCTTCTTTGGCTTTTGCTATAAGCTGGTGCCTTATTTTGATATCAGTGGTGTAATATTTCATTTTTCCCTCTTCCCAAGGGCACTTTGTACAAACTGTGTGCTCTCACTCCCTGGTTCACGGCCTGCTCTGGGAGGTTGATGGCCTGGGAAGTTTTGCCTACAGAATGTTGGTGGTTTTGGGTAGCCAGGCTTCCCAAAGAGGGAACAGAGGAAGATAAACTGTGAGAGGGACTGGATGAGAAGGGATAAATTCTGAAGGCAGCTGGAAAATGAAAACAAACAAGTTTATCCCTGTTTATCTGTGGGTGTGAGCCAGGCCTTATGGAGTCTGAGAGGAGCTAAAGCAAGTGGAAGCTGTGAATTCTGGGGGTTTGTGGCCCCGGCTCTGAGGAAGTGGATTATTCATGGTTTCACCTCGGTGGAGCCAAGCTGACTCAGTCTCTTCCCTTGGGAAGAGGAGAGAGCAGGAATGTGCTGTGAGATCCCCACCTGCCCTTCCAAAGGCTCCTGGAAGCCGGGAGCGGGAGGTGGGAGAGGGAGAACTGAGCTGTGTGTGATGCTGTGGGGACACCCAGGTGCCACCTGGAGCAGCACTGTGTCCCCAGCCCTGCCCTTCCACCCCTGCCCATTCCAGAGGAGGGGGCTGGAAGGACCAGGAATGCTGAGTTGTGGTGGCTGCCCTTCCTCTGCCGTGCAATATTTATTAAAACAGATGTAGCTGGCTGCAGCTCCCGTTGCCGGGTGAGGAGCCAGCAGCCAGAGGAGATCAATGAGCAGACGAACAATGTGGCCTCTAAAGTTGGAAGTGGCTTTTTTCCCCCAGAACAAAGCCTGTTCCGTGCCCAGGGCTGCTCTCCAGCGAGGAGCAGAGCAGACCAACACTGGCACCCAGTGTCTGCACGGGATCAGTTCAGATTTGGGATCTCACACCCCTTTTCACGCTGAGCCAGGGCTTTCAGGCCTGATGTGCAGGATGGAGTGAGGGCCCTGATGTGCCCTGGCAGCTCAGCTCCTGGGGCTGCAGCTCCAGTTCTTCCCTCGTTTGGTGCCTGCTCTGCTCTCCTGGTGCTGATAACGTGGCTCTGCTGCTGCTCCTGCCTTGGCTCTGCTGCTGCAGGGAGATGCAGGTTTCCCATGGAATGGCTAAACCTGGGCTCAGGGAGGGGGAGAGAGGGAATGTGAAACCATCTTTCCTCCCTGGGGAAGGGTTTTCGAGTCACTCTGCAGCTGTTAAATGCCAGTTCAGTGGAGCCTTTAAACACACACTTAAAGCCGTTCCTGCTCAGCAAAACACTTCAGCACCTCCTTTAAATGAAGCCGTGTTCAAGTGTTGTGGCACTGGGACGCAGCGGGGCTGGAGCGTGTTCAGGGAGATAAACACATCCCTCGTGAGCATCCTGATGCATCCCAGGCTGGGCTGGTGGCTGAGGACCTCGGGCTCTGCAGCCTGAGCATCGCCAGGGTGAGGCTGTTCCAGAGGGGCAGCAAAGGGCTCCTGCAGCCAGATTTCCATATTTCCCACGAGGGCATGGAGTGAGTGCTCAGAAAGTTCTCAGACTGCCAGAGAGGAGGATTCTGTTAGAGAGGAGGAAAAATTCCTCCTTGTGAGGGCTGGGGTGGAATTCCCGGAGGAGCTGTGGCTGCCCCTGGATCCCTGGAAGTGTCCAGGGCCAGGTTGGAGCAGCCTGGGATAGTGGAAGGTGTCCCTGCCCTGACAAGGGGTGGAATGAGATGAATTTTAAGTCCCCTCCCAACCCAAACCATTCCATGATCCTGTGATTTGTATCTTCATTGCAGCCAGGCTTCCTCTGCTGTGCTCAGCATGTGCTGGCATTTATTTGAAAGTCTGAACAAGGAGTGGCAGAAAGCCCCAGCTGCTGAGGCTGTTCCCACATCCCTCACACACGTGGGATCATCTGCTCCCGAATTCCCCCTGATCTCACCGCTCTCACGCTTCACATCTTCTGCTGTTTCTGCAGCGTGATGATTTAATCAAACCCAAGCTCACCCCCTCCCAGCCTGTGGGATATCCTTGGAAGTTGCACTGAAGTTGCCGTAGCACATTCCAGAAAGGGAAATTGAAAACTGGAACTGAGTTTCCGAAAGAAAAAGCCCCCAGAACTACTCCCACAAACAAGATGGATGAGGAACCATTTGGGTTGCTATTATCCAAAAGTAACTTTCTGGCTGGTTTTTAGTGAACAGAGAAATATTGGAAGGGGGGAAAAATAGTTTCCATTTAGCTTTATCTCTGGCTGTACTGGAAACAAATCACGGCACAAAAAAAAGAGGATAAAGTGAAGTGAAAACGATCCCATTTATTTCCTTTGCTGTAGCACACTCTGGACAGTTCTTGTGAAGATTAAAACTCTTCTGAACTAAAGCAGATTGCACTAAAATGCTGCTGAAGGATCTCAGACAGTCCTGGAGGATCCCTGGGGTACTTTGCCCAAAAGTTATGGATGCAGAGTGAGGGGAAATGGGTCTGTGTGGGTCTCTCCTCCACTCTCTGTGCTCTCCTCTACAATTCACCTAATTTTTGAATTGTGATGGAAATCTTAGGGGTATTCTCCTTAAAAAACCTGGTTTTTTCCTTGAATTTCTGTAATCCAGTGCAGGCTGGCTCGTTAAGAGAATATCTCCCTGCCCTGGCTCTCCTGTTGGTATCTTGACTTTTGACGCCCCTCCAATGATCCGGGAAAGGCAGGAAAACCAAAAGAAGGGTTAAAAATTTTTTTAAAAATCCGAGTGGGGATTAATTTGGAGCCGTGTGTGCAGCGCTGGCTGAGCCAAGCGCTCGAGGTCAATGATTTTTTTATTTTGCCTGCTCCGTGCAGCGTCGCTTCGTGGGATTTATAAATTATTGCTGCTGCGAGTGCCTGCTCTGGCAGGGCCTGCCTCTCCCTCCTTCCTCTTTTATTGGGGATGAAAATGAGTTGGGAACGCAGAGGTGGAATCGTAAAAGTTGCGCTCCTTGATAAGATTTCAAGGTTAGAACAATGATGGCGTGGAAATCTCTGTCGTAAACCAGCCTGGGTAATTCAGGCCATAAAAAAGCTGCTTTTAGCTATGTAAATAGGGTAATAGAGTGGAGCTGCACGCCCTCAACCTCGGGCTTGCTTCATATTCCAACAATATCAACAGAGAAAATGGAGCTGGAGATGAATTGGAATAGGAAACAGGGAGGGTTTCTCCTCAGGGGGGTGAGGATGGGTTTGGGTGGAAAGTCCGTGGGATAGGTCAAGGAGCTGAAGTCTCTGGATGTAGTGAGCAAGGAGAGGAGCAGCTCTTTATTTTAATTTTTTTTCTGCTTTTCCTCCCCTGCTGACGATGAGAGCTTTGGGGGCTCGGGAGAGGCTGATGGAATTAGGCTGGATGCGTTGTGATGGTGGGACTCTGGCCAAGGATGCGTTGAGTCACATCTAATGACTTAAAAACTCCTAATTAATTTCGAATGAACTGGAACAAGGAGGCACAGCTTAACGAACACCAGGTTGTGAAAGCTCCCGGTGCTGAAAACTCACACTGGAGCCATCCTGGGGTGAGGAAAGTTGGGAGCAGCCTGGTTCAAAGGAGCAGAAAAAAATGGATGCAGGAGCTAAAGGTGGATGGGATGGAGCTTTTGGTGTGGATCAACAGTTCCAGGAGCTGTGTAGCAGCTCATGGTTCAAAAGAGCAGAGAGAAAGGGAGGGAAAAATGAAAATCAGTGGGTGGGATGGGGCTGCTGGTGCAGGGCAGCACTTCTGGGAGCTCTGCAGCTGCTCCCGGGAATGGGTGATGGAGATGCCTCAAATCTCTGGTTTCCTTTTCCAGTTTGTTCAGTTCATTTTCAGGGGACCCCTTGGGAAATGTGGGAGTCAGATCTGCTCTGCTCCTCACAGATCTGGCTGCAGGATAAAAGGGATGGAAGTGTGGAGGAAGGAGGATCCTGGATGGTGCTCCCAGGGGGAAATCTCAGGATCACAGAGGGGTTTGGGTTGGAAGGGACCTTAAAGTCATCTCATTGCACCCCCAGTGGGCAGGGACACCTCCCACTAGAATGGAGGGTGAGACACAACTCCCAGGAACTCGTGAGGTTCCAGAGGATGGGGCTACAGGGCTCAGACTGAAAGGGAAGAGGGAAGTTAAAAAGCAGAGATGTGGAGCAGGAGGAAGTTCAGCCAGGCAGAGGTCGCTCTTGTGCCCACCAGGTTCCTTTCTGCTGGAAGAGTGGTTTTGAGGGATGACTGAAAGCTGCAGGAAGCGGGAGAGCTCCAGGTCCTGGTGGGTTTATCCCTGACTGTTCCATGCCCTGGCACGTGATGGTTTCTTGCTGAGAAGGTGCCACTGTGCATCAGGCCCTTGTCTGAGGTCACCTCTGTGACAGCCGTGGTTCTGCTCTCCTCTGAGCTGGCCTTTACCAGCCCCAGAGCTGCTCCTCAGCTGGGTCACCTTGGCAGGGAGGTGTCCTGAGCCCGGCCAGCCCTGGGACAGTGACATTGGAGGTGCCACTGCAGCGGGATAATCCCATTTCCTTTCCTCCTCCGTACGATCAGATAAGGCTTTGGCAGCCGTTCACGTCCAGACAAATGAAATAAACGGCTCTGAATTCATCGTGGCAAGGAACAGACTCGGCTCCAAAATGAGTAACAGGACCTTCCCTTCACCTGCACAGATCTGCTCCGTGGCTGCGTTCATTTCCACACAATCACTGGGAAATGTTCTCCTGATTGCCGGGAACGAAGCTTTGATGGGGAGGGGAGGGAAAAAATCCCTGCTCCTAATCTCCAGTGGAACTGGTAAATGGGGAAGACAAAGCTCTAATAACATTATTCTGGGCGACATCTGAGGTAAATAATCCAGGTCTATTAATCCCTGCAGCAATCAGGGCTCTGGCTGGTGGAGGCAGCCAAGGATGAGCAATAATATAATGTAATATTATCTGTGCTCAGGGGTGTTGGAGCAGAATCCCAAATCCGTGGAAGCAGTGGCTGCAGAGGCTCAGGGAGTCACTCAGCAGGGAGCCAAAGGCCTGGGGACAGTCAGGGGTTCAAGGACATCTCCAGAACCTCGGACCCCTCACAATCTGCTGTGGGATTGTCGGGGAGGACAGAGCTGGGGAAGGTCATGGAGCAGCTGAGGGGGCTGGGGGGGCTCAGCCTGGAGAAAAGGAGGCTCAGGGGGGACTTTGGGCATCTCCACACTCCCTGCCAAGAGGTGCCAGGCACTTCTCCAGGTGCCAAGGAGAGGAAATGGCCTCAAGGGCAGGTTTGGGTTTGATATTAGGAAAGGTTTCCTCACTGGAAGGGTTGTCCAGCCCTGGAAGAGGCTTGGGAGTGGAGTCACCAACCCTGGAAGCGCTGAAAAAACTGGGGGTGTGGCACTGAGGACTGGGTTCGGTGGGGACCATGGTGGGGGTGGGCTGAGGGGTGGAATTGGGGACCTTGGAGATCTTTTCCAGCCCTGCCGAGGCTGGAATTCTGTGTCCTTGCACTCTGCTCCTCCCCGCTCCAGGGGAAGGGAGATTCCAGCAGGATGTGTTTGGGGCTGACCACGTGGATCCCAGAAGAGTTTGGGTTGGGAAGGGACCTTAAAGCTGATCCCATCCCACCCCTGCCATGGGCAGGGACACGTTCCCCTATCCCAGGGTGCTCCAAATCCTTTCCAGCCTGGCCTTGGACACTTCCAGGGATGGGAAATCAGAGATTCCCTGGGCACAGGTTCTGCACCTCGAGTCACCCCTCACTTGGGCAGCTCAGCCCCGCTCTGGATGCAACCCCAACCCCTCTGGGATCATTTTTCTCTCTCCATGAGCAGGAATTTGAAGATCTCCTTGTCTCCTGCACATTGTTGATTTAAAAACCCCAATCCATGTTCCTGCAGCGACCCAGGGCAGTGAGGGGTTAATGCTGCTCCCCCCAAAATCTGATGTGCCTCCCTTCCTGGAGCCAGGTCTGAAATGTGCAGGCAGCCCAGTGAAGCAGAATTTTAATCTCAGATCCTGTTTTTCAACTCTGATTTTAAGATCCCATGCAGGTCAGGGCTGTCTGGTTCTTCACAGTTCATTAAGCAGAGAGCAGCTCGTGGTGGAGATTGACTTTTAAAAATGATGGATTTTTATTTATAGCGGAGTTCTACTCATTAATTTTAAAGGATGGAAGCATAAAAGCAGGAATGGGTTCATTTAAAAAAAAAAAAGTGACATCGGTAATTTAATTAAATTGGGGGTTTGAGTATCATTACAGAAAATGAAACATTAGTTCTGGGCTGCTTTTCCTTGGGTTTGACAGCATTCCCTGCTCCCAGAACCTGCCTGAGCACGGATATTTCCAGGTGGAAGCAGCTGCTAAACTTCCCAGCTCCAGGGGTTTTGTGGGAGGATGTAAATGATGGGTTTGGGGGAAGAAAGAGTGTCAGGAGTTTGGATCTGCCCCTGTCGCTGTGCAGGGAGGGGCTGCGGGTGGCTGGAGCTCAGGGCTGGGCTTGGGGACACTCAGGTGTGTGACCAAAGATCAGAGCCACAGCAGGAAAACCCCAAAAGCTGGGCTTTGGGACACTCAGGGGTGACGAGAGCTCACAGGTAGGGCAGAAAACCCCAAAATCTGGGCTTTGGGACACTCAGGGCTGAGCAGAGCTCACACATAGGGCAGAAAACCCCAAAATCTGAGCTTTGGGACACTAAGGGGTGACCAGAGCTCACAGGGACAGGTGAAAAAAACCTAAAACTGGGCTTGGGACACTCTGTGTAACCAGAGCTGAGAGTCACAGCATGAAAACCCCAAAAACTGGGTTTGGGACGTGCAGATGTGTGACCACAGCTCAGAGGGACAGCATAAAAACCCCGAAACTGGGCTTGGGGACACTCAGATGTGACCAGAGCTCAAAGTCACAGCATAAAACCCCCGAAACTGGGCTTGGGGACACTCCGGTGTGACCAGAGCTTGCAGGGACAGCAGAAAACCCCCTGAAAATCCCCCAAAACTGAGCTTTGGGATACTGTGTGTGACCAGAGCTCAGAGTCATAGCAGGAAAACCCCAAAAACTGGGCTTGGGGACTCTTAGGTGTGACCAGAGCTGAGTCACAGCAGAAAAACCCCCAGAACCTGGGCTTGGGGACACTCAGGGGTGACCAGAGCACAGAGGGAGGCTGAAAAAACCCAAAACTGGGTCTTGGGACACTCACATATGCGACCAGAGCTGAGAGTCACAGCAGGAAAACCCCAAAACTGGGCTTGGGGACACTCAGGTGTGTGAGCAGAGCTGAGTCACAGCAGAAATACCCCAAAACCTGGGTTTGGGACACTCAGGTGTGACCAGAACTCACAGGGGCAGCAGAAACCCCCTGAAAATCCCCCCAAAACTGGACTTTGGGACACTCAGGGGTGATCAGAGCTCACAGGCTCAGCAGAAAACCCCAGACCTGGGCTTGGGGACACTCAGGTGTGTGACAGAGCTCAGAGTCACAGCCTAAACACCCCAAAACCCGATTGAAGCAGCTCAGGAGTGGATCTGAACGTGCCATTAAAACAAATCCCGTTCCAGGTGACATTTAATCTCAGAATTTCCAGAATTGGGTTCACCACAAACCCAGGTGGTCGCTCTGGGAGCAGGGAACTGCTCCTGTGTCCTTTTGGGATTCATCCTTGTGCCAGTTTGGCCAAATTTGGAAGAAAATATCTCCTGAGGGAAAAAAAACCCAGGTTGGCACCACCCCTCCCCCTACCAGGTTCGGGAAAAAATATTATTTTTCCTCAGAGGAAAGTGAAAGAGATAAAAACTATTTATTTACCAGAACACACAGAAAAGGATAATAATGCTAAATAATAAAATCTCTCACTGTGGAGAGAAACCTGGAAAGATTTCAGAGTCCAGTGGAGGTGTTAGTGTCTATATCCTCCTCCTCAGGGCTGTCAGGGGAAAGGCCCCTACTGGGGCCTGGGAAGAAAAATCTCCCGCTGTGCTCCAATGTTGTGCAACCGTCCCGAAGAGAAGAAGAAGAGAGGGAAAAATTCCAAAAAAAATCCCAGGANGAAATGGGATACATATTTCATACCATAATGTTACCCCAGGACAATCCTTCATTCCCCTCCTGTCAGGGATGCAGGAACATCCCAGTGCCCATCCCAAAGCGCTGCCCACGGCAGGATTTGCCTCAGGATTGAGGATTTATGTCCCATTTCTGCAGCTGCCCCAGCCCTGGCTGGGTTTTATCCCTCACCCTGTGTGCCAGGGCATCATTTTCCTTTTACTCTGGCCCTTTCCTGTGGCAGGGCTGCAGAGCAGAGCTCCAAAATTCATCAGCTCCCTTCACAGACTCATTTCCAGGGCTCAGCCTGAGCTGGGATCGAGCCTGTCCCTGCTCTCCCAGCCCTAAAGAAAAGGAACCCCAACAGGAGATGCTGCACAAGGGCCTGATTTCAATTTGATTAAGTCATTTTTAGGCCTGCTTTTCTTTCCCCCGGTTTTATGTCGGCCTCTAAAACCCTGATTGGAGTCGATCTCTTTTGGAGTGGCTCGTGGAAAGCTGTGGGTTTATTTAAATTCCCTGGAACTGCTGTGCAGAGGCGCTGCCTGAGGATTTATTGGCATTTCAGCTGCAGCTTTCCCATCTCGGATGGGAGTATCCTACATTTCCCCTGATTTTGTTGGGCTCTGTTGTGCCTTAAGTGGAGCTGGCTCCAGCTGTGTTTTAGGCTGGTTTGATGCAAGTGTGCAAAATCTGGATTAAACACCAGGGAATTATAAATCTTGGGGAGCTGGAACATTGGGGTTTTTTGCCTGGCAGTCAGTGTTGTTGGGTTTGGGGTGGTTTTGAGGTGTAAAACAACGCTGCTTGTACTGCAGGGCCTGTGGTCTGCTGGAAAATGTCATCTCTGCCTTTAATCAGCTCAAGCCAAATAAACAAATGCAATCAGTTTTATAAAAATGGAGGGGGAGAGGTTTAGTAAATAGGAAGAAATTCCTCCCTGTGAGGGTGGGGAGGGGCTGGGATGGAATTTCCAGGGAAGCTGCCCCATCCCTGGGAATGTCCAAGGCCTGGCTGGACGGGGCTTGGAGCACCCTGGGATGGTGGAAGGTGGAATGGGATGATCCTCAAGTTCCTTCCCGTGGTTTAGAAATTGCTCAGACTGGTCAGGAAGGAGAGGACCTTGTTGACTCAACAGCTTGGGGAGGGATTTTTCCTCCTTTATGTGGATATTTGATAGAAATTACATTTAAATGTCGCCTCCAAGGGTCCTGCCGAGTTCTGTGACAACACTGGGTGAGTTCTGAGGTCTCTCAAGTCGATTATTCTGTTTTAAATGATGATTATTCCGTTTTAAGTGAAGATTTCCCTCAACCCTGTGCCAGTTTCCCTGTCCCTAACTGTGGGAGTTCAGCTCTCCACACAAATGTTGGTTCTTATCTTCACCTCTGGGAAGTTTTACCTCGAGTCCGAACCGATCAGAGACACCTGCAGATGCTGTTTCAAGATGTTTATTTCTTCTTATCTCTAACTTGCTCTCAGCTCCAGCTGCACGTCTGATGCCAGCCAAAACCAAGCGGGGACTGCCCAGACTTGGGCCGTCCCTGTCCTTTTTGTACCCTTTCCAAGGTCCAACCATTCTTCATAACGTATTTATTATTTACTCTTTTATACCAATTAATTTGCCCCTATTCTAGACATGTAATTTCTACCTCTTTTTCATTCTACCAGTCATCATCTTATGCCACAACTATTAGAGAATATGGAGGGGAAGGAGAAGAAGAAGAAGAACAGGGCAACGCCCAAAATCCTCCATCTTAAACCCTTCACCCTCATATTAAAAATCCTAAAATCTACTTTTTAACCTTGTAAAATACTAAACTACTACTCATTTTTACACTCT
>VZRV01007354.1:19145-30192 GCA_013398115.1 Falcunculus frontatus
AAGGGTTCCCCCCCCCCCCCCAAAATGGGGTTCACGGAGCTCTTTGGGGTGGGGAGGCTTGGTTTTGAAAGGGTTGGAGGGTAAATGTGGTGGGGTTGGTGTGTTTTGGATGGTGAGGAATCGTTTTTAATGGGTTCCTCTCGGCTGCTGGGGTTTGGGGAGTAATGGGAGGGTTAAAAGGGTTTGGAGTGTTGGGAATGCTGCAGAGCTGCTTTGGCTGCAGTTTCTTGGGCTGAAGTGGGGAAAAAACCAACTTTACAAGTGACAGGACAAGAAGGAATGGCTTTAAACTGAGAGAGAGCAGGTTTAGATTAAGTATTGGGAAGAAATTCCTCCCTGTGAGGGTGGGGAGGGGCTGGGATGGAATTCCCAGAGAAGCTGTGGCTGCCCCTGGATCCCTGGAAGTGTCCAAGGCTGGGCTGGAGCAGCCTGGGACAGTGGAAGGTGTCCCTGCCCATGGAATGGGGTGAAATGAGATGATCCATAAGGCCCTTCCCAACCCAAACCATGCCATAATTCCATGATTATCCAGAAGATCCCCTGCCCATGGCCTGCAGCTTTTCCAGCTCAAACACTGCAAGATGGGAGTGGATTTTCTGCTTTCCAGTGTCAGATTCCCTCTCCTGTGGCACATCCCAGGGTGACCCTGGTGCTCTGCTGTAGGAAAGGTGGATCTGTGTAGGGCTGGGACATGCCCAGGGTTGGGGCTGCTGTAGGGGAGGTAAAAGCTGCCCTTGGATCGAAAACAATCCCCAACTCCCTGCCAGTTTGGGGGCAGGGAAACTTCAAATTCCTTTATCAGTACAGAGAGTGCCTTGCTAACTCTGGTCCCACGAGGGCTGGAGAGTCTGTAAACACACAAATGTCTGTGCTGTTCTACCGAAAACATTTGCTGCTGCTCTTGAAGCCTCTGCCCCTCGATTCCTTGTGTACTTCAGCAGAGCATCTCCTATTGATTCTTTTTATTGACTCTGCCTGTGCAATCAATCAGCAGCTCCGAGCTGGGCCGTGAAGCTGCAGCTTGAAGTGAGCAAATATTGTTTGCTGGGGATGGTTTTAAAGCTCCCTCGGCTCGGTTACACGGCAGAAGGATGTGTGTTGTACCTCTCAGTGGGGTGGTTTTTTTTTGGCACTTCCTTGTTGGTTTGGGGCCAGGAGTGTTTAGGGAGTGTTTAGGAGGGGCTCAGAGTGATGAGGGAGAGGGCTGCTTATCACTGGTGTTTTTAATGATCAGTGATGAGGCTTTTATCTGCTTATCCTTCGAGTTAGGACTGGCTTTGTCACTTTTATAATACTTTTTTTTTTTAATTTTATTTTTTGAGTTTCACTGGAGGTGAAAATACTCAGAATCAAGGGTTGAAGGATCATTGATTCCAGCTCCTGGCCCTGCACAAACACCCCAAATCCCACCTTGATAGGGGTGTCCAAACTCTCCTGGAGCTCTGGCACCTTTGGGAATGTGCCCATTCCCTGGGGAGCCTGGGCAGTGCCCAGCACCCTCTGGGGGAAGAACCTTTCCCTAAATCCATCCCAGTATTCCCTTGGGAGGAGCTGCAGCCCCTCTGAGCTCTGCCCTCAATCTCCTTCTCTCCAGCTGAACACCCCAAGTGCCCTCAGCTGTCTGTCCTGCCCCTTCACCATTCATGTCCCTCCTCTGGACACTCTAAAAGCTGAAATTCCACCTTAAGAACAGGCAAAGCAGCATTGTTAGAAGAAATGGGAATTCTGTGCATGGATGGAGCAGTTCCTGTGCCCTGACAGCATTTCCCTGCTGGAGGGGAGGCAGAGTCTTCTCCTTGCCCAGCTTCATTCAGCCTTTGTGGAGGAAACCCCAGGGAGGGAGGGATTTATCCTGACCCCAGCTGGTGCTGGAGCCGAGGGTTGGCATCGTTTCCACTTCTGAGATCCCCTCTCCAGCTGGAGCAGAAGCCCAGTCCTGCATTTCCATCCTGAACTGCCAAACTCGTGTTTCATTTCAACGCTGCCCTTCCACTCTGGAGCCCAGCAGTGGGGCTGGGGGCACCTGAGCTGCTCCAGGAAGGAGGAAAATCCAGGGAATGACTCCGAGGGCAGCACAAAATGTGCTTTTCAGCTGCCCTGGTGGAGCTGTGCCTGCAGCTTCCTGGAGGCAGCCACTTCTTTTTTGATGGATTTGGTCCTGATCCTTCAAGACTTCGCCTTGGAAGTTGCACTTGAAGTGTTTTTTGGAAGGCAGGGAGCAGAAATATTCCCCATGAACACTCAAATCTTGTTCCAGGAAAGCAGCAAGCAGCAAAGGCAGGCTGCAAAGGGTGGGTTTGAAGCCCTGCTGCACTTCCAGCAGCGTCAGTGAGCTCCCAGGAGCATCCCAGTTGTGCTTGGCTGACAAACTGGGGACACAGGCTTCACTTGGAGCAAGGGGTGAAGGGATTTGCATCCTATCAAACAGGCTATCCCCTTTTTCTGCAGGAAAAAGGATGATTCCAAAGCTGTTGTCTGAAGGAGGATAAATATATTTAATAAATTCAGCTTTCCCTGAGAGCAACAAGATCTTTGTGGCCTGTGTGGATTGCAGTGAATTCTGTTAAAATTGGCTTATTGGCCACAGTCACTGGGAAGTTTATTAAATGTATTTGTGGGTGTTATTCATTTTCTAATGGAAGTTGGAGCTGGGATGCTGATAAATTGGGAAGAAAAGTGCTCTCAGGCTGAGCAGGTTAAAAGCTGGGGAGTTTTTTTGGGAATGGACCTGTCCAGTGTCACTTTGAAGGACAATGTTTGGCTGGGGGCTCTGCCCTTCCCTCTCCCCTCCTCTCCAGGATAACAGAGAGGAGTTGGAGGATTCCACCTCTGATCCAGGATTTCCTTGTGATTTTTCCTTCCTCCTTTTCCCTGCTATGTGACACTTTGTCCCTGGATTGGCAGCTTTGCCTCTGCCCTGGTCTTGATGCACTGAAAGAACCGAAGAGAAATTCACAGTGGGAAAGAGGAGGAATCCAGGGTGTTTGGGAGGATTTGCTGGGACAGGAGGATGTTGGAGTGCTGGGCTCACCTTCATCATTCCTCCTTCACAGGAATTGTCTGCATTCCCAACTCAGGGCAATTCTCTGGAATTACAAACTTTGGAATTACAAACTTTTCTTTTAAAGGACAAGCGCAAACCCAGTGGGAAGGGAAAGGAGCAGGGAATTCCAGCTGGATCAGGAGTGAGATGGGTGCACAGAGTTGCACTTCAGCAGCAGTTTGGGAGGCACAGCTGGATCAGAATGGATCCTTTTAGCCCAGACCCATCAATTCAGGCTCTGTGTGCTGGGTTTGGTCCCTGCTGCCCTGGCAGGAGGGTTGGAAATGCTGGGATCTCCCCAGGGATGGCACCTGGGCTGGTGTGGACCACAACAGCACCTGGGGCAGGGGTTTGGCTGTGGAATTTGGGAATTTGCCTCCAGAACTGGAAGTTCTGACTGGCTGTGAAGCCTGGACTAAGCTGAGGTTTATCCCATCCCTAGAAAAATCCCATGCCTGTGTCAGAAATCCCTGGAGCGCTCTCCCTGTGCATTTTACACACTTCCTGCCCAATTCTCTGCTCCCAGGAGACATGTTCCACCAAGTTCTGAGCCTAAACGGGGCTTAGGCTGAGCCCCACAAGCCGAGCTGTATTTTGATCCTGGCAGTTGGAATGCTGGAGGCAGAATTCCAAACAGCCTCGGGATGCTGCCTCCCGTGAACAGCCCTCACCTGTGCCAGTGAGCCTCCAACAAAGCAAAGCCTTTGGAGCACTGGAAAACGATCCCAAAACATCCCAATCTGCTGGAAAAACACTCAGGGAGAAGTCTTTTCCCAGATTATTTGCTGAATTGAAGCAGAACTGGTGGGTTTTGGTTCTGGTGGGCGGCGGAGTAAAAACTCAGCAAAGGCAGAGGAAAAGTTGGGAACATTTGTGGAGCTCCATTAGATCAGATCTGCATAATCTCATTAAAAGTGCTCTGCCTTACTGTAACTCCAGCAGCTGCTGAGGCTGGGCCGTGCCCAGAATAATTGGAGGGCTGCTCAGGAAGATTTTGGAAGATTGTAGGATGTGTTTAAGCAGTAACAGCCTCTCCAAACTTGAGGGAGTGTGTGTTTAGAGGGGGGTGGGAAGGGAATATATTCCCCATTAAATACCTTCTGCAGTGAAAAAAATTGTCAAGGAATTGAAATTAAGAACTCCCCTCCTAATAATAAATATAATGGTGATAAAAAAGCCAAGCCACTGTGCCTTTGGCTGGATCCTCAGCTCCTGTGAGCTTGCATCAAAGCAGAGTAGTCCCTTGTTTAGGAATTCTAATGTAGCACTGAATCGAAATCCTTCAGCCCCTTCTTCATCCCCTCCTGTTCCTTCCAGTCCAAGGGGGAGGTTTGGAGTTTTCCATGGACTTTTAGAGGTCCCACAGTGTATCCTGTGCAAGATGCATCAAAGTCTGAAGGATTTCTTTGGGGCCTAAATGAGAAATCTTCCAGCTTGAATTTGTTTGTGATTTGAACACAAATCCTCAGTGTCTGGGAGTAACTTCAGTTCACTGACAGTTCAGCAGATAGGATCATGGAATGCTCTGGGTTGGGAGGGAGTTTAAGGATCATCTCATCCCATGGGCAGGGACATGTTCCACTATCCCAGGGTGCTCCAAGCCCCATCCAGCCCAGCCTGGGACATTCCCAGGGATGGGGCAGCCACAGCTTCCCTGGGAAACCAACAGCTGACTGTGACAGGGAGCAGAGCACTGAGTCAGGATGTTGGTGGCCTCTTCCAGCCCTCATTGGGGCTGCTGGAATGGCCCAGGAATTTCCATGGCTGGCTTTTAAATTGTATTTTATGCTCTTGCTGTGAGCTCTGTGATTCCCAGCGTGTGCCACCCTTGGCTGGGCACAGAATGCCAGCATGGTGTGGGTTGGAGGGGACCTTAAAGATACCTCATTCCATGGGCCAGGGACACCTCCCACTACCCCAGGCTGCTCCAAACCTCATCCAGCCTCTCCTTGGGCACTCCCAGGGCTGGGGGAAGCGCTGGCAAAGGGCCTGGGAGGTGGCAGCTCAGGCTGGCAGGGGGTGCCCCTGATGCCTTAGGTTTTAACTTTTCTATTTTCAAATTCTGCACTGCTTAGAGTGTAACTCTGAAGTTCCTTGGAGCCTGTAATTCCCGCTCTCTCGTACTGGGTAGACATAACAAAGCCTCTCCAGGCTTTGCCTTCAAGGACAGCCAGGCTGTTTTTAGGCCCAAAATGTGTAAACCAAAGATTCTAAGGGGGGGCAAGCTGAGGGGAGTTACATCGTTAAACTGGGGCTTTAATTGGAGAATGAACCCTGATATGCAAATGATCCAAACCTATCAAAGTGTGAAGAACTCGTGACCTGGGGTCCATCTTGGGGTCCAATTTTTGGAAGCAGCCTCTGGCTCCCCCAGGGTGTACCTTGAAGGCCCTTCAAATAAATACCTGTCTTTATTCCCTTCCTCTTGTCTAGTCTCTGTTTCTAGGTGGCTGCAGGAGGCATCAGTTTGGGGTGCTGCTGGTGGCATTGCCACCCTGTCCCTCCAGATGGCCGTGGGGGAGGGAGGCTGGCACCTGCCTGGCCCGGGCTGTGCCTCTCAGGTTTCATTAATCAGGGGCTGCGAGGTGCAGCTCTGCTCTGGAGCTGCTGCTGGCACGGGGCTGGCACAGGGCACCGGCTCTGCCAAGGAGGATGAGGATGGTCCTGCCCTTGCCATCCGTGCCCATGCCCCGCTGTGCCCAACACATGTTCCCAGCTGGGGGAAACCTCAGGAAGGGCTGTTTGAGAGGATGGTTTGTGATGGAAGGAAGAGTTTGTCGTGTAAAGCCCCGAGCTCCTCTGGAATGCTGCTCCAGCCCCTGGTGAAGTTACCAGGCTGTGCTCAGCCACGGTCCCAATAAAAGCTGGGCTGATGCAGGGAGCTGCCCCCCGAGCAGGAATTCATTCCTGCTTTCCTCCACCTCCCTGCCATTCCCTTTAGATCCTCCTTTTCTGAGCTCTGGCAGCTCAGAAAATCCAGGGAAGCACCTGTGGGAAGCAGGAGATGCAGCCCAGGAGCTGGCACTGCTGGGTTGCTGAACGAGGGGTTAAGTTTCCAGCACTCTGATTTTGGCAGCCAAGATCATTTCCTTAAGAAATCACAGCAAGCACAGACATGTGAGGCGGGAGTGTGGGATGCTCCATTCCTTTTTCCATCAGGTTTCTGTTAAATGTGGTGTTTTTACTCCCAAGTCCCGTTATCCCAACCCTTGGGAACATTTCTCTGGCTCAGGAAGGTGCTGGGATCTGTGTGAGCTGGGAATTAACCTTTCCCTGCTGTGATGGGAGAGTGTTCACGTGTCTGAAACCCCTCTCAGCCACTGATTTCCTGGGATTTTCCTCCTCCTGGCTGGGCATGGATGGGAGGAAAGTTCCAGGAAAAACCTCAGGGGATCCTAATCAGGAGGAATTTCCTCATGGAAAGGGTGGTGAGGCATTGGAATGGTGGAGTCACATCCCTGGAGGTGTCCAGGGAAGGCCTGGACCTGGCACTCTGGGCTGGGGGCAAGGTGGGGATCTGGGTTGGACTCGGTGATCTTGGAGGGCTTTTTCCAGCCTAAATGATCCTGGGATTCTGTGATGGAACAGGAAATTTGGGCAAGAGCAAGTGAGGAAATCATGTCTGACAGAGAGATGTGCTGGGAACGGGCTCCTCAGGAGAGGTGGGAGCAGCTCTGGCACTGGGGGTGTTTAAAATCAAGCCAAGAGCGTGGTGGGGAATGATTCAGCACTCACCAGCAATGAGCCCGTGGCTGATCCTGATGGATTTTACATCCCTCAACATCTTCATCCTTAAGAGTGGGCAGTGACCCCCTCCTGACCAAACCAGGGGGGGTTTGCTCTGAATTTGGGCTCCATCTTTGGGCAGTTCAGGGCTCACCCCTGGCATTGTGTTGCAGCTGATGATGCCTGTGGAGGGACCCTGCGGGGCCAGAGCGGGATCATCTCCAGCCCCCACTTCCCCCTGGAGTATGGCAACAATGCAGACTGCACCTGGACTATCCTGGCCGAGCCTGGAGACACCATTGCCCTGGTTTTCATGGATTTTCAGCTGGAGGATGGATACGACGTGCTGGAAGTTGCTGGGACAGAGGGATCCTCGCTCTGGTAGGTTCCTGCTGGCGTTAAATTCTTGTAGGATGCTTGGGGTGGTGCTCGTGGTCTGTGTGGGCAGAGCCAAACTCCTCAGGGTGGTCAGAGTGAGCAGTTGGTGCCTGAAAGAGTGGGAATTCCCAGTTATTCCCAGTTGTTCCCAGTGGCTTCCTTCTGAAACTTGGAATTTGCTTGGTGAACTCTGCAGTGGGCACTGGCTGCTTTAAATCCTGTTCTGTGTTTGTGGTGTGGCTGGGTAGGAGAAGAAAGAAAGAATTAAAAATAACCCCCAACAAAATCACCTCTGAGATCCCCTCAAACCCTGCCACACTCGAGCCTTGGTTTTGCTAAATTTTCTGGTTATTGCTAAACCTGCAGCTGTTGATGAACTTCTGGAAATGTTTCACCAGATGCACTTATCCCTGGGACAGGAGACAGAATTCCAGCCCCCCTCTCATCCCAGGGGCTGCCTGGGAAATGCTCTCAGAAATATTGCTTTTATTTGGGATAAAGGCCAATATTTCCAGTGTTCAGGAGCTACCCCAGTGCTCTGAGGGCAGGAGAAAGAAGGAACAGCAGAGGGAATTTGATGTGTTCCTGGTGTTGGTTTTAGAGCAAAGGGCAGGGTGGAACTGCACTCAGCTGCAAAGGGTTAAAATTGGAAGGTCCTGGCAGCAAGTGGAAGCTCCTGGGTGTTGGTTTTAAACCCAGCTTACCTCTGGAAAGGAAGAATGAAGCGTTTGAAATAACCAGATGTTGCCTGGGATTTTCAGCAGCGAGTTAAATGGTGACTATTGGTGAGCATCCTGTCACAAATCCCATTTATTGGAGTGATTTATCCTGGCTGGCAATTCCAGGGGAGCAGGGTTGGAGTGTTTAGGATGTATTGATGGCAGGGAAATTGCCATTTACCACGTACCAATTGTTTACCATTCCCCAGCCCCCTTGGAAAATTAGATGTTGCTGTTTGATGAAAAAAAAGCCCAGCCTGGTTTTATTAGAATTCATTAATATTTGAGGGCGCTGCTGGTTCGTGCTGCAGTGAGGATCACTCAGCTGTGCTGGCTGGGAAGATGGATGGAGCTGGTTAAGAAACATTATTCAGCCTGGAGGTGTTGCCAGAGCAGAGCTGTGTCTTGTCATATCAAAAATAAAACAAAGCCTGGCAGAGGGAACCTGCTGGGGGAAAAATAAAATAAAAAGAAAATAAAATTAACAAGCTCCTCGTAAATACAGCAGGGAAAAAACTTTAAAAATGCCAATTGTAGGGAGTGAAAGCCTGGCTTTGAGCCCTTAAAACTGAGATTAATGCCCAGTTTAGGGGTGCTGAGTGTTACAGGTGTCGTTTTGGGGGATTTTTGGAGGGAATAATGCTGGATTTGCATCCCTGCTCCCTTCCAGGTGTCTGTGTGCTGCATCCCTGACTCTCCCTCTCCTCCCAGCACCTTTCCCTGGATGAGCTCAGCCCTTTTTGGGCTCCCCTGGCCTCCCCCTCAGTGACCCAGCAGCAGGAATCCCCCCTGGGAGAAGCTGTTCCTGCTTTTTGGGGTGCATCCCTGAATTCCACAGCCACAGGATGCAGCCACATTCCCCCCAGCCCATTCCAGGGCATCTCTTTGAGCATTCCTGAAGGAAACTTCACAGTCCCACCAGTGGAATTGCAAAGGAGTCTTGTTTGGAATTTCATCTCTCCGAGCTGGCCCGGTAATTAAATTCAGATGAGTCCTCAATAATTTTTGCCCGTAGGGGAAAAAAAAACCTGGCGCTCCTATCTCGTCTTTACCCATGCTGATGTGATTCAGCAGGAAAACAGAGCTCAAACCCCCTTTTTCCCCCCTTCTTCCTGTGAAAAAACCAGTTTTAATTATTGGTAATAGGGCAGAGAGACTTGCAGCCAGTTCTCTGGGAGTCTCTCGCAGCTGAATATTTCATTTTCTGAGTGGTTTTTAGTCACGGCCAGGGCTGGGCACAAATAAACAAAATTCAGTTTCATCAGGAGGATATTTCCTGTGCGTTTCCAAGCTATGGAATGGGATCTAATGATGGTATTTATGAGCCCATTAACTCAGCATTTCAAGTAACCTTGATTCGACCTGCTCTTAGAAAAACCTGCATTACCATTCACCCTCCTGGCTTTAAAAATGGATTTCTGGGGGGGTTTTTTATGAGCCAGCTTGCTTTAAGTGCCTCCACATTGATCCCACGGCCTGGGGAATCCTGAGCTGGCTTTCCTTTGCTCCCCAACCTGTTGGATGAGTATCCTGCAGGAAGAATTCCAAGGAAAAGGGCACTGCAAGGCTGTGCCAGGCAGAGCAGCGGAGGAGCTGTTGGAGATGGATTAATAAAATCACACATTTACAGCTCTTTCAGCTGCTCCCACGGCTCTGTCAGGGGACCTTGGGCCCAGATTGCCTTGACAGGTGAGGAATCAAATGCTGCTGAGCAGTGAACAGGAGCAGGAAGGAGCAGGGTGGGATGAGCCTGGAGGATTGGGAAGGGCGAGCTGCGGTCTCCGGGCTGGGAGGTGAAATGGGAAGCACAGCAGGCGCTGCCCTCTTCTCCCTTGGGCCATCCACACTGGGATACTCAGCTCTCATTCCAACCTGGAATGCAAAATCAACAGGAAAAGGATTTTTGGAGCTTTTTTTTTAGGGGATTTTTGGGAGGCAATAATGGGAAGTAGGGAATTTGAGCTTTCCTGCTTCTCCAGACCTGGGAATGCTCCCTGCCTCTCATTATTATCTCCAAAAAAACCTCCCAAATATCCCCGTTTTCCAGCAGAACATTCCAATCATTTTCCTGCTTCTCCAGACCTGGAAATATTCCCTCCCTCCCATTACTACCTCCCAAAAATCCAGCAGAACATTCCCGAGTGTTCCTGCCTTCTCTGACCTGGAAACGCTCCCTGCCTCCCATTATTACCTCTTCCCCAAAATCCCCATTTTCCAGAACATTCCAATCATTTCCCTGCTTCTCCAGACCTGGAAATAATCCCTCCCTCCCATTACTACCTTCCAAAAATCCCCATTTTCCATCAGAAACATTTCCATCCAGGTGTGATCCTGCCCTGTCCCCATGGTGGGGAATGTTCCAGTGGGAACAAGATGATCTTTGGGGTCAACCCAGACTGCTCTGGGATTCTCTGGTATCCTCACCCCCAAGACTTTTTCTTGTCTCCCAGACTTGGGATTCTCTTCCCTTCACTTTGTCCCTGAGAGATCTGGCAGGATCAATGCAATTCCTCCCTCTAAATCCATGGAAAAGAAGAAAATCCCCCAGAGCAGCTCGAGTCTGATGGTGTTCTTTGTGTCAGGATCTGCTGGAGCTGGGAATTCTCGGTGCTGAGGCTGTTGGGAATTGCTGCTGGTGTGGTCCCTGGTTTGTGGCACCTGCTCAGAGCTTCACACCCCAAAACCTGTCAGGCTGAGCACCCAAACACCCCAAAATGTGTCTGATGTGTGCAGCCCCCAGGCTGGCCCTGGTGGCAGAGGTGTCCCAGCCTCGTGTGCCCTTCCATGGCTCCGCAGCCTGGGGAGGTTGGGCCTTGTCCCAAATCCTGGGCTGGGCTCTGCTGCTCCTGTGGGAGTGCTCAGAGGGGGTGGCTGAGGGGACAGCGTGGGACAGCAGGAACTGGGCTCCTGCAGCTCGGCACTGGTGGCTGCACTGCTGTCACACCTGTGCCTGTCACATCTGTGCCTGTGTCACACCTGTGCCTGTGTCACACCTGTGTCACCCCTGTCCCCCGTGTCACATCTGTCACACCTGTGCCTGTGTCACATCTGTCACATCTGTACCTGTGTCACACCTGTGCCCGTGTCACCTCTGTGTCACCCCTGTCCCCCGTGTCACATCTGTCACATCTGTGCCTGTATCACACCTGTCACACCTGTCCCTGTGTCACCCCTGTGTCAC
>VZRV01007354.1:30424-66965 GCA_013398115.1 Falcunculus frontatus
CCCCCTGTGTCACCCGTGTCACCTCTGTGTCACTCTGTGTCACTCTGAGTCACCCCTGTGTCACCCCTGTGTCACTCTGTGTCACCCCTGTGTCACCCCTCCACCATCCCCGTGTCCCCTCCGGGCCCAGGGAAGGCCAGGCTGTGCTGGGCAGCCCTGGCTGAGCTCGGAGCTCCCCTCGGAGTAACTCCATGGTAGAAGTTTGCTCTGCCTGGGCAGATTTCCCCTGGCTGGGTTTATTGGCTGCATTTTAACAAATGAAACCACACAATATGTATCTGTCTGTCCTGTCTGTCTGTCTGTCCTGTCTGTCATTTGTTTGGATCTCACGGAGCTTGTCTGGGATCTGGGTCTAAACTTAGGCACAGAATAAATCACCGAGCTGCTGCTGCTGCTGCTGCTGCCAGAGGAGGTGTGGGAATGACTCATGATCCTGTTTTTATCCAGGGTTTGGCTGAGCCCGGGTGTCTGGGAGATAACTCCGGGGTTCAGCACAGCGGGGACAGGTGGGACAGGGGAAAGGTGGCACCTTGTGCAGAGCAGAGCTCCTCTGGAGCGGGGAATTTCGGAGCGGGGGAAGTTCAGGGAGGCAGCCCAAGGTTTGCCACACGAAGTTTGTGTTGTGCTGTGGGGTTGGACAAGGAGGGAGTGACAGGAAGGAGCTGCCACCACCTTTTCCTGTAGAACGAGAGCTGGCAATTCCAGGAGTGTTTGTTCCATCCCCGGAACAGTCTGGAGACCCCTGCTCCTGCCGAAGGAAGCAGTTCCATGGGATAAAACCCCCAAATCCCTCATTGGTCTGACTCTGGCAGGACCTCTCTGGGTTTTCTTGGGCTTCAGGAGATGTTTCTGGTTTTCAGGTGGGAAATTTAGGATGGAGATGATGTCTTTAATAACAAAGCTTTCCAGATCTTTTATATCCCTGTTGTTGTGTTTTGTGTGGGTGGGAGGGACTGGGATTTTCACTGGGAATTGTGCTGCTGTTGCTGCTTTATCCCGGTGTCGTGGGCTTCAGATCACAAAACGCTCCGAGCTGTTTTGGGTTTATTTTGGGAGAGTTGCATCAGCTGTCACATTGCCCCAAAGTGCCTCCCACTCCTTGAGCCTTCCCTTGTCATTCCCCCCTGGGAACCAGTTTCTCCTCAATTTTCTGCTGATAATCCCCTGCTCGGGGAACGCAGTGGGAGAAGCAGAGCTACGAGTGAGGAACGGCCGAATCCACCGAGTTTATTCCTGGCTGAGTTCAGTTCCTCCCCCTCAGTGCCTCGCCTTCGTTTTGCCTCTCCAGCCTTGGCTCTGCATTTCCCTCCTTTTGCACAAAAGCTTTTCTTCTCCTCTGTTTTTCCCTCTAATTTGTGCAGAATTCCTTTTGGCTTTGTCCCGTGATTCCCTGGAAAAGGCACCTGCCCCAACACGTGCATGGGAATTATTTCACACATTTCCAGCACAGCTGTGCCAGATGTGAAGGCAACACGGGCACCTCACTGTGCTCCAGATGTTGGGCAGCAGGTGAAAACAGGAGTGCCCATGCACCAGGTGAGCCTGGGAGAACCAAGGACCTTGGAATTCCGGGTTCCTCTGGTTGATTTTATTTTCCTTTCTGGAGCTGAGCTGGGAGACCCCTTGGGGCCATCAGCCCTTTCTGGAGGGGCATTTCTGAAATTCTCTTGTTTCCTGAGACCCCTTGGGGTCATCAGCCCTCTCTGGAGGAGCATTTCTGAAATTCTCTTGTTTCCTGAGACCGCTTGAATCCACCAGCCCTCTCTGGAGGAGCATTTCTGAAATTCTCTCATTCCCATGTTCTCTCCTTTCCCTGTTCCTGCAGAGAGCCGACTTTGGGGAAGGTTTTCAAAGGAATCATCAGTGTTTCCACAGCTCCTCTCAACTCCCTTTCCTCATCACCACGTGCAGCTGACCCTTCCCTCCCCACCGCCTGAATCCATCTCTTAAGTGGTTCCCAATAGTCATTAAAGTTCTGGGATGCTCCGGGATCCCCTCTGGATGCTGCTCATCCCATCCCTTTGGCCAGCCCCACTCTCTCCCTGTGCCTGGTGCTCTCAGAGCTGCGGCTTCTGGAGGTCACAGCTTCACGTGGTGCCGATGGTGGCTGTGAGAAGCTCCTCACTGTGGGCTCCTAATGAACCAACCCCTTTTCTTTATATCAAAGCAGCTTCTGATCCTGCCGTGGCGGCCCCGCAGCTTTCAGCTCCCACTTTTCATCTCGGAGCTGCCTGTGAAGTCCATGGGAAGGCTCAGAGGGCTGCTGAGCCAGGATTGTGGGGTTTGGAACGTGGTTTTGGGGCTGCCCCTGCTGCTGCTCCCTGTGCAGCTTTCTGGGATAACCCTGCAGGATCCTGCAGACTTCTCCCAGCACCCCAGTGTGGGTGGGAGCTGAGGAGGGTCCCTCTCTCCCCCCCTGTGCCTCCCCAGCAGCTGCTGTTCCTCGCAGGGATTCTGAAAAGCAGATTGCTTCCAATGATTCTCATCTCACACTTGCCACTCTGTCGGAATTTTTCCAGGCTGTAATTGCTTTTATTTGCGAGCTGACAAGAATTATCCTGCCCTGGGCGTGCACGAGGCTGGAGCTGGGAAGGTTTTTCTGTGTCTTGAAAGAGCTTCTTTCATCACCAGCTAAAACCCAGAAAAATGGGAAAGTTTCGTTTCCCTGCGCAGTGATTTGAGCTTCCTCATTGCAAGAACTCCTGGATGCTTTATCTGGAATATTCAGATGTTTTCCTTCCATAGGCAGTGTTTTCCATAGGACTGAGAAACGTGGCTTTTGAAATCCCTATTTAAATGTCAGTTACGTCTTTGGATCTGGAAAATCGACTTCTTTATTTAATTCCATGGCTTTTCTTCCCAAGCATTTATGTGCTTTTAATTGGAAACGAGTCCCACAAAGGCTTCAAAGCCCTAAAACTTTGCTTTAGTGGGAAATGGTCTTCCTGCCAAATCCCCTTTTCTCTTGGAAGGTGTCTCCCCTGCAGAGAACATTCTGGAGAAGTTGGAACCAGAGCAGTTCCAATTCCTGGGAGCCATGGAGGTCCCGTGGTGGGGAACTTTCATCCTTTGGAATTCCTGCCCTCCAGGCCTTGTGGAATATGGATTTTCTGTGTGAAGAGCAGGAATTTGTAGGTCAGGGAGCTGTTTTTCCCTGCTGGAGCCCTGGATTCCAGGAGGAAGAGCCGATGGCTTCCCAAGGGAATTCCAACCATCCCTGAGCATCCCGTTGGGAAGTTCAGGGACTGGGAATGCTTTCGACAGAGAAGTTCCTTCAGGATGGTGCTCCCACAGTGTCCCAGAGCTCCTGGCACTGCAGAAATAACTGGGAAATGCTGGAAGGAAGGGTAGGATGGGATGGGATGTGGAGGAGTTCCATAGTTTGTGTATATTCCTGGGGGGGAAGGGGAAGGTTTCAGCTCCTTCCCGACGTCGCAGCTGAATGTGGAGCAGCAGAACCCACTTTTCCCTGCCATTCCTTCTCCTGGGAAGCATCTGCTTCCCAAATCCTGCCCTGGGACACGGCAGGGAGAGAGAAACTCCTGTGATGGGGGCCCCATGAGCTCTCCCCATCACGTTCCATCCAATCAAACAGGATCAGATCCCATTCCCACTCTCCCCCCAGTCTTATTTTTCCTGGCATTAATATGATGAATTCCATTTGCTGCATAGTGGAAAGCTTTTAACGAATATTCAGACTGGCAAGAAGATGCTTTTAAGCTGAAAATGACCCTGATAATGGTTTAATTGCCCTTTTTATCCCAATTTGTCCCTTCTTTGTTGTTTGGTCACCTCAGGGGCAAAGATCCTCATGGAAAGGCCGCTGCTGTGTGCTCCTGCATCCCAAGGGATGAGGAGTTGGCAGGGGAAAAAAAAATCCCTGAAGGTCATTAATTCTTAATTTCTTTCTGTGCTTGTCCTGCAAACACGTGTTGGAAGAGTGAAAAAGAGAGGTTTTTGCAAGAAGCCTCAAAAGCTGTAATCTAAAAAGAGGTTTTTTTGAGGCCGAGACTGAGTCTGACACACCTGGCTGGAAGCTGAGAAAAATAGAGGAACCTCCTTCAGGATGTGACCCAAAATACAGACTCTTAAAGCAGTGAATAATATCCAGATTTGGCAGGGGAGGGAGGCTCAGAGTAAGTGCAGATGATGTTTCGGGTTGTAAAAAGCTGGAAATTCGGGATGTTCTTTAAAACACCGTGCCTTCCTGTGCTGTCACAGCACAACACTGATTGTCCCAGCTGAAGCAAGGATTTGGCCACACATTGGAGGGAAAGATCAGTGCCTTCACTCCGAGCTGTTCGGGAGCTGTCTCTGCCTTCCCACTGCGTTTTCCCGTGTTCAGACACCAATTCCTGTCATTTTCAGGAGGCTCCGGCACCGTTCTCTGCGCCTGTGTCTGTGTGGGGAGGTCTCCCTTTGCACAGGGATCCAGGGAGCTGCGTTTTGGTGTCGGGATGTGTCTGCCAGAGCTGATAACAGTCAGAACACCGCTCCTTATCAGCAGCTTCAAAGGGAGCAGCTCAGACACCTCGGCTGCTTTCAAAGGCCTCTCCCTGCTGGGCTTTCTCCAGGCCCCACTCAGGGATGTTTTTCTCCTATTTACAAGTTGTTCCAAGGATGGAATCACTTTGTTTTCAGATGTCAGCTGCCTCACAAAATCTGGTTTAAATGCTCTTTGCCTGCTGGGTTTCCCAGGCTGGGTTTGCTGCAGCTGCTCCCCGGATCCCAGCACGTGCCTCTTTCCCTGGGCTCGATTTTCCTCGCTCCCTGGAGGTGGGAACCACCGCTGATGGATCCAGTCCGTGCTGAATTCATCCCTCTGCTGGTAAAATGATTGTTTTGGGGATGTCTGGGCCTCAGGGGAGGAAAATGTCAGCGTTTCAAAGCGTAGGGGAACACCGACGTGTGTTGGTGCAGTTCCTCTTGATAGGGCAGAGGAAACAAAGTGTGGCCACAGCATGGAACAACTCCTGAAGTTCAGAACTGGAATTGTGTTTTCAGAGCTGTTTTTTGTTAATCCTGTTGTGTTTTCAGAGCTGGGCTGTTGTGTTTGTTACTCCTGTGGTGTTTTCAGAGCTGGTATTTGTTAATCCTGTTGAGTTTTCACAGCAGTCTGTTGTGTTTGTTCATCTTGATATCTCCATAAATACCTGGGATCTCTGTGTCTTGACGCATCTGGAATACAAACTCATCTCTATCTATTTATTATTTAGCCAAACTCCTCAATTTTCCAGCTCTAGTCCAGGCCTGGGGGCCTCTTATCCTTGAGTCCCAACCCTGCAGTTCACGTGGCAGAAATTGAGACCTGTTCCTGTTGTTTGCTTTGCTGATGCTGCTTTAAAAGCCAAAGATGCCCTGGCAGGGATCAGTGGGATGAGGAGGGAAGTGCAGGGTCTGTTTTCCATTCTGGATCCGTGAGCTGTTCACAGGGGGGCTGCTGGATTCCTGAAGGGAGAGGGAATTGCCTTAACAGCACTTTGGGATTGTTTAATGCAGCCTCACCTGAGCAGGGTCAGATCTGAGGGGTGAAACCCCAACTGAGCATCCTCGGGACAGGGGCAGATTTTCCTTTCAAGAGCTTGATGTTTCCTTAAGGAATTAGTCCAAAACCTGCCTCTGAGAAGGGTCTGTCAGGCAGGAATGGGAGGGGTTTCTGTGATAATCATGAATTCCACAAGCTTCAAAATGCAGTGTTTTCCTGCCTGCCCTGGGAGCTGCCACCATTGCTGGCTCTTGGCACGGGGACGTTTTTGTCTCCCAGACTGAAATCTGCTCCCATCAGTTGCTGGCACTTCAGCCAAGGATCTGAGCTCAGACCAGGCTGCCCAAAGCCCAGATGGAGGCAGCTCCTGGGGCTGGATCCAGGGAATTGCTGAGTTTTTGCTCCTTGGCACGGTTCTGTTCTGTCCTGGCAGGTCGGGATCTCTTTAGCTCTTGCTGGGCCTGGCTTTGACACTCTTGGCTGGTTTTCAGCAGGGATGGGTTGATTTCTGCCTCCCAGGGACCTTTCTTGTGACTGGATTTGGAGTGGGGATCAGGAAGATGCCCAGGGCATCAGTAAATATTGGAGGATTAGGAATGAACAAAATGCTGTTGACAATTCATGTCCAAGGCCTGCTTTCCTGGCTGGAATTCCCACAGAATCATGGAGTGGTTTGGGTTGGAAGGGACCTTAAAACTCATCTCATCCCACCCCTGCCATGGGCAGGGACACCTTCCACTGTCCCAGGGTGCTCCAAGCCCCATCCAACCTGGCCTTGGGCACTTCCAGGGATCCAGGGGCAGCCACAGCTTCTCTGGGCACCCTGTGCCAGGGCCTCCCACCCTCCCACAGGGGAATTCCTTCCCAATATTCCCTCCTGATTCCTTTTCTCCATCTATAAAAGTGGAGCAGTGAAACCTGAATCTGGAAAGTTCTGGAATACCAGGAGGGTTTGGGTAGGAAGGGAGCTCCAAGCCCATCCATTCCCATCCCATCCAACCCTTCCACTATCCCAGGTTGCTCCAAGCCCTGTCCAGCCTGGCCTGGGACACTTCCAGGGCTGGAACATCCACAGCTTCTCTGGGAAATCCAATAAACTGTTATAAAACCTGAAAACTCGATCAGCCCTTTCCATGCTTTTAAAACAATCCCATTCCTTTGATAATTCCCAGCTGGAGCACAGGGGGAATTCCCATCTCTTCCTGCTCTCCTTTATCCCTTTGTCTTTCTCCCACTCCTTCTAAATTAATTTTATAATCATCCTTTAAATGATGGAGCAGCTCGAATTAGCTCTTTTAGCCGGAATTACCTGCATTAAAGATCTCCCTTAAAAAAGAAAAGCATAAAGGTAATTAATAGCTTCAATTATTATAATGGGGCTTAGCTTGTGCTTTTCTCTTAGAAAAACCTGGTTTTGATAAGTCAGCTGTTCTTAAAAGGGGAAAAAAATAACAGAAGTGCTTCAGGCTGGAAGTTGGCACGGAGGAATTTGGAAATCAGGTTGTTCCCTGTGTAATGTGAGAGAATAAATTCCTCCCATTGATCCTGGAGCAGTGCCCTGTGCTCCCAACAGCCCGGTGGGAAGGGGAGTGTTCAGAGAGGATTCGGGTTTTTTGCCCAGTCACAGATGCTTTGTGTGAGTTTAAAAACCAAAGGATATTTGTTCAAAGCCACCCTGGAATTTCTGGAGCCTGGAAGTGAATCAAAGGCGAGGGGAAACGAGAGGGAAATCTTGAAAGAGGTTTCAAAGCTGCTCTGTGATGGATGAGGGGGAGGCTGGGGATGGCAAAGCTGATTTGGGGGAGTGGGGCAGGACCTGGGTGGGGGAACAGGGAACGGGGCCAGGAGCTGCTCCCAGCTCCCCTCGGCCCTGGAGCTCCGGGTCCTGCCCCAGGGAGGGTTCCCAGGCTGGGATGGGTGGGAGGGGACCCGGGGATGCCCAAGGGTCCCTGCTGGTCCTTTGGATTTGCTGCTGCTGGGCAGGGGAGTGCCGTGCCCAGGTGTGTTCTGTGCCCAGCTGGGTGCTGCTCTCAGGTGGGTGCTGTGCCAGGTGGATCCTGTATCCGGGTGGATGCTGTGCCCAGGTGGGTGCAGTGTCCACTTGGGTGCTGTGCCCAAGTGTGT
Organism: Falcunculus frontatus; assembly: GCA_013398115.1. NCBI lineage: Eukaryota > Metazoa > Chordata > Aves > Passeriformes > Falcunculus > Falcunculus frontatus. The sequence goes on from VZRV01007354.1 coordinate 38,034, forward strand.
CCTGTGCCTAGGTAGATGCTGGCCCAGGTGGGTGCTGTGCCAGGTAAATCCTATATCCAGGTGTGTTTTTTGCCCAGGTGGGAGCTGTGTTCTGTGCCCAGCTGGGTGCTGCTCTCAGGTGGGTGCTGTGCCAGGTGGATCCTGTATCCGGGTGGATGCTGTGCCCAGGTGGGTGCAGTGTCCACTTGGGTGCTGTGCCCAAGTGTGTCCTGTGCCTAGGTAGATGCTGGCCCAGGTGGGTGCTGTGCCAGGTAAATCCTGTATCCAGGTGTGTTCTGTGCCCAGGTGTGTTCTGTGCCAGGTAGGAGCTGTGCCCGGGTGGGTGCTGTGTTCTATGCCCAGGTAGATTTTATGTCCTGTGCCCAGGTTTGTCCTGTGCCAGGTGGGAGCTGTATCCAGCTGTGTCCTGTGCCAGGTGGAAGCTGTATCCAGCTGTGTCCTGTGCCCCAGTGGGTGCTGTATCCAGGTGTGTCCTGTGCCAGGTGGGGGCTGTGTCCTGTGCCAGATGGAAGCTGTATCCAGCTGTGTCCTGTGCCCCAGTGGGAGCTGTATCCAGATGTGTCCTGTGCCAGGTGGGGGCTGTGTCCTGTGCCCCAGTGGGAGCTGTATCCAGATGTGTCCTGTGCCAGGTGTGTCCTGTGCCCAGCTGTATCCAGATGTGTCCTGTGCCAGGTGGGGGCTGTATCCAGATGTGTCCTGTGCCAGGTGGGTGCTGCGTCCCGTGCCCAGCTGGGTGCCCACCCCCACTGTTGGTGCTGCCAGTTCTGCTGTCCCAGTGCAAACTGGAACGTTTCCAGTGAGACCTTCCTGGGTTTGCCTTTTCCTGCTTGTGAGCAGTGCCAGAAGTGCCTGGATCCCTGTTCCAGCCCAACCCCGGGATTTGGGAATGTTCCCTGATCACCTGGGGGCGAGCTGTGCTTGGGAAGTGGCTCCTGATTGCAGGGAACCACCCTGGCCTGGGCAGCTCTCTCTGGTTTGTCTGATGTGGACAGGCTGAGGGAAGCTCAGGAAAAATCTGCTGCTCTTTTTAAACTCAGCTATTTCACCCTCTGATTTGAGCCTCATCTCCAGTTTAAGAGAGGAAAAGCTCCTGAGTGTGATGGCTGCACTCGATCATCTTAAAAGTCTTTTCCAGCCTTACCAATTCCACGATCTGTGTTGCCACATTCCCTCAAAAACCAGTTTGAAAACAGAAATTGAAGCAGGAGGGGCTGTGCTCGATATCTGCCCTCCACAGAAACTCAAAGCAGAACAATCTCAGTGATTGGCATTTCGAACATTCTGTCATTGATTATTTTTTCTCTCAGGCTTTTAAGGAACTATAGATTCTCAGGCTGAAATTAATATATCGGAATTTTTGTGGGCAGAATAAAACCCTCATTAAATGTTGCAACGTATCAAACAGCTTGCAATTAAAATTCATTTTGAAGCAAGTTAGCAGAAGTTTTGTTCATGTTTAACATCTTTATGGGTGTCATTCTTTGTAAATTTGGACTAATTGAGTCCAAAGGGACAAACTCATGGATTCTGCATTTGCTGTGGATGCCAGGCCTTGCTTTGCTTTTGGCATTTTTCCCCTTCCTTTATGCAAGTTCTGATTTTAACAAGTTGCCAGGAAAGTAACTTACTTGGTTTTTTCTGCCAAATTGCTGAGAATCCATCTTCCTAAATCTCAGGAAGACTGCAGCAAATCTCTGGGAAAGACAAGCAAGGCTCCACTGACTCCAAGGTGTTCGTTGCTGTGAGATACAGGAGACTCCAAACTGGATTTTTTAGGTTTTCCTTCTAAAGATGTTCAGAACAAGCTGCTCTGGGCACGTAAAAGCCTTGGCTGGGCCTGTGGCTGTATCCTGAAGTTGGGAGGTTTCCTTGACTGGAGCATAAACCAGCCTGAAACATTTGGAATATGAATTTTCATGTTTCTTACTCTCCTTAAATATTTCCCCTGCCATCCCCAAGCAGTTTTAGGGAGCAGTAGAAGCAGTGGGAATTATTTCTTTGTGGAATCCGAGACCAGAACCTGACCTGGCAGAGCTTTAAAATCCTCTGGATGAGGAGAGGTCAGAGTTGGCAGAGTTGGTGCTTTGAAGACTCTTCCCAGCAAAGCTGGATTGACCCCAAATTTATCCAATCCAGGGAAAAAATCTGGAGCAGGGCAGCACTCCTCAAACACCATCAGCAACATCCACCTCGGAATTGGCTCTTCGTGGCACTTCATTGACAGGGGAGAGAGTTCATCTGAACTGTGGATAATTCTGGGAATTTCCTGATGGATTTGGCTGCTCTGAGGCTGCTCCAGGCTTTGATTTCAAGGCGGCAGCACAAATAAAGCTGTCACTGCACGGGGCTGGAGCTGCTGGCTCTCTGAGCAGTGGGGTCCTGCAAAGGAGGTGCTCAGATCCTTTAGAACATGTGGAATTCCACAGAATTCCAGGAGGTCCTGCAAAGGAGGTGCTCAGATCCACCTAGAACATGTGGAATTCCATAGAATTCCAGGAGGTCCTGCAAAGGAGGTGCTCAGATCCACCTAGAACACGTGGAATTCCACAGAATTCCAGGAGGTCCTGCAGAGGACGTGCTCAGATCCTCCTAGAACACGTGGAATTCCACAGAATTCCAGGAGGTCCTGCAAAGGAGGTGCTCAGATCCACCTAGAACACGTGGAATTCCACAGAATTCCAGATCTTGCAAAGGAGATGCTCAGATCCTCCTAGAACACGTGGAATTCCACAGAATTCCAGGAGGTCCTGCAAAGGAGGTGCTCAGATCCTCTAGAACATGTGGAATTCCACAGAATTCCAGGCTGGCTGCAGCCCAGGATGCTGCTGGCTGTGCTGAGGTGACACTGCTGGCACGTCTTGCCTTGTGCAGGACCTCAGGGCTCTGCCAGCTCCATGGAATTACTCCTCCCCCAGGGCAGGACGTGGTGTTTCCCTCTGAACTGAATGGGATTGCCCATTTTTCCAGCCTCCCTCAGGGTGGGAATGTGCCCCTGAGGTCCCTCAGCTGTCCCAGAGGTTTGTGCAGGGCTCTGTCCCATCTCCCTCATCTTTAATGAAGGATCATCACTGGCCCCACGTTGGGAAGGTGGATTTTTTTTTCCCAGCTGAAAGTTGCCTCGATGTCTGCTGCCTTTCCCAGAATCCTGCTTCATTTCAGACTGGAGAAAGTTCCAGGATTTTTTACCTGATCAGACCCTGGGAAATAGGGAATGAGAGGTGAGCGAGCAGTGCCCCAACTCCCATCCGCTGAGGAGGCTGAGTGGAGAAAGGTGCACATTGATCTCTGAGGAGCTGGGAGAGGAAGAGAAGCTCGGAGCAGCAAAGGGCAGGCAGAAAGCAGCTTGAAAAAGCAGGGAATAATAACGCAGAACCCACTGGCAGCGCTCAAGAGTTCCTGCAGTTGGAAAGACTTCACGTCGTGTTAAGGTCACCCGCAGAGCCTTCTCAAAAAGGACATTTTGCCCTCGTGCAGTTCTCGTTCTGCTGCCTCGGCAGCTCGGATCTGTGCACTCGGGTGTCGAGGGCTCTTCATTTCCCAGGAAAGCCATGGAGCAGCGAGGCACCGAGCGGCCCCTGCTCAGCTCGGGTTGTGATGCTCAGCCCTGCCCAGCCCTGCCAGAGCTTTGGCCGCCTGGTGAAGCTGCTCTGGAGAGCAGCAAGGAAGGATTGATGTGTTTGCTGGGTCTGGGAGGCAGGGCTGGGTCCTGCTCAGCACCGGGATTAAGGCGGGCAGGGAACTCTGTGGTGATTCCTCGAGGATCGGGGTCATCCCGGAAGGTTTGTTCAGCCCTGGCCATGTAAAGCTTGCAGGGACTGAGTGGGGTGTGTGTTCTTTTCACACATTTCCAGAGACAGGGTGGGGTTGTTGGGGTGTCTGTGCAGGCCAGGAGTTGGACATGGATGGTCCATGTGTGTCCCTTCCAGCACACTCCATGATATTCAGGATATTCCGTCATCATGGTGTTTTGTGTGCGTGTGTGCCCATCTTCCCCGTCCTGGAGCAGCCAATAACATGGATCATCCAAATAAATTCATCAGCAGTTTGAAGATTGCAGCTTTGCCATCCCCATCTCAGTCACATGCAGCTTTATCAGCAGCCACTGGGACTCTGCAGCTGATGGGGAAGGGGTGGAAAATGAACTTTGTCAAATCAAGCAATTTCTTAAACATAATTAATCCCATTTTACCTGCGGGCTGGGATCTCCTTTGGGGTAATGTGATGACGGTTTTATTTTTCACCTAGAAAAGAAATGAATATTTTTTTAACCCTAGAATGGTTTGGGTTGCAAGGGGTCTTAATGATCATTTAATTCCAACCCCAAACATGATGTGGATGTTCTTAATTTGGGGTATTTGACACATTCTGGGGTATTTGACACCCTCCCTGTGAGAACTGCAGCTCCCATCTCTGCCCGATGGAACTGGAATGTTGTGGCTTTAAGTGAAATGAGGAAGTTCACAAGCAAACCCGTGTTTTATCAATGTAAATGATGAATCCTGGAAAAGCCAAAACTGGGTCTGTCAAGCTGCTGCTCCAATTGCACTTCTCATAACTCAGCTGCTGCTTTTCTTTTTGGGGAAACGAAAAGGAACAGATGGGTTTGGAGTTGGGTGGGGGTGGCGCACATTGGAAGACCCCTTCCATCATCTCCCCTCAAACTGGGGCTGGGGATTCCCTCTCCTCCCCAAGGACTGCAGGGCAGTGGGGCATCACCTGTGCTGCCCCTGGGAATGGGAGAGCCTGGAAAACGTGAGTTGGGAGCATCCCCAGCAAGGGCAGGGCCGTGCTGGGTGCGGGGATGAGTTTGTTCCTGCGGTGATTTGTGATGTAAATCAGAGCTAACGAGGGGGGCGGGCTGTGCTGCCTCTCCCCGAGCTGTGCAGATGGGGATGAGCTCCGAGATGCTCAATCTGTGCCTTCCTTGCCTGCAAGATGGGCTTCAAAGAGCCGAGCTGTTGTTCCCCTCGCCGCGGTCCTGGTGGCTCTCGGCGCCTTGTGCCGCCGTGGCTTTTTGGTCCCATTAAAATCAAGCTGTGAACAAAAGCAGGTTATTGATTCTTGAAACCGGGAGGATCCTTTGGCAGGCAGTTAATGAGCAGAGAACTCTTCCAGGCTCTGATTTTTCGAAGGGTGTTGAAGTTGTAACATCTCAGTTAACGCGTGTCAAGGAGCCTGCAAAGCCTCCCAGTCATCCAAAATGAATCTGTTCCTAAGCGGGGCTTTGGGGGAGGCCTCTGCCAGGTTTGACTGCTGTGGATTGGTCCCAAAAACCTTTTTGGGTGGCCATGAGTGAGAAGAGAGAAGAGGGTCCCCCTCCAGTGGGCACTTCTTGTTGGGATTCACTGGGGTGACTCTGATCACCCTCTGGGGACACAGACACAGCCTCAACCCCAAAGCAGCACCTTCAGCGGCTCAAATCCTCACTGCAGCCTCGAGAAGGAATTGCAGGGGTTGGTTTTGGGGGTTTGTTTTGGTGCCAAGCTGTGGGATACTCCCACTGTATCCACGAACACGGACAAGGCCACGTGTGGGAGCACCACTGCGGAGAAATCTGTTCAATAAATCCACTGTTCACGAGTCCTCCGGTGCTTCCCCTGCGATTGCTGCGACACGGGAGCATCTTGTGCACACAAAGATGAAAATGGCTGGGATGAGGAGAGTGCAGCTGGATGAGGGAGGTGGGCTGGAGTGCCCTTGTTCCCTCTGAACGAGCGGGGATCTCTGCAGAGGCACAGCTCCCGTGCTACCAGTGGGACTGCGAGTGCAGCAGCCACGTCTCCGTGCTGGGACTTTGTGGTTTTGTGCTCGGTGATTGGATTTTTTAGTTTGGGTGTGGGGGAGTACTGGAAATTCTGGGTTGCTTACCCAAACTTTGAAGTCCCACGTGTCACACACCTGTGATCCGACACCTGTGGTGGCAGATGTGTGTTTGTGCCCCTGGTCAAGCACAGGGAAATGGATTTCAAGGGCTGTGGATAAAGATCTGTCACTTCCGGCTTTTCCCTTCTGCTCTGAAACTCATCCCCTTTGAAGCCCTCACTTGGAGAGGGCAGGGACAGCAAATCCCATCCTGGACAGCTCTCAGGTGAATCCATTCAGCTGATCTGAAGGGAACGTGTTCCAGGCAATTCCCAAAGTGTTTTTAACTCATTTTTCCCCGAGCAGTGACAACACAGGCAGCACTACGATAGAAATTACATTCCTGGCTCTGTAACAATGCCATCAACATTAGTTCTGAGCACATGAAAAAGGTGCTGAGGCTCCCAATGAGCCAAAATTGTGCCAGTACTGAGAGAAACCATTTTCTGCAGTTGGTTTATTGCAGGTTTTAACTACAGCGTGGAAAGCAGAGGAAGGAACCCACCCCAGGCCCCTGAGACACGTTCCCCCCATAATATCCATATTTATCACTTACCCCCCTCCTCCATCAGCTGCCTGCAGCTCTTCCAGGATCATTGTTTCCTCTCTGCTGCTGGAGGGCATCTCCCAAACTGTTATTTCTTCTTGGTAATGCTTTGCTCTCACAGTTATTTCCATCTCCGGTCTCCACACTGTTAGTGGGAAACACATCCAGGTGGATAACTACCGATTTCCAGTGCTCTGTTTCCCATCCCTTCCTGTTTTCCTCTCACTAGAAGGTTTCCTGCTGCAGATAACCGGAATTTTATTGTGTGTTCTGAGCTGGCGGAGTTGTCCTTCAGCCTCTCAGGTGACGTTTCAGCTGAAGGGGCTGGTGGGAATGGCCAGACCGGGAGTTTATTGGGGTGTGCTTGTAAAAAGTGGGTGTTTGCAGGCAGAGCTGCAGGAACTTGGAGCCATTCCTCAGGACCAGGCCCATGTGATGGGTTCAATTGAGTGGAACCCGTGTTCCAACTTCCCCGAGCCTGATTTTGCCTCAGTGCCGCTTGTTTATGGAGTTCGTGGGCTGAGGGATGGGGGGGACGCAAAGATTCCGTGAAAAGCGTAATTGGCTGGGTGATATCTGGGGCCTTTCTGACCACTTCACATTTGTAACGTGCCAAAAATAGCTGCTCCTTCTGCCGGAGCCACGGCTGCTGCAGCTGGGAATAGATTTTAATTGATGGATCCTGTCAGGCTCTCGGCGGCCGTGCAGGCAGGAGAACCATTAAAGTGAGATTTCTTGTCCCTGCTCACTTAAACACTCTGCTACCAGCTCATGGCAGCCTTGCAGTTTCCCCTTAATATCCCCAGCCTTCGTACCCATATCCTAGGGCCGTATCTCCTGGGATTTTAGGTTTCCCAGCAGGGAGAGCCGCTGGCCGCGGGCTTTGTCTCCTGGTGTTACAGGTGTGCAAAGACCTGACAAAATCCTGTGTGTGGAATAAGGGACAGGAACACTTTGAGAGTTGTTTGCGAGGAATAAGGGACAGGAACATCTTGGGAGTTGTTTGTGAGGAATAAGGGACAGGAACATCTTGGGAGTTGTTTGCTGGAGACTTTTGGAGCTTGGGGACGAGGTGGTGCTGAACTGGGACTCTGGGATGTGACCTTGTGTCACTGGGATGTGACCATCCCTAAAGGAACCTGGACAAAGGCTGTGGTTGAGCGGAGAAACCTCTCTGAGGCTCCTCCAGCAGGGTCAAGGACCTGTGCGGGTTTGGGCTCTGAGTTTGTGCACCTTCCCAAGGCTTTTTCCTGGGAGAAGCTGTGTTTCTGTGTTCCCTGCACCCTCCTGTTTCCCCATCTGCATTAGCTGTGCCTCCTCCCCAGTTCCAGGACCTTTTGTTGGAGAACCAAAATCCCTCCTTTGCAGAGGGAGCCTGTTTCAAGTCCTGCTTTGGACAGGACTCATCGCTGTTTTCCTCGTGGATGTGCAGGAACATCCATCCCCACCTTGCCCCAGCCTCTCCATCACCCACGACGGCGCTGGCTCCATTAAATCCGAATTACTGCCCTGCCCAAAGCCACCACAGCAAGGCGGGGTTTGCTGCAAGAACAACTCGGAACTTTATTGGGACTTCCCAAAGAACTGCAGTCTCAGGCAGGAACTGCAATCTTGGGTAAGAATGGCAATGTCAGGTAGGAATGGCAATCTCAGGTGGGAATGGCAATCTCAGGTAGGAATGGCAATCTCAGGTAGGAATGGCAATCTCAGGTGGGAATGGCAATCTCAGGTAGGAACCGCGGTTACAGGCAGGAACTGCAGTCACAGGTAGGACATGAGGAAATTCCGCAGGCTCGCCGCCTTGGTGGTGAAGGAGACCATGATGTTCCTCAGGGCCCTCCTCTGGCTGGACATCCTCGGGCCCCTGCTTCTGCTCCTGCGGGCCCTCCTCCTGCCCCTCATGCGATCGGCCATGTCCTTGTACATGTCCTTGTCTCTTTCGGGCAGCCTGTGCCACATCCGGCCCAGCCTCTTGGCCGTCTGCACCATGCTCAAGTTGGGGTTCTTCCTCTGGAGCCGCCGGCGGTGCCTCTCCATGAAGATGAAGAAGGGCGGCAGCGGGCGCCCCGAGGACCTGAAGCGGACGCTCTTCCCATGGCGCCTTCCCCTCCTGGCCCGGAGCCGGGAGCGGGCCCTCCCGAAGGGGCGGCGGGGCCTCTGGATGGTGATGCGGAACAGCATCGTGGCGCTGGGCGCCCTCCTGGAGCGCAGCGGCCGGGCCATGGCCACGCGGGGCCGGCCGGGCTGGGCCGCTCCTGCTGCTCCCGCTGCTCCTGCGGCCTCTGCTCCCTGGGCCCCGCGTCCTCGAGTTCTGCTGGCGGGAGGCTGCGGAGGAGCGCGAGGCTGCGCTGCCCCTCAGCACGGGCTGCTGGAGCCTACTGAGGGGCGACGGGCCAGGCCACTGCGCCAACGTCACCGCGCCGCTGTGACATCAGGCTCCGGGGGCCAATCAGCACGGGCCGGGCTGGCTCCCTGCAGCGCTATTGGCTGGAGGGGAGCGCTGATGTCATAGTTGGGGTTCTGGAGCGGGTTTGTGTTGACGTGGGAGCGCTCCCATGGATGGAATGTTGGGATGGAATGTTGCCGTGGTGGTGACGGCACTGGGCCGTGGTGACGTGAGGGTCCCAAAGCTGAGCAGGAGGGGCCAGGCCTGGTCCCTGTAGCTCTGTTGGCTGGAGGGATGTGATGATGTCATAACCATGGTGGCGGAGCAGGTCTTGGATGAGTTGGGAATGCTCCATGGATGGAATTTTGGGATGTACAGTGGTGGCATCTGTGCACTGGGGACATGTTCCCAAAGCTGAGCAGGAGGGGCCAGGCCTGGTCCCTGTAGCTCTGTTGGCTGGAGGGATGTGATGATGTCATAACCATGGTGGCGGAGCAGGTCTTGGATGAGTTGGGAATGCTCCATGGATGGAATTTTGGGATGTACAGTGGTGGCATCTGTGCACTGGGGACATGTTCCCAAAGCTGAGCAGGAGGGGCCAGGCCTGGTCCCTGTAGCTCTGTTGGCTGGAGGGATGTGATGATGTCATAACCATGATGATGTCACGGCCATGGTGATGGAGCAGATCTTGATTGAGTTGGGAGCGGAATATTGGGACATGACGTGGTGACATCACCGTGCCATGGTGACACCACTATGCCTTGGTGACATCACTGTGCCATGGTGACATCACTGTGCCATGGTGACATTGCTGTGCCATGGTGCCACGTGGTCTCTCAAGCCCACCAGAAGGAGCCAGATCTGCTTCCAGTGATGCTGGTGGCTGGAGGGATGTGACAACATCATCGCCATGATGATGTCACAGCCGTGGTGACATCACAGCCATGGTGACGTCACAGCCATGCTGACATCACGCCCCTTCCCCCAGGGCCGTGCCCCTGCTCCAGCGCCGGGGTTTTGGCTCCGTTTCTCACCCGGTGTTTTACAAACCTGTAACGCCCGAGGAGGGAAGCGGAGGCCTCGGATTTTTTGTCATGATAAAATGTGGAGCCGCCGCTCGCCGCTGCGAGGTGGCAGCTCATAATGGGAAAATGGTTTAGTAGCAGCCCTAAAAATAATTGTCTGTGACAGCTGTTCCTTGGTTCCTGTCAGGAGAACCACTGTTATTTAAATCCACAGCCCTTGGACTCCATGGCTAATTTATTTGGGTGGACTTTTCATTAATTTGAAAGGTTCTGCGGGTTTAAAAGCCTTCATTAATTACGCTCTAGCAGATGAAAATGCAATAAGGTTCTGCAGGTTTGTCTGGGAAGAAAGGAAATTCCCAGTGGTTTGTTTGGTTGTTTCCAAGAGGTGAAATCAAGTCGTTCCCAGGCAGAGGTGAGCTTGGCTGTCCCCGTCAGAATTCTTGTGACTGAGGACAGGACTATGAATAAAACAAATTGAAATTTTGACCACTCATTCTGAGTACAAGGTGATTTATTGAAGTTCCCAGTAGTGTTAAATATTCATATGTAGCCGATTGCATAAGTGCTAAATTATGAAACAGCCCCTGCTTCTGTAGAACTTGTCTCTTCTGAAAGATAAAGATGGGGGAGCAGAAGCCTTGGAAGTCAGGAGTCATCCCTGAGTTACACGTGGATAACTTTGGGATTGCGTCATTCCGGTGCAATTAGGACTTGTGTAATTACTGGGCTGGTGAATCGTGGCAGAGGAGAGCCGAGGACTCCTCGGGCTCCGCGGAAGCTCGTGGCCAAATCCAGCGTGGACAGAACGTGCTTCCCGATTCCCATCCTGTGTTTACTCCAGGTTGTTGTGCAGTGACCTCAGCCTGGTAAATAAACTCCGTCTGTCCCACCAGCCTCGTTCCTTTCATGTCCCGGCTCTCCCTGCCAGCCGAGAGGGTGATTTGCATTCCATTTATCTCTCCCACTCTCCTTTCCCTTGTTTCCTTTGCTCTCCAAAGAGAACCTGCCCTGGTGATTATTCTGGGGCAATGAAATAATTTCATTCCAGCAGTCACAGGTCCCTTCAGCAGGTGCTTTATTATCTCAATAATTCAGCCTAAGAGACTTTTCAGCCTCCCCAATTCCCACAGTTCAGGAGCTACAAATAAAACTCTTTTGCTCTTTCCCTGATTTGGTTTATTTAGCCTCTTTTTTTTTTTTTTTTTCCCCCTGTGTTCTTTCCAGATCCTCCCCAGGAATTATATTTAAATGTGGAATTGATGCTGTTCAGTCCAAGTGCCTTAAGGGGTGCATTGTGTTAAAATGCACACAAAGGCAGCGCTGTCCCACTTGGGCTGGGTCATTTATAAAATTCACTTTGAATCGAGGCCATTTATCTGAACTCAGCACAGTGTTTGCTCATGTCCCTGGATTACCTACATCTTCCATCAAAATAGGTCAGCTGGGTCCAGGGAAATCTGGGATAGAAGTGCTGGAATAAACACAGGGCAGGGCTGGGGTGGGACACATCCATCGATCCTTTCTCCCACACGGAGTTGGGTTTAACCCACCACCACTTCCGTAGGGCCTCTGCAGGCAGAGAGAGCAGAATAAAGCAGCTTTATTGCTCCAGTTTCCTCTTTTGTTAGAGAATTTTCGGATTTTATTTAGGATTTTCACGTGGAACAGTGATTGTTTAGGACCAGTCATTTGTGGGGAGCAGAGCCCAGGAAAAGCAGGCTTTGGACATGTGAAGACACTGCAGAGCTTTTCCCGTGGCTGTGGCTGCTCCTGGTATTTGTTTAATCCTAGGAATACACACAACGACATCCTGGAATTGGTGATTCAAGGGGATTTGTGTCCATTTTCCTGCCTGGACCTGAAGAGTTCCTTGGGCTGTGCTGAGACACTTTCTCAGTGCTGTGATCTCGCCAGGGCAGAGGGTCCAGAAGTGTCCTGAGACTGCCCAGACCTGATCAGGAAGGAGAGATTTTGCCTCCAGTCCTGGCAGAAACAAAATCTTGCTCGTGAACCTGTTTGGATTTGCAGTGAAAAGCAGAATTTGCAAAGCTTGTATTTAGCAGATAATACTGTAGCCAAAGAGGCAAAATGAAAAAAAAAACCCCACAAAAAGCCACAAAACCCCCAAAAAACCCCTCATAGACCTTGGCCACTGCTCTGCCTCCCCTATTAGGTAATGAGTGTTGATGAAGGGATGGAGCTGGCTCCAGTTTGCCGTGGTGGGTGAAAATTCCACGCCAGGAGGAATCACGTCAAAGGCAAGCCAGGAAAATTAACAGGAGGAGAAGACTCTCGGTGAATTGCAATTAATGTTGAGGTGAAGCTGTTGCCAGAGCGCTTCCAGCAGCGCTCCCGGTCCCTGCCTCGTCAGGAGCAATCCCTGGAATACACAGCAGCTCCTCATTGGAAATAACAAGTTTTTACTGTTACTTGAGAAAAAACTGGAAGTGAAAACAGCCTCTTGACAGAAACCATCAGGACACACCAAAAAAAACCCCCCAAAACTAAGCGGGAAGATGAGAAAAATGTCACCGCTCGTAATGATGTTAATTAGGAGGTAAATGAATGTTGACATTTGAGAGCTGAGCTGAAAGGATCAGACGTGTGAAGGTGTGGAGGATCTGTGTGGAGTCTGATGGAGGGAGAAGCTGAAATGTCTGAAGGATTCCCGTTCCCGCGGTGGCAGAAGAAAGGAAAAGGTTCAGCATTTTCTTTGTTGGTTCTCATAATTACACGGGGTGAATCCACCTTTTAAAAGCTCCTTGTCTCGGACTCCTCCGTGTGATTTGGGATGGCAGGAAAAGATCTCAGCACGGGGATGGGGCTTTAAAAGTCCCGAGGTGAACAGGAAATATTTTATTTTATAATCTGGTGGTATTGTGGTGAATTTTTGCATTTATTACAGGTGCAGGGGCTCTCAGGTGAGTAAAGCTGAGCTCAGAGGCTCCGTTTGAGTCCCAGCAGGTCCCTCTGGAGCTCAGGGGTGCACAGGGCTCCCTTCAGCCCAGTCTGGGTGCCTGAGCTTGTGTATTCTGTGGTTTTTCCTCGTGCAGAGCAAAGGGGAATAGAGCCATGGGATGGTGGGATGGGATGGGTTGGGTTGTCCTGTGGGACACACAGGACACGCCCTTCCGGCTTCTTTTGTTTTCTTCTTTTAGAGTAAAAGCCTTTTACTCCATTCCTTGAGAATTCCTTGAATCCTCATTGTGCCTTAATTCCAGAGCTTGGGAGACTTGATCCTTGGCTTTTTTGCAAGCTGGAGTGAGGAGTCCTTCCCCCTCAGGAATTCATCCCACGCTGCCATCCTTCCTTCAGCACTGCTGGTTTTTCAAAGCATGACCTTTATTCCTGTTTTTTATTCCCAGTCTCCTTTTTCCTGCCATGCAGTCAGGGATCAGGGATCAGCCCCCTGGGAAGAGGGGCTGCTCAGCCGGTGTTTCCCAGCTTGTGCTTCCAGATTCTCCCGGGAATGCTGCAATGCACCAGGAGAATCATCTCCCTGGAGGTGCCTTGCCCTTGCCCTGCTCGCTCCGTCCTCAAACCCCATTTATCCCCTTTGCAAGGTGGATTTTATGCTCCCAACTCTTTCCTTTTCCCCTTTTATTGCCCTGATGGGGAGCAAAGGGGACAGCAGGGGAATGGTCCCTCTGGTGCTGCTGAAAGCTGCCAGACCTTCAGCTGCACTCCACGAACTCTCTATTTCCCCTGTCATTCACACCATGTTGCCTTTTATTCCCGACCCTTTTTAATGCGAGTAGTTACTCCTGTTTGCCACTTTAATGCAATTACACCCCACTTCTCCTTGCCCGTGTCCCAGGGAGCCGCCCAGGCTGCTCAGCCATCACATGGCATTAAATGCGGTAATTGCAAGATGAGGTTCCTTCGGCCGGGCCATAAAGAAATGCCATTACAGAGGAACTGCAGGAGAGCGTCTGGAGAATCAGGGCTTTGAGGCTGAAAGCTCTGCAGGCGCTTTTTTATTGTTATTGACCAGCCCGGGGCCTCTGGGAGAAGGGAGCCGAGGGCATTCCTGGGGTTTTTGAGCCCTGAGAAAGGAGTGAAGGCAGGAGGGGCTTCATGTGGGGTGGGATCAACTGGGCTGTGGGTTGTTGTCTTTAGTGAGAATTAAAAATATAATTGTCAGCCCTGGGAGGCACAGCTGGGGTGTTTGTCCAGCTCTGGATCCTCAGCACAGCAGGGACAGGGAGCTCCTGGAGCACTGTGGAGATGAGGAAGGGCCTGGAGCATCTCCGTGCCCAGGAAAGGCTGAGGGAGCTGGGGCTGAGGAGATGCTGAGAGGGGCCCTCAGCCCTGGGTGTCCCTGGGTGTCCCTGAGTGTCTCTGGGTGTCTCTGGCTGGCTGTCCCTGGGTGTCCCTGGGTGTCTCTGGGTGTCCCTGGGTGTCCCTGGGTGTCTCTGGCTGTCCCCGGGTGTCCCTGGGGGTCTCTGGCTGTCTCTGGGTGTCCCTGGGTGTCTCTGGGTGTCTCTGGGTGTCCCTGGGTGTCCCTGAGTGTCCCTGGCTGTCCTTGGGTGTCCCTGGCTGTCTCTGGGTGTCCCTGGCTGTCCCTGTGTGCCCCTGGCTGTCCCTGGCTGTCCCTGGGTGCAGGGAGGGTCAGAGCAGGGCCCAGGCTCTGCTCCAGGGCCCAGCAGTGGCACCAGAGGAACGGGCAGGGACTGAGCCCAGGGAGCTCCACCTGGACACGAGGCAGAACTTTACTGTGGACACTGGAACAGAGCCCAGAGAGGGGCTGGAGTCTCCTCATTGGGGATATTCCAGAACCCTCTGGACTCACTGCTGTGCCCTGTGCTCTGGGATGGCCCTGAGATGGCACCAGATGAGCCTCTGTGGTCCCTTAAACCTGACCCACTCTGGGATTCCAGGATTCATCCCCCCCAAATGAGTTCATTTGGCTGATCCCCAGGTGAAGGTGTTCCAAAGCTCTGTGTTTCATTCATGAGGAGATCATTTTACCACCTTCTCTGATGGTGTCACCATCACCTTGCCAGGTCACAGATGGCTCATGACTGTCCCTGTTCCCTCTGGGCTGGGGATGTGAAACTCCTGGGTGAGCTGATGTGCTTGGAGGTGAAGGAACCCCTCCCTGTACCCTCAGGACGTGGTGGCCGTGGGCACACAGCGCTCGGACCTTGTCACCAACATCCCTCTGCTTCATCCTGAGCCTCCCCTCACGTGGAGCTCAGCTCTGGTGGCATCCACAGAGCACAAGGGGGACATAAAGGACAGGCAGAGCCACCTGTGAGCGAGGACAGGGGACGCTGGAGCTGATAAGGAGCTGGCTGGGGAGGAATGACTCGAAACGCTGCATGTAAATGTGGGAGGGCTGCGGGTCCCCAGATAAGACGTCGGTGGGTGAGATAACAAAGCTTCAGGGAGGGCTGATCTCGGGAATATCTGCTGATAGCAGCTGTGTTCGGATGGGATTCGCTGCCTGCTTTTCCTTGATAGGGAGGTGACCTCCCTCTGCTGCCCGCTGGGGTTTGGGGTAATATTTGTCAACAGAACAGACCAAGCACCACCTTGATCTCTGTCCTAACGCACCTGCGGCTTGTTCCGGGCATTTTCAGGAGAGAGGCAGCGAGGGGAGCGTGTGTAATTTAATCTCCTGGCTGTAAAAATCCATTTCTGCTTGTACTTGTTGATAATTTAACTGTGACACAGCAAATATGAAATGACTCGAGTGCACTTTGACAGAGTTGTCATAACGAAGGGTGATCTGTGCCCGCAGGATGGTGCTCACAGTTTGATGGACAACTGGCACAATTGAGGGTTTTTTCCCATTTTTTTGTGTTGATTGTCCTCCAAATATTAACAGGATTTTTTTTTACCACTGCCCTCTCTGCAGTACTTTCACCTACAGTTGTCCAGGGCTCCATAAAATAACAATTTTTGTTTGAACTAAAGAAAAACTGACTAGAGGAGAAAGACTGGGTTTGGATCAGGGTGGATTTATTCCAAGGAATTCCAAGGACGGGATCTTCTGTAAAATGAACATTTTGTGTGGTCATCAGCTGGTTACAGATGAAACCCTTGGGTACAGCAGGAGATGTAGGAGTGTTGATTTTAGAAAAAGAACAGAAATTATTCCTTGGAGCGAAACCAAAGCTGTCAGTCCTGGCTGGTTTTGTCTGTCTGGGGAAATGAGTGCCTTGAGTACCTGTCTGGGAGGGCTGAAAATAGACAATGAGGGGTTTGGGATATGGGAAAATGGCAGCCTGGAGAGGCTGGGGGTGTGCTGGGGGTGTGTGCTGGGAGTGCAGTGACCCTGCTGGGAGGCACTGGGAGAGCTGGAGCTTCCCAGGCTCCTCAGTACTGATCCCATTATCCCAGGGGAAACCTGCACAGCTCAACTCCAGCTCCTGGGGTGATGTCTGGGGGTGATTCCTGGATAAATGGAGCCCTGCTGGAATGTGGCACCTGCTCCTTTTTCCCATGTTCCCTCTACTCTCCCCCCTGTTGCTGGTCAGGCAGCACGGTGTTCCTGTGGGAGCTGGTTTTGCTGTAATCCAGGGAAAAGCTGACTGTTGGCTGACCCAAAGGAATATTTCCAGGAGCTGTGGGTGCTGTTTAATGCTCAGAGAAGGCCTTGGCCATCAGCTGCTGCTGGCTCTTGTCCCTGAGGTGCCACAGGCAGGTCCCAGCCAGGAGCAGGTGCTGCAGGCACTGCAGTAATTTGGAATTCTCAGCTGATCCCACATTTTCCTGCCCCTGGAGGAGATCTTGCTGCTCTTCTGGAGTCACAGCAGCATCCCAGCACCAGGTCTGGGCACTCCATCCACCCCTTTTCCCCCCACACATCCCCAGGAACAGTGGATTCCCACTGGGGTTCCACTGAAGAGCTCTGGGGCACTCAGGGCTGCTCAGAGTTAATAATTTTCAGTTCTCATTAAGGATGATGTAATTAATTCAGACATAAGGCAGCGTTGAGTTAACCTTGACACATGTCCTGTGAAACTCTCAGCCCTTCAGAGAATCCTGGAATGGTTTGGGTTGGGAGGGACCTCAAAGCTCATCCCATCCCACCCCCTGCCATGGGCAGAGACACCTTCCACTATCCCAGGCTGCTCCCAAGTCCTTTCCAAGCTGGCCTGGGACACTCCCAGGGATGGGGCAGCCTGTGCTGTGTCCCAGGACTGCACTGGACGAAGCAGCAGATGAGGAATGGGAGTCTGGAAGCAGATGAGGAATGGGAAATGGGAGTCTGAAGCAGATGAGCAATGGGAAATGGGAGTCTGGAAGCAGATGAGGAATGGGAAATGGGAGTCTGGAAGCAGATGAGCAATGGGAAATGGGAGTCTGGAAGCAGATGAGCAATGGGAGTCTGGAAGCAGCTGCTGGAGATTTCAGTCCTTGCCCTGCCCCAGTTGTCCTGCCTGTCTCCAGTGCTTGGTTTTGCTCAGGGATAGGTTTCCAGAAGGTTCTGTTGGTGGCCTGTGTCTGTCTGTCCAGCAGAGAGGTGCAGCCAGAGCCACGCTCTCCCTACGAGCATCCCACCCCCAGGATGTTCCTCCCCAGTGCCCTTTCCCAGTGTTCCTGGCTGTGCTGGATTCATCCCCAGCTCCTGGGCCAGCCTGGCACGTCAGGAATGCAGCACTCAGCTCTGGGAGTCCTTTGCTGCTCTAAGACTTCGGGAAGAAGAACGGCTCCGGTTCTCCCAGACAGGGAGCAGCTGTTCTTGGCAGAGGCTGCCCTGGGATTTGTGCCAGTGAAATCTCTGCTCCTCCTGTGTCCAACTCCACACCAGACACCGGCTCAGCCCATTGATACCCAGCAGGCAGCGTGAAACAGCCAGAATTAACAAATCCTGCTCCCTCCTCCCAGCTCTGGGGAGAGCAGAGCGTATCAGAGCCTTCCCTGGGATTGTGGAGCTGGGCTGGGCATTCTGGAGGTGAAATCACCCCTCAGATTTATGGGGTTTTGTTTGCTCCAGTCCATCTGTGTGACCTTGGCCGATTCCCTGCCTCCTTCCCTTGTTTTGCCAGTGGCGGGTGGAAGTTTTTTTGGGATTTGGCAGGCTATGTCCTCATGGTCTGTCTGGGGTGTGAAACTGGAATTGTTCAGAGTGCGGAGATTTTAATGAGCATTTCGTAAAGGCCAAAGTGCATCAGGCAGTGAGAGGAGCTTTTTTCTGAGCCGGAAACAAGCAGCACTGGGAACTTGATAAACCCACCTCAGAACTTGATAATCCCACCTGGGAATAGTTGATAAACCCATGTCAGAACTTGATAATCCCACCTGGGAATTCCCGGCTGGCTGAAGGTGGCAGCCACAGGGGCAGGTGGAATTAAAAATGAGCTTTTTTCCCCTTCCCGAGAGCTTTCACCCAGGGAATCTCTGCAGGAGTTCCTGCTGAGTGGGTGCTGGGATGTTTGGATGGACACAGGAGCCCTGACTTTGCTGCTGAGAAGGTGCCACTTGATCCTCAGGAGCAACAATTGATTCACTTGCGGCGAATTCCGGGAATTCTCTCGACAGCAAACGCCCTTGAAAATGGATTTTTCTAAAGAATTCACCCAAAATAATAGGGCCAGGCCTGTTTTATGCTCTCCTGCTCGAGTTATTCAGTTGCTTCTTAAGTAAATAGGACACTGCAAACAGCTTTTCACAATTTCTTTCTAGGCAGGAAGAGCCAAAGCTGGGTTGGAAAGGATGAGTTTGGAAAGGAAGAAAGGAGGAAACCCCAAGTTTTATTTCTCTCGTAGTTTCATTGAGAGGAATTTGCTGAAAAGCACCTTTCTTGTCCCTGTTGCTGTTAAATTAAAGCTCCAGCCTGAGTTTGTCAGGGAATGAAATCTCAGAGCTTCCTGTAGGCTTTAAGCAGGTGACTCCTTTTTTTTTTTCCTTAAAGAGTCATTGAGGACAAGGTGGAATTCGGGGCTGAAATGAGAATTTAGCTGAACAATTTGTTGCTTTAGCTGGTGGCTGGCACCTCTCACAGGGCTCCCGCAGCCTGGCAAAGGAAGGATTTATTGCTGTGCAGGTCTCCCTTGGAATAATGTGGTGTAAAATGACAATGTCAGAGCAAGTTAAGGATCTGCTTCGTTCTGAGAGACTTCCCCACACTAATCCTGAGTATTAAACTTCTGGAGACACTGCAGGAATTACCACGGGGACCATTCGGAGCAAACGACTGCTCCTTCAACATCATCATTACCCAGGCTTTGCTCCCTCATAAAAATTCCTCTCGGTGATCCCAGATAATCTTTTGTGTTGCTTGTCTTTTATTTTTTAGTGTAAATCAGCAATAACACTGCCCTTTGAAGGGAGGGAAGGAGCTCTGAGCACCCTGCTCCGGGGGAAGGTGTCCCTGGATCCAGGGGAGGGATTGGATAATCCTTAAGGTCCTTGCAACCAAACCATGCTGGGATTCAGTGAAAAGATTTGATTTTTGTAAGGACGGGATTGATGCATGGGTTGGAGGAGGAGGAAGGAGCTGGGATGGGAGAAGCCTTCGTGCCTGGTGCTCTCTGGAGTTGAGAGGGGTCAGAGACATCCTGGAAGTGCTGATGCAGTGGGTGACATCAGCAAATTGTGAGGAGCTCCTGAAATGTTCACCTTTACTCCTCCAGTCCCTGCTCTCCGGGTAAATGCAGCACCTGGGACAAAAAAAAAAAAGAAACAGGGACAGGAATATTTTCTGTGCTGTACAAAAGACGGGCAGCACAAATAAACCAGCGTGTGGAGATGACTTTTCCAGAGCAAGGTGTGACCCCAGGCGTGTCTAGACTGAGCAGCAGATTGTAGCTGAGCAGAGCTCGGGCTCGGGGCCGTCCCAGCTGTGTCACCTTGGCCACGTCCCCTCGGTGCCGCAGGGAATTCGGTGCTGACCTCGGTGTGGGATGCAGAGATCCCTGCTGGGCTGCCCAGGAAGATTCACTGCTCCCAGGCTGCTTTTCTGGGAACGGTGCCCAGCTTTGGTTCCCTTCCTGCCCAATCCCAAGCACCTTGCTCGGAGGAGAGCAGGATCAGAAATTAATAAGGTAAACGTGGTCCCCGTTGGAGACAATCCTTATCTGGATCTTTTCCTCCTCCCTTCTGCTCCTTTTGAATCTGATCCAATGTTTGACTTAACGCTGGATTTCCTGCCTTTTGTAGCTCCCCGCTCAGAGCTTTCCCAATATTTGATCTCCCTCTCTCTTTTTCTGGAGTTACAACATCCAGGACGTGGATATTTGGGGAATCTTCAGGGAGGCCTCATTTACTTGGATGACCTTGGAGAGGAATGGAATGATTTCTTTGCCTCCCACTGCCCCTGCAGTGAGGCTGTAATTATTTATTTAACCATTAATAATAATGGTTTATACTGGAGCCATTGGCACTTTTGATGGGGAGGTGCAGCAGGGATTCCTGTGCCGTGTCCCAGGATTGTGTGGGTGCAATTCCAGGGGCACATTCCCACTCTGTTCCATACCTGTGCCATTGTGCTCCTGCCTCTGACACCTTCACTGCTGCTGGAATATTTTTCCATTGATTTTTCCCATTAAATGATGCCTTTTTGTGAGGGGCATGTGGTGGAAAAGCTGAATCCCGGCTCTGGAATTCCCAGAGCCTGGGTTGGCTGGGAAAACATCTCCCAGGTGCTGGGGACTGAGCAGAGAGCAGGAAAAGCAGAGCAGGTCTGACTCTGGAATGGGAATTTTGTCCTGGTTTTCCTGACTTTCCTTGCTTGGCCAAAATGGGCGGTGATTTCTGTTAAATATTAATCAGATAACCCTTAATTTGAAGACAATTAATTGGTTCATTTGAGGGATTTGGGAGCAGACCAGGTGTGTCCTCTGCCACCTGAGGTTTCCCTGTGGTGGGGTCACCCAGTCCAGCCCTGGTGCCTTAAGAAGGGAGGAGGATGAAGAGAATCACTTCTTTCCCAGGATTTTAATCCTGGAATATCCTGAGCTGGAAGGGACCCACAAGGATCATCAAATTCAACCCCAGGCCCTGCACAGAGAATCCCCCCATGTCTCCATTGTCCAAATGCTTCAGTTGCCTGCAGTATGGGAATTTCTTCATCCTTTCCAGACCTGAGACGGAAAATAATCCAAAATCCTCCTCCCAGCACCATCCTCCCGGTTGTTCTCCTCCTGCCTGAAGAGTGCAGCAGAACAAACCGAGCTTTATCCCACTTTTTAGGGCAAAGTTTCTTTGGAAATGCAGCAGTGGAGATGCCAGAACAAGGCCCTGCCACACGCTCGGTGTGAGGATGGTGAGATTTGGCTCTGAAATCTTGGTCCCTGCTCACAGCCCTGCTTTCATCTCACCTCCCTGCCCTCCCAGTGTCAAGGATATCATTATCCTGAATATTTTTTTCCCTAGGATCCAAGGAAGGAATTTCTGTGCAGTTCCCTGTCTGAGGAGGAGCTCTCACCTCTCTCCTACGGAGTTTGTTATTTCTAAAGCTGAAGTTGTGGCAGCTTGAGCTCGGCACAGAGGGAATTCCTGGGGCTGAGGAAGCCATTCCCGAGGCTGATGGTGAAGGACAAACCTCCCGTGCTGCTGCTGGAGAGGAGCAGGAGGAGTTTGGGTTGGGGCAGTGCCGATGTGAGATGGAGATTTTAGGGCCTTGAGGGGATTCTTGGGGTGTTTCTTCCCCTCTTGCCCCCATTTCTTCTGGCACAAGGAGAAGAGGGGGTGGAAACAACTTTTTTCTTCAGTGGGAACAGTTCTGCTCGTTATCTCTGAATGAAAAGTTGAGAAATACACAGGAGTTTGGAGGATGTGGTGATGTGACAAAACTCAGCTGATGTCCTGGGGCCCTCCTCATCCATCTTCCTTCCACGAAGGAAAAATTCAGGACAACTTTGTCCTTTATATTCAAAAATCGGAGAAAAAACCCCGTCCTGATTTCCACAAACCCCTCCAAGCTCCCCAGACTGATTTCTCAGCCAGCATTGTGTTGTTTGCTGATGGGATCTCCACAACTTTCCAGGAGCTGTGGCTCATGGTGGCAGTGCCAGCTGTGGATAACCCCAAGTTTGGACACAAATTCCCAGAAAAGCAGCAAACAACTTCTGGGAAGGCAAATTTCCAAGGAGAGGAGTGGAAAGGCTGATGAAGGCAGCCTCAGGCACTACAGGAATGTGGGGCTGGAGCAGGGAGGGAGGGAAGCGACTTTTCCTTGATGGGAGCTGAAGGTTGGAACAGGACAATTGGAACAAGAATTCCATGGCTTCACGGGGGGTTGGAGGAGATGGAAGAGGCACCTGGAGGACCAGGGTGGATTCCTGTTGAGTAGGGATGGAGAGGGAAAAGGGATTTGTGCTGCTTTGGAGGCTTCATTCTGGCCAAAAAGTGCATGGCAGCACTGGCTGAGAATGTTCAGGGCCTAAAGGGGCTCAGGAGAGCTGGAGAGGGGCTTGGGACAAGGGATGGAGGGACAGGACACAGGGAATGGCTCCAAACTGGGAAAGGGGAGATGTGGGTGGGATATTGGGAAGAAATTCATCCCTGTGAGAGCAGTGAGGGGCTGGGATGGAATTCCCAGAGAAGCTGTGGCTGCCCCTGGATCCCTGGAAGTGTCCAAGGCCAGGTTGGATGGGGCCTGGAGCAACCTGGGACAGTGGGAAGTGTCCCTGGAAGGTGGAACTGGATGAGCTTTAAGGTCCTTCCAACCCCAACCCTTCCACAATTCCCTGCTGCTGCCCTCCTTGTGGAGAGGCCACCACACAGCAGGAAGTTGTGTGGAAATTCTCAAAGAATTTCTCGTGGGTTTGGGCCTGGAGGTGGGGACCGAGCAGATTCTGGGGATTTGGCTGGAAGCCACTGCTCAGCTTCCCCTCAGCCGTGGCCATGGTGCTAAATTCAGATCTGGAGTAAACAAGCAGATGGTTCCACCGAGCTCTTTGCAAAGGGAATTCTGCTCCCAAACCCATCTGCAGCTGGAAATTACGGAGTAAAACGGCCCTGACACTGAGAGTTCAGATTGTTCTGACTGCCGGAAACTTGGGATTGTGGGTTCTTCGTGCAAATACCCACAAGTGCTGGAGCCTTCCCATCTTTCTGTCCCCAGGCAGGAATTTTTTTGTGGTCTGAGCAAAAGCCTCACCCACGAGAACTCCCAGCACACTCAGAGCTCAGCACCAGCTCGGGAATCTGGGTGGGCTGTGGGTGTTGCCATTGCTCCAGCTTCATAAATAAAATAAAAATAAATAAAAATAAATAAAACCTTCAGCCTGTTCTGAGTGGGAGGAGGAGATGGGAGGACAGGACGTGGTGTTGCTGTCATCAGTCAGAGCCTGTGCTGGAGGAACTGGTGCCAGTGGTCAGGAACTGGATCAGTCCAGGCTTTTACCTGTAGGCAGCACCTTTAGGCCTGGCTTATGCCTGTCCCCGGGGCTTCACCACCTCCCCTGCTCACAGCCCCTCAGCTCCCCTCAGCTCTAAAAGGGAGGCAGAAACTCTGTGCCCCCAAAGGGGGATTTCAGCATTTGGGGGGCTTGGGGCTGTTGTTGATGATCAGTATGGGGCTGATCATAGAACTCTGATGACTTTCCCATCCCACGGTGCCAAACATGAGCCAGAAAATCTCTCTTTGCTCCAGAGAACTCCCAGGTTCTGCTTTCCTTCTTCCCGAGGCTGTTTTTTGCATTCCTTTGTCATTCCTACAGCCACGACTCTGGAATTCGAGCAGGTTTTCCCTGGAGCTGTCAGGAATCCGAGTCGCACTTCCCAAATCTTGTTTTCTCCAAATCTTGTTTTCTCCCGGTTTCTGTGACTTTTTTTTTGCTGTGCTGTAAAAGAGCTTTGTAGAAACTGCAGAAAGAGATGAAAAACTGACAGAGAACAGTGTTCAGAGGCGTCACCTGGGCTGGTTTGGGGGCAGCTGATGGCACCTGCAGTGTGACAGGTGACTTGTGGCTGAAACCCTCGATGTCGTGGCATCCTCGGGGACTTCAGAAGTCTTTTACGATCCGATTCCTTCCTTTCCCCCTCTTTCCTAAAGCTGCTTTTCCTTAAGCTGCTTTTCCTTCTGGATTTAAGATACACCAGGAGCAGGTGTGGCCGTGTCCCTTTTCCCCCCCAATGTCACATCGATGCCTGACACCAGTGGAGCTGTGGGAGAGCCTGGCCCTGAGGAGAGGCCGGGACAGCGCCGAGCCCGCTCCTGGTGTGACCGAGCTGCCACCGAGCCCCCGATTGTCACTTCCCCGAGCCTGTTCCGTGATGAATGTGTAATAAATAAGTAAGCCAAATTTAAGATACAACAAGTATAAAACTTTATTTCATGTCTGAGAGTTCGAACACACAAAGCCACGATCGAAAAGGAGACAGTGCCAAGCCCGGGGTTGGAACTGGGTGAACACAGATCTGACCTCTATCGCATCAGACCTCCCTCCGTTCACAACAGCTACCTCCAATAGCTTGCTTATATACAGTTTTGCCCATAAAGTCCGGATCTCAGGTATTATTTTTGTCAATCAACATATTCATGGACTCTGCCATTCATGGAACTGGGGTGCACAAAACACGTCCTGAGCGTGATGAATCCCTCATCACCAGGGGATGTTATCTGATGGTCCATGATGTTCCTTATCTTGGTCCTCGATCCGGCCGTTAGCACCTGAGCTGGGAGGGGATCTTCGGAGATGATCTAATCAATGCGGCCGAGGAGTTCTTCTCGGAAATGTATTCAGCTCAATGCTTTCTTGATTAGCCGTTGTTCTCTGTAGCTCTGTTTTTGGAATGCAAATTTGTTCCCTGGGCGAGGTTACAATTTTTCCCTAGGTAAGTTCTGCTTGTTTTAAAAACTGGTTACAACTTAACTTAGTACATATTTCGATATTACATATTTGAGCACGAATTTCCCGCTTTTTTATTTATAACAAATGTGAGATGGAGGAGCCAGCCGGGCTCGGCTCGGTCCCTCCTGCGTGTGTGCGGTGACCTGATTGTTCACCGCTCCCCGAAGGGAGCAGCTCCTGTGCCCGGTGAGCTGGAAAAGCGCCAGGCTGGAGCTCCGCAATTCCCAATCTTCCGGCTTCCTGGGCTCCCTCTGCAGATTTCAGCGGGCTGAAACATCCCCTTCCCTGCCCTCCCTGTGATGCCTTAGGTTTTAACTTTTATATTTTCAGATTCTGTACTGCTTAGAGTGTAACTCTGAAGTTCCTTGTAGCCTGTAATTCCCGCTCTCTCGTACTGGGCAGACATAACAAAGCCTCTCCAGGCTTTGCCTTCAAGGACAGCCAGGCTGGTTTTAGGCCCAAAATGTGTAAACCAAAGATTCTAAGTGGGGGCAAGCTGAGGGGCGTTACATCGTTAAACTGGGGCTTTAATTGGAGAATTAACCCTGATATGCAAATGATCCAAACCTATCAAAGTGTGAAGAACTCGTGACCTGGGGTCCATCTTGGGGTCCATTTTTTGGAAGCAGCCTCTGGCTCCCCCAGGGTGTACCTTGAAGGCCCTTCAAATAAATACCTGTCTTTATTCCGCCAACACGACTCCGGCTTTCATGGGATTTAAATGCGTTGTTGGAGTGACAAAGCCGCGAGTGAGCCCGCACTGGGGGGAGCTGGGGCTGTTGTTATTTATCTGGTGATAAGCACAGCTCCTTATCAGCACATCTCGCCCTGCCCGCCCGGGGAGAGCAATCTCTGCAGCGCTGATGGGAGGAAATTCTAATAAAGCCGTCGCAGGTTTCGGGGGGGGATTTGCGATGCGGCATTAGCGAGCCTCAATTGCATTAGGCTTCCTTCTGTTGTGCTGAATGAGGGGCTGTTTGCTTCTGAATGGAATAAATTTAATCGCGTTTGTCACCTCGTTGTGGTGTGACTGGAACCAAGCGCTGGTTTCGGGGTGGGAGTGCCGTGGGAAGCGCTTGGGTTCTGTCGCTTGACTTCTTTTTTGTTGGAAATTTATTCTCTCTTTCATTAGCAGCGAGGGTGGGACTCGTTATTTTATTATTTTATTATTCGAATCGTGGGCAGCCCTCTCTGTCCCCATGTGCAGGGGTCCAGAGGTCTTGCTGTGGGTGCAGCACTGGCACAGGGGTTGTGCAGGACCCAATTTTCCTTTCCAGGATCACTGAGGTTGGAAAAGCCCCCCAGAATCATCAAATCCAACCAATTCTTGTCCCCAGCCCAGAGCTCCGAGTGCCACGTCCAGGCCTTCCTTGGGCATCTCCAGGGTTGGGAGCTCCAACCTCCCTGGGCACCTCCAGGGATGGGAGCTCCAAACCTCCTTGGGCACCTCCAGGGATGGGAGCTCCAAACCTCCCTGGGCACCTCCAGGGATGGGAACTCCAAAGCTCCTTGGGCACCTCCAGGGATGGGAGCTCCAAGCCTCCCTGGGCACCTCCAGGGATGGGAGCTCCAAACCTCCCTGGGCACCTCCAGGGATGGGAGCTCCAAAGCTCCTTGGGCACCTCCAAGGCCTGAGCACCCTTTCCATGAGGAAATTCCTCCTGGAATTTCCAACTTCCCGATGTCCAACCTGAGTGCAGAACAAAGCTGGGTCCTGGCAGGAACCCCCTCTCCTCCCTTGGCACCAGCTGTACCCCTTCTGAAATATTTCAGAGTTTTCCAGACACAGCTTTGAGGTCCAAACCTTTCATGTGACCTCGGGAACATCCTGCACTCGAAGCTCTGATGGGATTTTAGCTGAATAAGGTGAAAATTTGGAATATTTCTGTGTTCGTGGCCAGCTCAGTGCTTTGCCATCACCTTTGTGCACCAGCTGCGTTTTGCTCCGTGGGAAGTTGTGCCTTTGGGTTAAAGAGGTTTTTATTCTAAAACTAAAAATCTAAATTTTCTGAATGCCTCAGGGATATTTGCCTCCAAGATGAGCTCTTTGCTCTTTTTTTAAAAGAGGTCTTACTCTAAAAATAAAAATCTAAATTTTATGAATGCCTGGGAAATATTTGCCTCCAAGATGAGCTCGTTGCTCTTTTTATATCTGACATGGATACCCATTGCCTGTGTGGGTAAATGTGTGGAATATCCATGAAATCCAAGAAAAACTAATCCGTGGTGGGTGGGTTTGTGCATAAATCACTGTAAATGTCATAAAACCCCCTTAGAGACACCTTCACCTGTTGGTTTGCTCAGCTGTGACAGTTCCAGAAGTGCCTGTGGACCATTGAGTCACTTCTCATTAAAGTGAAATTAATCCTGAGCAGAGATCCAGGAGAATTCAGCCTGAGATAGTTTTGAAACATCTTAGAGGTGAAGGAAAACAACAGAAAAATGAGATTATCAGGCCCCCTGGACAGTGGAAATGGGTTTGGCTTTGTCTCCAGTCGAGCTCCATCGCCCCAGATCAGCCAAGAATTTGGTTTATGCTCCTTCAAAGATGAGCTGGGGAAATGCCACATAAAAAACGAAGAATTAAGAACTCCAGTGTAAAAGTTCCTGAAAAAAAAAACCAAAAAACCCCTTTTTTTTGGATTGATTTGGTCCTAGCCAGCAAATTTCTCTGGGAGAAGGCAGGAATTAGAGGTGATGTCAATGATGGAAGTTTTGCTGCTGCTTGGAAACACTTTCACCTTTTGAGGGAATGCAAGGGACAAAGAGGGAAAAGGGAAGTGGGGCATAAATGACTGGGATTTCCCTTCCAGCAGCAGCTTCTGGAAGGAGCAGGGACAGGAATCCCTGGAAGTGGAAGCTTTGGGAGTGATTTGCTGCTCTTGGAGCTGGAGTCTGCTGTTCTCACATCAGTGGAGCTCTGAGGAAGGAAACAGCAAGGGCAGAGGGGTGGAGGCCAAAAGCTGCTCCAGAAGGATTTACCCTTAGGCTGCATCCTGGGATTAAGGCTGTGACTAAGCCCAGACCAGGAGAATTCCCTCATTTCCAGTCCCAGGGTTCTGGCTCAGCACTGGTGGCATTTTTTGGACTGGATTGATTTGGAGCAAACCTCTCCCGTTCTGTCCTTTCCATCAGGATCTGGTGCCACCGGATTTCCTGGAACCTGCAGGGGAAGGTGTGAAAATCCCGGGAAGTTTTTCACACTCCCAGCTGGAAATAACCTGTCCTTAAGGAAATTCCCGTGCTTTTTGGGGAAATGAGGAGTGCACTGCTCCTCCTGCAGGAAAAAGCTTGGTTAAATCTGTCCTTGGGGTTAAGATGGGTCTTAAAAACATTCCAGTGGGGAATTCCAGTCTTAAAAACATTCCAGTGAAGGAGGGGACTGGGAAGCCTGGAAGGGGCACATCTTTCCAAAGAGAAATCCCTGCCTTGTCCCAGAAGTTCCTTTCCCTTGTTCATGGGGTGGTTTTTTACAGAATTCCCAATAATCAGAGGATTTACATGTCCCAAACCTGCCGCTTCCAAAGATGTGGAGTGATTTGAGATCTCTCCCTGCACTTCCTGAGCCACTTCAAGGCTCTGGAGCAGAGTTAAGATGCAGGTGTGCTCCTCCCATCCCTCCAGCATGAAAGGAGGAACAATAACTGGATCTAATTATTCATTTTCCTTGTGAAAGTCCATTGTGAGGAGGAGATGTCTCCTGCGACCGGGAAATGAGGTCTAGAGGTGCTTAAGTATATTTTGTTTAAGAGAGCAGACAAGCTCGAATAAGATGTTCGGAATTAATGGTACAGCTCTCCCGATAATTTGAGGAGAGGTTTGGATGAAAAGTTAAAAATACAGGTGAAGTGAATAATAACACACAGGGAGATAAAGAGCTGCTGAGAGGCGTCCCTGAGTTGCAGCGAGAGGGAAATGAATCCCAGAATTGGCAGGATGGTGCTGTGGAATGAAGGATGGGAGGGAAAAGGAGGCTCTGGCTGGGCTGGGGATGGAGCTCAGAGGGAAATTTGGGCTGGGCTCAGGTCTGTGCCCTCGATAATTCTGGTTAAACTGAGCATCCACAGCGCTAAATCCAACTGTGGATCGTGGAATTCCGGAGTGGTTTGGGTTGGAAAGGACCTTCAATCCCATCCAATCCTGCCCCATCCATGGGCAGGGACATCTCCCATTACCCCACTGCTCCAAGCCTTGTCCAGCCCGTCCTGGAACATTTCCAGAGGTGATGTGATCCAGGTGTGTCCTCCTTGGATCTCCTGTTCACCGCCAGCCTTGACTCCTCCATCCGTGGGAATGCTGCTGGAATCTCCCTTCCTCCTCCTCCTCCTTCCTCCTCCTTCTCCTCCTCCTCCTCCT
>VZRV01007354.1:67401-90468 GCA_013398115.1 Falcunculus frontatus
AGCTTCCCGCTGCCGCTCCGCCTCTTCCTCCTTCCTCCTCCTCCTCCCTCCTCCTCCTCTTTCCTCCTCCTTCCTCCTTCCTCCTCCTCCTCCTCCTCCTCCCAGCCACTCCAGTGGGTCTCACTTTGGGTTAAACACAGCCAGGGCAGGAAAAGGCAGAGCTGAGCTCCAGGAAGGGGAAATAGGAGGGAGATTCCCCCAGAATTTGTGGGTGGAGGCTCTGGGAGGACCCAGGAGCCAGGCTGATGTCAGGGATTATCAGCAGAAATCCAAGGGGGTGTCAGAAGAGAAATTAAATGAGCAGAGAGGTTAAATAAAATGGGGAAAAAAAGATAAAACATCCCCAGTGATGCCCTTTGCTTTGATTTGAAGCTGGCGTTTGACTGCACCCCGATTTTGGGCAATTCAAATTCACGTTTAAATCCATCCTCTCCACCTATTTCCCTTGAAATAACGGGATTTCAGCTGGAATTCCTGCCTTTGGCCGTGACCTTTGACTCCTGCCCTGATTTGCAGCATCCACACGAGGAATTCTCGTTGTGTTTGGGTCCTTTTAAGAAGAACTAATGGCCAAATTGGTGATAATCAAATTCCAGGGTGCTTCAAATCCTTGTGCAAGCGTCTCCTCCTGCTCCTCCAGAGCTTCTGCCTCACTTTGTGACACTTCATTGATTTTTTTTTTTCCCCCCTTCCTTTTCTTCCTCTCGGTGTGGAAACAAATTAAAGCAGGAATTGGGATTGTAAATAGATAATGGGATGTGAATGCAGAGTAATCAGTGCCATCCATGTACAGCCATACTAATTGTGCCAGGAGAGGGAATGGGATAAATATTTAATGCCTGGATTCGGTGGGAAATGCGAGAGCGAGGAAAGGAATAAAGAAAAGAGTTGAGAAGGCCACACCTCAGTGCTTTTCCTCAAAAAAGAGGAGTTTTGATGGCATTAACCCCTCTGTGTTATTAAATAATGGCGTTAACCCCTCTGTGTTATTAAATAAAGGAATTGTGTTTAATGTGGAGGCTTTGGTGCCACTCAAGGGGAAAATATCCCGGGTTAAAAACACTGCTGGAGAGGATTTGGGATAAAATCAGTTGTTTGAGATGAAGTTTTTTCCCAGGCTGAACAGAGTTTGGGTGGGGCTTGGGGACAGGGTGGTGACAGCAAAGGAAAACACAGAAAGAGGAAAATCCTGAAATTGTGGGATCGTTGGAAAAGACCTCCAAGGTCATCAAGTCCAACCAAATCCCACCAAGCCCAGTAAAGCACAAGGATGTTTCTGAGGGAGCAGGAGGGACGGACCCACAGCTCCTGCCAGGGCAGGAATGGCTGTGGGGGCACCCTGGGAGGCACAGCAGGATTTCCATGTGGGATTGGTGTCCTGGGGGCATGGCTGGCTGGTTTTCATGGAATTTGGGATGATCAGAATGAGAAATAGATCCAGGAGTGGGTGCAGCAGGAGGGATCTGGGGATGGAAAGCTCCCGGTGTGCTCCTGTTTCTCTGTGCCACAAAGAAGCACGGGATAAAAACCTAAAATCTGTTCATCCAGCATGAGCTTGAATTGCAGGAGGAAATAAGTCAGGCTTAGATATCCAGAAATAAACACCGTATTTTTAAGTTTTCACTGCCACTGAGGAGTTTTTGATGCTCTCCGGGCAGTTCCAGGAGTTCCTGCATTTCCTGAGCACAAATTTCTGTGTGCTGGGTGTCTGATGTTGAAGTCACTTGAAATTTGATCAGATTGATATCAATATTAATTAAGTGATTCCCCATCCCTGGAAGTGCCCAAGGCCAGGTTGGATGGGGCTTGGAGCACCCTGGGACAGTGGAAGTTGTCCCTGCCCATGGCAGGGGTGGGACTGGATGGGATTTACGGTCCCTCCCAACCCAACCCATTCCATGATTCTGGGATGATTTTCCACGTCCTGGTGATGGCAGCAAGACAAGGGAGGAAAGGGGACATGGACAGAGGCTGGAAGAGGTTCTCAGATTTAATGGGAATCAAATCAGAGAAAAAGGAGAAGTCTGGAATTCTGAGGAGCACAGTGGCAGAGGGCCGGGAGAAAGGGATTTTATTTACGGGCCTCAGTGGCCTGTCAGAAACTCAATCATTTATTGGGTTAACAATGGGTGCTGGGGATTCCGAGCACACCCCATGGTGCAGAGAGTGCTGGGAGGGTGGAGGGGACTCAGAGCTCCCTTTGATCATCCCTGTGTGTTCCCAGGTCTAATGGAATTCCTGTGTTCTCCTGGAGACGGGGTTGGGTTTATTGGGAAAACTCCTGTGGGGTGTTTGTGGTGCAGAGCTGGTGTCCTGTGTGACCCCAGAGCTCGGCACAGCCCTCGAGTGGCCACTGTCACCCTGCCCAGTGCCTGTGGCACCTCCCTGCCCTGTCCCCAAGCCCTTGCTTGGAAATTTGGGATGATTCCCTGATTTTCTGGTTCTCCCACCAGCTGAGCATCCTTCCCATTCCCTCTGGGATCCCTCCACAGCAGCCAGGATATTTTCATGGTGAGGCCACGCAGCTGTAATTAAATATTCTGTTATCAATTAACTATTAATTGGGCTGCCTAATGATTATTTGAACCTGTGGGAGCCTCCTGGTGGAAAGCTGCTGGGGAGCTGCAGGTGAGCACAGAGTTTTCCATGGAATGCTGAGCTCCAGCTGTGGTATTTCTTACCCAGAACATTTTAACCCCTTTTCCCACCCAGTCTGAGATTGGGTGAGAAGATTTCCATCCTTTCAGGGGATGGAATCCTTCACCCTGCACTTCTCCTGCTGGATTTCAGATGAGAAAAGGGAGTTTCAGAGGGAGCAGATTCGTGTGTGAGAGTCTGACAGGCTGTTCCTGGAAATGAGGAGCTGGTGGGGATTTCTTGGCTGATTTTGTCCTTTCCAAAAGCTGTCGATGTCTTGAGCAAGTGGCACGTGGAGCTGAGGAAAATTCCCATGCAGGAAAGTCAGGGGAAGGTTTTCCTTCTCCCTTACTGTTCTGTGGGTGCAGAGCACTGAGGCTGTGATGGATTTTTTGTCCCTTCTCCTGGTTTTGCCTCCAGGATTTTCTCCTGCTGCAAAGGCAGCAGGAAGTGCCATCCATTAATATTTTCCAACTGATTTTCCAAGTGTTCGTTCACTGGGGCTCGTGGAATTCAAACAGTTCAAGCATTTGGGATCCTTGGAAGTTCGTGGTGGGATGGGTGTGGAAAGTCAGTCCTGGAAGGGGGACTTGGGGGGCTCAGCCTGGAGAAAAAGAGGCTCAGGAGGGCCTGGATTTGATGATCCTGGAGGTGTTTTCCAACCTCAATGATTCCATGAGCCTGTGGAGATGGAAGTGTCCATGTCAGTGGATTCCCATCCCCAGGGAATCCACCCTTCAAGAAGGTGCTGATTAAAAACAAAAATAGGGAGTGGGGTCAGGAGACACTGAGCCTCGTTCAGGCAGCTTTGGTTCATTGCTCTCTCTTTTTTGTGTCAGGCAACTGAATTACAGCTGTGGAAGGGAAATTGGGCTCTGCATAGCCAAAGATCATTGATAAGGAGTTTGCTGATGCAGAATGAACAGTGCAAGGGCCCTTGGGGGCTGAGAGAATGAAGTTTAAGGGTGTTGTTGTAACAACCAGCCCGGGGAACTTCATCAGCATCAGTTTGAGGCATCCTCTGTTTGATCTCGGTCCCAAATCTGCTTGTTTGAACTCGGTTATAGGAGAAAATTTCCAGTTGGTTCAGCTGCCTTTGAGTCACCCAAGGGTGGCAAAAAGCCACAGAGGATCCATTTCTGCACCCCCTCACCTTCTGAAAGGGCTGGGAATGGGGATGGAAAGAATCCACGGAGAAATGATTGGGAACAGCCTTAAAGCCCAGTTTTAAGATGTTTCAGTCGTGCTCAGAGCGCTGCAGGATCCTGGCACGGGATAATCCAGGCTTTGGATCGTACTGTAGGTGGCAGAGATGCATTAGTTATGCAGCCTAATCACCCTGCAGCTCATTAACGGCCAGGAGCACGGGGCAGCTCCTCTGCATTAATTAATGCTGCCAATTCCAGCCTGGATCCCACTTGGAGGAGCTGAGGTCACCTCTGGAGGCACTGGGTGGCTGAAGGACTCTTCAGATGCTCCACGGGCTGTCAGATCTGCTGCTAAAAAATGTTTAATAATCAAATCTGAATTATCCTCTGGATGGAAGAGATTCCCAGGATCCTTTTGCCTTCACCTAAAAGACCAGGGGTGTTGGAGTGCCAACAATGGGTGTTGGAATGCCAGTAAAAGGTGTTGAAATGCCAGTAAAAGCTGTTGAAATGGCAGTAATTCTTAAATAAGTGATAGTTGGGGATTAAAGTAATTAACTTTCATTAACAGGACCAAGGCTTCGTGAGAGCTTTGGTTGTGGTGGTGTCCCCACCACGGTGAATGTCACCACTGTGGACCTCAGTCCAGGTGCTGTGACTTGGAAGAAAGTTGTTCCAGTCTAAAACTTGGCTTGGGACAAAACTCAGCCAGGAATTGTGAGCTGGAGTTTAATGAAGCAATCAGCCTCATATTTTAAAAGCAAATGAGATTATAAAGAGTTTTGAAGGGCTACTGCTGGGCTCTGGAGATTCCCACCTTGGTGGCTGGCTGGAATCTTCCTCAGGTTGGGATAGGTCATAAATAAAATCAAAATTAAAGAGGTTTTTGCCATCCTTTGCCTTCCTGAGTTAAAATAAACAGAGTTTTTTGTCGTGAGTTGACCACATTTGAAGAGAGGACCTGAATAAGCTTGGGAGTGTTCTTTGCTTTAGGAAAAAGGAATGGAAACCTCTGTAATGACAAACATGGAGCTCTCAGATGGGAATCCCAGCGGGAATGTGGGGCTGGAAACACCCATGGGGTGGGGGGTGCTCTGTGGTACCCACGGAGGGGTTCCCAAATTCCTGGGGGAGTGGGATGGCCTGGAGAGGCGGGTTTGGGGTGCCACTAATGGGTTTGGGGTGTCACGGCTGGGTTTGGGGTGTCACGGCTGGGTTTGAGGTGTCACTGCCTGGTTTGGGGTGTCACTGCCTGGTTTGGGGTGCCACTGCCGGGTTTGGGGTGCCACTGATGGGTTTGGGGTGTCACTGATGAGTTTGGGGTGTCACTGCTGGGTTTGGGGTGCCACTGCTGGGTTTGGGGTGTCACTGATGAGTTTGGGGTGTCGCTGCCGGGTTTGGGGTGTCAGTGCCGGGTTTGGGATGTCACTGGTGGGTTTGGGGTGTCCCTGGTGGGTTTGGGCTGCCACTGATGGGTTTGGGGTGTCACGGCCAGGTTTGGGGTCCCACTGATGGGTTTGGGGTGTCACTGATGAGTTTGGGGTGCCACTGATGAGTTTGCGGTGTCAGTGCCGAGTTTGGGGTGTCCCTGGTGGGTTTGGGGTGTCACTGATGTGGCTGTGTTCCCTGCTCCCTCGCAGGTTCACCGGGATGAATTTGCCAGCCCCTGTGATCAGCAGTAAAAACTGGCTGCGGCTGCACTTCACCTCCGACGGCAACCACAGGCAGAAGGGCTTCAGCGCCCAGTACCAAGGTAAAGGAGTAAATAAATGCCCTTGTCTGGCCTTGCCCATCCCAGGAATCCACAGCTGCTTCCCTGCATGGTCCTGCTGCTGTTCATTTTCCAGCTGGAATCCCCCAGTGTGAATTTCACTGGTTTGTGTTGGGAGGGACCTTAAAACCCATCCAGTGCCATGGCAGAGACACTTCCCCTATCCCAGATTGCTCCAAGCCCCATCCAACCTGGCCTTGGGCACTTCAGGGATCCAGGGGCAGCCACAGCTTCTCTGGGCACCCTGTGCCAGGGCCTCCCCACCCTCACGGGGAGGAATGCCTTCCCAATATTCCTTTCTCAGTCCATTTCTCTGTCTGTAAAAGAGCAGCGATACCAGGATCTGGAAAGTTCTGGAATAGCAGGAGGGTTTGGGTAGGAAGGGAGCTCCAAGCCCGTCCATTCCCATCCCATCCAACCCTTCCACTGTCCCAGGTTGCTCCAAGCCCCAGTGTCCAGCCTGGCCTGGGACACTTCCAAGGATCCAGGGGCAGCCACAGTTTCTCTGGGAAATCCATCCCAGCCCCTCCCCACCCTCACAGGGGAGAATTCAGGACTGGGATAAAAAGATTTCAGGATTGGGATGTTCAGGTGCTGTTGAGGGACAGGAGATCCTTTGGCAGTGGAGAGAAGATGCTGCTCCGAGGCTGTGGCAGCCCCTGGTGGGACCAGAGGGTCTCCAGAATGGATTGAGTGGATTCCTTGGAAGTGCTTCCACCATTCCCTGTGACGGTTCTGAAGAAGGTTGTGGGTTCAGCTGGCTCTGGAGGCAGCATCCAGGAGGGGGGAAGTGAAGCAGGATGAGCAGGAATCCCATCCAGTCCCTCATGCAGTCCCCTCCCGAGGCTGGGCTCACTGGAGCTCAGCAGGTTTCCTTCTGCTGGGAAAAAGTTCCACAGCTCTGGAGAGGAGTCAAGGGAAAGGGAGAGGATTTTCCATGGATAAATCCACAAAGTTGTCCCGTTTGGATGCTCCCTGGTTGTTCTCAGTGGTGCTGTCATGGCCTCAACACACGAACCACCTCATTATTCAACATTCCTGCTTTCCTTGACCCCATAAATGACTTTATTACAAGGAAAAAACCCCTTTTGTTGCGCTGTGCGGCACAAACACCTGGAAAAGGCAGCTTCCCTTCGGATGCCTTTTCCCTGGCTGTCAGGAGAGCTGCTTTCTCCTAAGCCCCTGCCTGAGCCAGCCTTTCTCCCTCGCTCGGGAAGCCAAGATGAATGCTCTAATTCCCCCTGATTAGATAAATGTCAGGGGGTTCTCATCTCGTGTGCGCCGCCGAAGCGGCGCTGGCAGAGGGAATGAACTGAGCACTGAGCATTCAAAAATGAACTGAACTCCCCGTTCCTGAGCTGGAATCGAGGCAGGACCTCGGCCCAGCTGCCAGAGGGGACCTGCCCTCGTTTTTCCTGCTGGTTTTGGTGGAGTTTGGCAGCTTTTTTCTGTCTCTCAGCGCTTAAAAAAGCGCAAACCAAGCAGGCAAGCAATAAAAGCTCCCTCCCAGGGATGAAGGGGAGGATTCTGCAGGCAGCGGGATCTGCAGGACAGGAGATGCTGATACTTTAAAAACCTCCCTGTAACCCTTCCCACAACCCGGCCTGGACATAAATATTTCACTGGAGATAAATCCTTACAAAACAGGCCGTGTAATTCCAGCAGCCGAAATGCATTTTTCATCAGGAGAGCTGAATCAGGATGGGCCAGGAGAAGGGAGGGAGGCTTTAGGGCGGCTCTAATTTGTCGTCTGTTTCCCAAAGACGTGTCTGTACATCATTTATGAACCCCCCGTGTCCTCTGGGACGGGGTCTGGCTTTGCTGATAATCTATAAGAAAACAATTTCCCTTGCAGCTTGTTTAAATTGATCCCGAGTTTTGCAGAACACCTTCGCTGTCTGCTCCCTCTCCGCTCTCCCTAATCCGTGCCCTCATTTGGAAATCACTTTAGGAATGTAAAAGCAAGGTTAGATGCAATCAGGCTGTGGAAAAGGGTTTTTTTTGTTGTTGTTGAATACAGCAAACTCGTTTCCCTTCCTGGGAGAGTTCAATATTTCCCCCTTTTCCCTTTCATTAAGGTGAACCTTGATTTTTGCAAATGCTTTTTCCCCGTTCCCTGTGTGAGGAAATCAAAGGGGCTCTGAGAAATATAAATATAAATATAAATTCTGTGTGTAGGAATTTTTTTTTTTAATTTCTTCCCCTATCCTGGCTCCTCAAAAAGGTGCCTGCAGGTGGAAGAAAATAATACAGAAGTGTTGTAGTCAGGTGAGGTGGCAGCACCTCAGGTGTCCCCTGTCCCCCCCCATCAGCGGTGCTGGAATTGCAGAGATGCTGGAAAGATGGGAAATGCTGCCCTGGCTCTGCTGCCCCTCTCTGCACATGTTTTATGACAGGACTTGGCTCCCTAATGGCTCTGGAGCTGATTGTTACCAACACATAATTGCAGCGTTTATCGATCTCCCCGCCCCGGCCGCTTCTCTTCCCTCCGGGAGGAAGATAAATGGGATGAGCTCCAGCCCCTGGCACAGGACAGATCCCAGCAGAGCTGGCTCCATCAGGGAGGGGCTGGGGAGCTCTCTGTGGCACGTGTGAGACACAGAAATGGCTTTGTGAGGGTGTCGTGGAATCTTGGAATGGTTTGGGTTGGCAGGGACCTTAAATCCCATCCCGTTCCACCCCATGCCATGGGCAGTGACACTTTCCACCATCCCAGGGTGCTCCCAGCCCCATCCAGCTGGCTTTGAGTTACAGATCTGTCCATGGATAGGCTTCAGTTTGGGCAGATCTTCCCCTCTTCATCCTGGATCTTCCCCTCTTCATCCTGGATCTTGCTGTCATCATCTTGATCTCCCACTCCTCGTCTTGGATCCTCCCCTCTTCGTCTTAGATCTTTCACTCCTCACCTTGCATCTCCCACTTCTCGTCTTGGATCTTCCCTTCCTCATCCAGGATCTTCCCCTCCTCATCCTGGATCTTCCCCTCCTCATCCTGGATCTTCCCCTCCTCATCCAGGATCTTCCCCTCCTCATCCAGGATCTTCCCCTCCTCATCCAGGATCTTCCCCTCCTCATCCTGGGTCTTCCCCTCCTCCTCCTGGGTCTTTCCCTCCTCATCCCGGGTCTTCCCCTCCTCCTCCAGGGTCTTCCCCTCCTCCTNCTCCTCATCCAGGATCTTTCCCATTTTCATCCAGGATCTTCCCCTCCTCATCCAGGATCCTCCCCTCCTCATCCTGGATCTTCCCCTCCTCACCCTGGATCCCCCCCTTGGGCTGGGAAGGGATTTTTGGCTCCTGCCATGCAACCTGTGGAGTCTCCTGGGCAATTCTGGGCAGTTCTGGTGCTCGTGCAGGCTCTGATTCCCAAAAATCTGTTGCTCTGGCTGCCAAAAGAGGGATTTTTCCGGAGAGTTGCATTTGAGGGTGTTTCTCTTCACCTCCAAGAACCAGAACCACTGTGAGCATCCTGCTGTATCCCAGGTGCTGCTGAATCATCCCAGCGGGAGGGAGAGATCCAGGCAGGATCTGGATTTAACAGCAATTCCCCCAACAAGGAGAACAGAGCTCCGTGGAATAGATCTTTCTGTTGTTGCTGCCGAAATGCTCTTTTCCAAATTAAAAATAAATAAATGTCTGCTTAAATTCTCATTTAGAGCAACATGAAGTGGTTTAAAAGGAACAGCCCGGCCTGCCTGCCGCGCTGGCAGAGCTTTGTAATGTCATCTCTCAAATCTGACAGGATGCTGAGTATTCCATTAGATCTGCTGGATGTGTGTGAGCAGCAAAACCCTCCAGAAAACAGGAGTTTGTGTTCATCCAATTATCCTGACACAGTCCTTTGTAGTCCTGCTCCACATTCCAATTTACAAACAAAGTAGGTTTTCAAATACTGGATTTTTGAGGGCAGGGAGTGAGAGAATTGTTCTTATTTCTTTAATTTAAAAAAAAAAAACCCCAAAACAAGTGGTGCTTTATTGTGCCTGGTTCTGATCTAAATGGAGTCGTTTGTAAAGCCTGACTTGCATCATTACGGCTCCAGAATGAAGGATGAAGAGCAGAGGATGCAGTGATCCCTCTTCATTAATTCTCCTGGAAAGGGACACGATGCAATTAGGGAGGAGAAGCTTCCCGAGGATGCAGCTGAGGCTCTGGAGTTTGGGATTGGTGCTTGGGAATGAGCGTCTGGTGTCTGCTGCTCGTTCCCATTGCTGTGGGGTTTGGGAGCCAGGTTTTCCATCAGGAGCAGGGTTGGAGCCGGGTGTTTATTGGATGGGATCTGGCAGCGGTGGCTCTGGGAGAACCTTGGTTAGAAATGGGTCCCTGAAAAGTTTCCAGGCACTGGTGTATCCAAATTATGAATTCCCCGTGCCAGAGAATCCTGGAATGGTTTGGGTCGGAAGGGACCTTAAAACTCCTCTCATTCCAGGCACCTCCCACTGCCTTCTCCTGGATTTGGGATGTCCAGCACTGGGGAAATCCGTGCAGGCTGCTGTGTCCTGATGGGAAAAGTTGACCTTTCCAAGGATGTCTCATCCCATCCGTGGTGCCTCCATCAGCTCTTGGGGGTTCACCAATGCTTGGGAAGCTTTGCTCGGCCTCTAAATTCCCTTTATCGTGCACAAATCACCCGAGCTGAGCTTTTGTGTGTGTGGAGAGTGGAAACGTTCCCTGGGGACTGGATAATGGGATGTGCACAGGGAAGGTGTGGAGAATACAAAAACGGGGATTAATTTATAAAGCTGCTCCATCGCTGATCGTGCCCCAGAGCACAGCCACAGAGCAGCGAGTTAGAGACTGCAGAGTCCCCATCCGCATCCTTGGAAAATTCAAATCAAAATCCAAATTCAGCCTTGGATACTTGGAATTGACTGGGTTTTACTGCCTGGGAGGGAATGTTGGCTGGGATTGGGGGGTTATCCCTGTGTTTGCTTGGAAGAAGCTGGAGAATCGCTGCAGGATGGTCTGTCACTATTTTAGTTGGGGCAGAAATAGATTTTTACCCCCAAAAAATGTGAGTTTTGGTAGCCCCAAGTCCTTTCGTTGATCCACTGATAACACATTTATTAAAGACCTTGAGATCAGGCTGGAAATATCCCGTGGTTCCCATCCACGTGGATCTTTGGGGCATCCCAAAACCTGCTGCTTTCATTTCCTCCTGCATTTGCAGGTGGATTTAGAGTAAAAAGAAACACGAGTTCGATTTGCTTTGACAGCAGCCTGCTGTTAATTAGTTTTCCCTTCTTCAATTAATAAAAAAAGGCAGCTCCCCTGAACAGATTGAAGACAGGAGCAACAGCAGCTTTTCCTCATGAATATTTGTCAGCTAATGCAGCCCTCAGATTGAAGTTATTGCTGCTTTATTTAAAGAGAAAGCCAAAAGCTGGGAGCAAATGATGAGTGAAAAGCTGCACCCAGCATCTCCCTCAAAGCACCACCTCAGGTGAGCTTCAAGGAGCCTCTCCGTGTCTCAGGCTCCTGCAACAGCTGTTCCAAACAGGCTTTTTTTAAGCCAAAAAAAAAAAAAAAAAAAAAAAAAACAAACATTAAAAAACCCCCTTNAAAAAAAAAAAAGAGCACGATTAAAAACCCCCTTGTTAGTTACATGGGTAATTTTTCTTGACAGCTTTGTCTCAGGAATGTGCTAATTTAGGGATGAAAGGCTGACAAGATGAAGGACGCGGGGAGAAGGGTTTGAAGTGGCAGCAGGGCTGGGTTTCTCCATGGATAAGGGCTGGCTCGTCAGGAAAAGGCTCCCGGAAATTGGTTTGGACACTGAGATCTGATGGGAAGCTGCTCTTTAACCACATCAGCTCCAGCCTGCAGGGAAGGCTGGATTATCCCAGTTCCTGCCAGTGAAAGCTGAGTTATCCCAGTTCCTGCCAGTGGAGGCCAGGTTATCCCAATTCTTCCAGGGAAGGCTGGATTATCCCAATTCCTGCTATGGAAGGCTGGATTATCCCAGTTCTTCCAGTGGAGGCTGGATTATCCCAATTCCTGCCAAGGAAGGCCAGGTTATCCCAATTCCTGCCAGGGAAGGCTGGATTATCCCAGTTCCTGCCAGTGGAGGCTGGATTATCCCAGTTCCTGCCAGTGGAGGCTGGATTATCCCAGTTCCTGCCAGGGAAGACTGGATTATCCCAATTCCTGCTATGGAAGGCTGGGTTATCCCAGTTCCTGCCAGGGAAGGCTGGATTATCCCAATTCCTGCCAGGGAAGGGTGGATTATCCCAATTCCTGCCAGGGAAAGCTGAATTATCCCAATTCCTGCCAGGGAAGGGTGGATTATCCCAATTCCTGCCAGGGAAGGGTGGATTATCCCAATTCCTGCCAGGGAAGGGTGGATTATCCCAATTCCTGCCAGGGAAGGCTGAGTTATCCCAGTTCCTGCCCGGGAATGCCGAGTTATCCCAGTTCCAGGTGTTTTGCTGCTCCCAGATGGTTCTGCCAGGTGGGGTTTGTGTCAAACCCTCGGGGGTGGAGGGAGCCTCGGCAGCAGCAGCCAAGTCCAGATCAGGAAAACAAATTGCTGCTCCCTGGCGTGGGGAGCTGCCTGTTGGGAAAGGATGGGGCTCTTGGAGATGGATGGAATTCTTGTTCCTTTTCCTGGTTTTTCTCCTTTTCTCATGGAGGTTTGGAGCAGGGAGTGAATGGTCACGCTTTGATGTGGGACTGATGTTTCCCTTTGCCAGTAATCTGGGTTTAATTTTGTTTTCCCTGCTGTTTTCCTGCTTTTTGGAGTCTGCTGTTTATTCAGACCATGTCTGCAGTTTTTAGCTTGTGAGTGTTCCCATGGAGTGGCTCTGGGTATTCCATAATAGATTAATGGAAAAAATTCCTGCAGCAGGAAAACCAGGGAAAACCACCTCAGCATTTTACTCTCAGCATCCCTGAAGTTCCTTAGAGCTTCCCTTTTTTCTGTCTCCCATTTTTAGTGTGTCACAGAGGGATGGAGGGCTTGGACCCCATTTTTATCCTCCAATTAAAGCTCTCCAAAGCCCTAAAATGGAAAATAAACCCCTCCTGATTTTGAGGGGTCAGGATAAGTTGGCTGATCCCAACAGGAGGGATGCAGGATGAGGGTGATGCACAACTCCAGCTTCGTTTTCTCTTTAAAATGAAAACTTTCAAATCCCTGGAGCTCAGCTAAACCTTCTCCTCGTCTCTCCTTTGTTTCCAATCCCTGCAGTCAAGAAGCAGATGGAGCTGAAGTCCAGAGGGGTGAAGCTCATGCCCAGCAAGGACAACAACCAGAAGACATCTGTGTGTAAGTTTTCTGGCTCTTCCTTCGCTGTCTTTTCGATAACAATCTCCTGGAACATTCCATCGGACTT
Source organism: Falcunculus frontatus (assembly GCA_013398115.1). Lineage (NCBI taxonomy): Eukaryota > Metazoa > Chordata > Aves > Passeriformes > Falcunculus > Falcunculus frontatus. The sequence continues at coordinate 80,287 of VZRV01007354.1, forward strand.
TCCAGTAATCTCTAAAACTTCGCCACTCTTAAAAGTTCGGGTGCTTTTTCCCTCTCCTCCCTCTGCATTTCTGCATCACTTCCTCCTCCCCGTGCTCTGTTCACAAGCATTTACTAACTCCTGGAAAGGGGGATGAGGGGTTGGAGAGTGTGGATTTGGTTGGTTCTGTGCTCCAGGACAGCCTGGGGGTCGTGGCTTTGGGCTCCTTTTAGTGGGGAAAACGAAGAATTGTGGGAATGGGATTGATGTTATCACTGTAAATAAGGAGCAGGGATAAGGAACAACACAAAAAAAAACCTATTAGAAAATTTACAGAGGCAGTAGCAGCGTCTTCCTTTTTCTTATTTGAGTTTAATTCCATTTTCCCTGCAGAAAAATCCTGATTCCGGGTTTATAATGCTGATTTTTCAGGTTTAGTGGTTGTGTTGAGAGGTTGGTGTGTCAGGGGCAGAGCGTCCCCTGTCACTGCTGTGCCTCCCTCTGGCACGTGGGAAATCTTCCATCTTCCCATCAGGTGCTTCCCAAACCAGGAGCAAAACCTGTGGTTTCTATCCCTGACTCTTGGGCTCTTGTGGTGGCTCTAAAATGAAACGGGAGGGATCTGACTTGGAGTTAATATTTTATATGGATTCAGGTGGGAGCGGGATGTAGCATTTTTCCAAATGGGTTTTAGGGGAGAGGCTGGAATCGCTCGTTTCATTTCCCCCGTCAGAGAGGAGCAGTTCAGACGCTTCGTTCTGGTGGATTTCGGATACAAAATTCAGAAAAATGGATGGAGGGATCTGAATCATGGCTCAGGGTCTGTCTGGGACGAGGGGCTCCCTCCCAGCTCCCAGGAGAATGTTTAGAGGCTCTGGTTTTTTGGGAGCAAGGCCCAACAAGGTAAAAACCAGCCGAAAATCTCCAGAGCAGAAAACATTGGGGGCGTGTCCAGGGAAAATTCATTCCATTTTAAAGGAAAACTCTTTGAGTCCTGTTCCTGGCTGGGTGATGCATTCCCTGCCAGGAAGAATTTAATTGTGATGAACATCCCAGTGCACTTCACTGAGTGGGAAATTCAGCTGGAAAACACCCCAGGCTTGGTGTGGAGACAGAGGGATGTGCCTGGAGTGGGGTGTGCAGTGTCCTGGATTTTGGGGAATGTGGAGGAGGGAGTGATGAATGCTGGCCTGGCTTGAAGTCATCGGTTTAATGAAGTACTCTGGTGTTAAGAATATACAGAATTCCCATTTCTCCTTCCTTTTGGAGCAGTTTTACCCATTTTTAATGCGCTGAGGCTGAGGAGGGCACAGCACCTGCACTTCCCTTTCCAGCAGATCCTGCTCTGTCCCAGCCCTGCTGCACTTCCGAGGAGAAAAAGTAGGAAATCATTCCTTGTGCCTGGTTTATCCTGTGCCAAAAGGCAGCAGCTCAGAGCTGCCAGTTCAGCATCTTGGGAGCTCAAATCTTGTCCTGCTGATGGAGGCAGCTCAGGCTGGAAGTTGTTAAGCTGGAATAATGGGAATGGGGGTGGTGGCCCCATTCCTGCCCATTGCCAGCAGGGTCCTTGTCACCCCCTCTGAGCCTCCAGCTCCTTCCCCGTGCCCTGCTCTCCGTGAGGTCTGGATTTTCAGCCCTGATTATCCCTATCTCAGGCAGCCTTCTGCTCCCACAGGCAATTTCCAGCTGCAGAAGTGCTGATTCCCAAGGAGATGGCGCCAGGAAAATTGGGTCTTTTTGCAGCACAAGGAGCCCAAAGCTTTATCTGCTCTGTTCCCTGTTGGCTTTGCAGGGTTGGCCGTGCCCCCTGTGCTCCCAAACTTCCATGAGCTGAGTCTGCATCCCACATAATTACCCAGGTGGGACAGGCTGGTTAAAGGAATTGCCCATCCCAGAGCAATTTCCAGTTGCTCTGGCTCAAATACCAGAAATTCAGGAATTCTTATGTCTCTTGGTAACACTTAAAGCTGAGCCATAAAATCCTAAAATCATTACGGCTGGAAAAGATCTTCAAGTCCATGTTTTATTTTCAATTATTCCCACCAGCAATGTTTTCTTTCCAAGTGCTCTTTGCTAAAACCTGGCCTAAAATCCTCCCTGGAAGAATCCAGGCTTAAATCCTGAAGGTCTTGCCGAGGTTTTGGATTTGGGATTGGTTGGTGAGATTAAACCCTGTGTGTTCCGTGTGTCTGAATGGAGGCAAAATGGAGAGATGTAACAGCTGCTTGTGTTATTTTGGGGAAAAAAATATATAAAAATATGGGATTTGAGGGGTGGTGCTGGTTGTGCTCAGTTGTAGTGGAATGTGTTTGTTTGAATTCGTAATTAAGTGCCTTGTACTGCTCGCCATCAGTAAAATTATTGGGAAATCTCGCTTTAATCACTTCTGGAGGGAAGATAATACAGAGAAAAAATAATGCAGGTAGAAGAAATAGTTTTAAATTTTAGGCCATATTTTGGAGGCTGTTTCTCTCACTGAATGCAGAAGTGTAAATGTGGATATTCCAGGTCCCGCAGCAGGAAAATTGCGGTGTTTTGGTTTTAAAAAACAGCATCAGAGTGGTTTTTGTGGTGTTTGGGTGAGACCCACCTGCAGAGGCCTCTGTGGGGTGGTTGGATGAAGGTGTGGAAGTTCTGTGTGTGTCCAGCTCGGTCAAAATCTCCTTTGCAAAGATGTTTTTTGGGGGTTTGAGCAGTTTTTAGGTCTCGGCCAAGTGCGTGGGAGTTTCTGGATGCAGGGGAGGTGCGAGAGTGCCCGGGGTGAGGGACACAGGAGCCACCCTGGGCTGGGGGAGAAGCTTTGCCTGGGTGGGCTGGGACAGCCTGGAAAGGGTCTGTGGGTTCTGGAGTTCTGGGAGTGGTTGTGAACCTGCACCTTCGGAGCTGTTCTGGGATACAGCACAAGGTGGGAAATCGGGGTTTGGAATTCTCCAGGCGGAGCATTTCCAGCTGGAATTGGTCTTTTCCTGGGGTCAGGGCATTTTTACACTTGGTGCTGCTAAACCTTGCAGTGTTTCGTGTCTGGGTCGGTGTCACTGAGGTTCTGGAATCACTTAATCCCTGGTTTTTTGGGTGCTGGAGGATCTTTAGGGGTTGGAAAGGCAGCAAGACCTCGTTGGGGTGAGCCCTGCACCCCAAAATCAGCTCCCTGCTCTCAGGCCTGATTTTTGATAAACGACAAAGTCAAGAGAGTTTCTTAATGGTTGAACCGAGAGCGGGAATTGTGGGAAACACAGAAAAAGGTAAAAGGATTTTAGGGCCTGAGAATTAAAAGCAAGTTTCAGAGTTACAGGGAAAGAGTTTTTAGAGATCAGCTTCGCCTGCAGGAACTTTAAGAAGATACAAGTATATAACAGGCAAGGACACTGAAACAATGGTTCAAGCTTCTAGGTTCAGCTGAGACAGCTCTTAGGGTTGCAAAAATTACGCTTAGTAAGATAGATAAAGTTGAACTGAATAATGGAACACTGTGCAGGGCTTAAAACAAGCAGGTATTGTTTATAAAAAGCATACGTGCACTATTAGAGATTGGTTAAGAGAACTGTCAGTAATTTTTATAAGAATGCCATTGGCTGAAGCACTTTTAAGAATGGTCTGTAACCAGGAAATTCTTTGGAAGTCTGTGGCTACATGAGCTTGTATCGTCTCCTGTACGTGAAATTGATAAAATAATAAAAAGGGCTCATGGAGCGTCAGTCCCAGGTCCCCGTCCTGTTTGCCTAATCATCGACAGACTTGCCCAGAAGTTTGCATGGAATAACTCCGAGTTAACCCTTTAAACCAACTCATTCCTGTCCTTCCCACCCCTCCTGCCAGGAGGAAGGATCCTCTCCCTCATACTGAGAAATTTTGGGGGCTCTGTCAAAGCTTTTTAGGTGCTGCTTTGTTTTGTAGTTCCGAAATCCAGTGAGAAATTGTCCCTTGGGAATCCGTCGGTGAAGCTTTTTTTATTGAGGGAGATAGAACTAAAGAAGATTTTAACAGTGAGTTCCAGCAGCAAAGGGAACAATCGGAACCGGCTGTCACCGAATGCACGAGGAGAAAGAAATTGGAAAAATCAGGAGAACGAGGGGATGGAAAACCAACCCCATGGGTGGGGGAGGGAATTCCTGAGTTTCTAATACAGAAATTGAGCAGTTCATCGCAATTTTTGGGGTGTGCTGCTGTTCCAGTAACCTTGAAGGGTTCGTTTGGGAATGGCACAGCCCAGGGGGAGCTTTGGGAAGGTGAACACGGCGCTGGCAGCGAGTTCTCAGCGTGACAAATGTGGTTTGGAACCTTTGGGCTGGTTCTGTTGGGGTGTGTGTGTGTGTGTGTGTGCTCAAAACAAAAGGCAGAGAACAAAAGGTGCTGTAAATGAGCATCTAATCCATCTCCTTTCACTCCTTAAAAGGGAAATTCCCCAACTCCCAGGATATGGAGATATCTTCCCTCTCCCCCTTGCTCAGCTTTATCTTCCCTGTTCTCTGCTTTATCTACACGTGTTTTTAGGTGTTAATGAATCTCCAGCTAATGAGGGATGAACTGGGGTTAGACCTCAGCAATGGGACTGACAAACTCTGCTCTGGGGCCTGTGTTTTCCTGGGAATCCGGGGCTTTGTTTCTTCCCAAAGTTTTGAATCCCAAGCTTGGTTTTTATCCACTACGAGAAATAATCACTGTGTGTGACAGCAGCTGCCCACTCTGGGGGGCACAAAAGGGGCGGTCTGGGGGGGTTTGACCACGGGAGGAGGAATTTGCTGTGGGAATGTGATTTTTATCTCCAAGGAGGAGCTCCCAAGTGTTGGGATGCAGCCCTGGAAGCTGTGGGTGTGCACGTTACAGGTGTGTCTGGTGAGGGAGGTTTCACTCTGGACAAGTTTTAGGGGTAAGATGAGGAATTTGAGTGCTTTTCCTTCAGTCCCACATGGCCTTGGGATGTAAAACCTTCATTGGGTCCCTCATCCTGAGGGGAATTTTCCTTTGTTTGGAGCTGCCTGTGCACAGGCATCACCTCTGTGTGTGTGTAGGGGGACAGGGAATGAACCCCAAAGAGGGTGGTGGCACCTGGGGACTTCGTTCAGCCAAACTTTTCCTGTCAGAAGCTGGGAGTTGAATCCATGGGCTCCCTTCCTTCGCTCTCTGGGATACATTTGGAATTCTCTGGGCCTGTGAGAGGTGGCAGCAAAGCTTTGGAGCTACATAAAATCGAGGGATGCTGGGGGCTGCTTCGGTGCTGCTGCCTCCCCACCTGACTGAGCTTAACAAGGGGTTAGGGACATGGAAAAGTGGGAATACAACCCCTCAGGAGGCTGTTTTCCATGAATCCATGTCTCTGTCACCTCTGGGCCCTCACACACACGGAGGAGAGCTCAGAGCACCAAAGCATCAGGTGAGAAAGCAGAGCCACGTGTGGGGACAGTCCCAGCCCCATCCTGCTCCAGCACGGGGGGAAGGGAGGAAAAAAGGGCCTTGGAAAGGAAATTCCTAAAAAGGGCTTAAAGGGCACCAGAGAGGTGTTAGTGCTGAGGAGAAGCTGGAATATTTTTGGGATCAGTGGATGGGAACCATCGATCCTTCCCTCCTTGTGGGAATACCCCCATCTCCCAGCTGTAGTTTGGAATTCCCTAGTGGATAATTCCCAAATATTGGATGGTCTTAGCTTTGTGTGTGTCCAGTCTGGGCAGGTTCTCCCCATGCCTGACCTTCCCACACCAGTGCTGGTGTCACCTCAGTGTCACCCTCCTCCTGGCAGTGGCCTTGGGGGCACTGTGTTTGGAATGAGAACTGGGAATTTTTTCCCTGCAATCCAGCACCAGGCAGAGCTGGAATGGAAATGGGGTTGGTTCAGTGCTTCAGCGTCACGGCCGAGAAACGTGGTGGTGTTTTGGGTGCAAAAAAAAACGGGTCCCATCGAATTCCCATGGCAAAATCACCTCTTTGTCCCGTATTCTCGTGCTGGAATTCCCACTGGAAATCAGGATTGTGCCAGGGCTGAGGAACCCCTCAGGTTTCCCCACCCTGAACGTTCCTTTGCGCCTTGGACAGGTTGGAGAGGGCTGGAAATGGGGAGGCTGAGGATGGAGCTGGGAGGTTTGTCCAGTGCTGGTCACCACTCCATGGATTTCATGTTTGTTGGCATCGAGGTTGCTCCATAAAATTTTCCATGTTCCAACTAAATGACTTTGCTTTAAAACCCTCGACTCGCGCTCCCCTCTCCTTTCTCCCTCTCGTTCTGTGCTTGGTTTTCCCCCCTGGGATCACCCCCCTGCCTTTTCATGGAGTTGTTTTCTTTCCCTGGCACACTGGGCTGGGCTTGGAGGGGTACGAGGTCACCTTGGAGGGTCGCAGGGGGCGTTTTAATCACAGGAAATGGGCTCTGTAATCGGTGTCATTTAGCAGAATGAAAAAAAAAAAACAAAAAACCAACTCTTTCCAGAGGTATTTCTGTAGTGGAACGGAGGGAAAACCGTGTCCCTAGCTGGCATTTCCTAGAAAACACTCGGGTGCATAAACTGAGCAGGATATTTCTTTCCAAAGCTGTTGTTTTTCCGGAATTAAACGGAACACGTTGAGGTTTTCGAGCTACCAGTTGCCATTTTTCTCGCCACATCCACCAAGACAGCTGCTGAAAGAATGTTTCCTTTGCTATTCTGTCTCTGTATGTGCTGTTTTTTTGCTTTGTAGTAACTCAGGTTGGTGTGTCCCAGGGACATAATTTGTGTCCAGACCCTGGGATTCCCGAGAGAGGCAAAAGGATAGGCAACGATTTTAGGTAAGAACCTTTTCTCTGTGTGTTCTGTGCATGCTGCAGAGCTCCTGGGGGTCCCTGGGTGTGCTCCTGCCATGGGGGGCTCTATCTGCAGTCACCTTCTGCCCCCCTTGGGTGTGGCACCTCCCAAAATCCTGCCCAGATTTGGGGAACACGTGGGGAAAACCCTGTACGTGTGTGCTGTCCCACGTGAGGATCTCTAAAGATCTCTGGAGTGGTTTTATCCTTTCCCGGTCCATTTTATCCTTTCCCAATCCAGGTTGTAGAATCCCTGTGTGCTGTTATCCCCCACCCTGGTTAAATGCAGGAAAATTGAAAACAGCAAAATAAAAAATCACTTTTCAAATTATCTCAAGCCCCAGCACGGCCCTGCTCTCAGAGGATTTGAGGTGACTCAGGTTCCTTGTCACTGAGTCTGTGTGGGGCCAGATAATTTGGGTTTATAAAGTTTCAGACAGTGCTGTTATCCCTTTCCAGCTCCCAGTTTTCCTTTGCAGGGTGCTGGGGTGCCCCAGCCTGGTGCTGGTGGCCGTGGGGAATCGATATCTCATCTCATTTTGTTGTCCAGGGCTGCTTTGCTCATGGAAAGTGTCCCTCAGTCTGTCAAATTCTCCTCAAATCCAGCAAAGCGGGGAGGGCAGAGGGAAGGGAATTCCCAAAAAGTCCCTAAAAGCCTCGGGATGAATTCCCAGCCTCTGCAAACTGCCTTGTGTTTGCCTCAGTGAACAAAGCAGCTGCAGCAGCAAAGGCTCTGGATCCAAACCACAGAATAAAGAACAGAACTCTCAGCAGTTGATAAGGGAGATTTTTTTTCACTTTATGAGAATGCTGAGCGTGGGGCTGCAGATGAAATTCCCACTGAAACATCACTAAAAACAGGGATTTGGACAGTGGCACAGGGGGAGGCAGAGGAGGGGGCAGAGCTGGTCCCTCCTCCCTTCCCGCTGCTGCCTGTGGGGCCAGGGCATGGCTCTGGCCCCAAATCCTGGGATGCACGAGGCAGGACCAGGCTGATGTCCCCTCTGTCCCCTCTCCAGGCTGGGCTCCAGCATCCAGTTCTCCTGCAACGAGGGCTACGACCTGCAGGGCTCCAAGAGCATCACCTGCAAGAGAGTCAGCGACATCATCGTGGCCTGGAGCGACCACCGGCCCGTCTGCAGAGGTGAGGGCTGGATTTGGGCATTTTTGGGAATTCCCAGCTCCTTCACGTCCCTTTTCCATCACCCATGCTGCCCTCAGGGCACAGAATTCCAGAGTGGGTTCGGTTGGGAGGGACCTTGAGGATCATCCTGCTCCTTCCACTATCCCAGGTTGCTCCAGCTTGGCTTGGGGCACTCCCAGGGATCCAGGGGCAGCCTGAGGGGGCTCAGCTTGGCTGAATTCTGGGATTTGTGGGAATTCCCAGCTCCTTCGTGTCCCTTTTCTCACCCATCCTGCCCTCAGGTCATCCCTTGGCAAGGTCAGAGAATCCCAGAGTGGTTTGAGTTGGGAGGAACCTTAAGGAAAATCTTGTTCCTTCCACAGTCCCAGGTTGGCCTTGGACACTTCCAGGGATGGGGCATCCATGAGTTCTCTGGGAAACCTTTTCCAGGGCCTCCCCACCCTCACATTAAAGCTGCCTGTTTCTGCAGTCCCTGTTTCTGCACCCCCTTCTCCCCCCACAGACTCTTCCACGAATTTCCCCAGCTGTCCCTAAATCCCTCCCCTTCCCTCTCTCCTGAACATTCATTTTGTTCAGGGATGGGAAATCCGAGCAAGATCATCCCTCTCCCTGCTCCAAGGATTTCCTCCCCTCTCCTCCTTACCCTGTAAGAGGAAAGACTGGAATAAAACCTGGAAAAGCTGAGATGGAGAAGAGATTTTTAACTGGAAACGTGGGAATTCTGGGCTGTGCTTCCCCAGGAACCTCATCCTGTGCCATGAGCCATCAGGGAATGGAAGGGTTTTTTTCCATGGAATAAACATTAATGCCCATTTTGCCCGTGGCCATTTTGTTTTCATTCCCTCTCTGAAATGTCACATTGTGATATTTGTAATGCTAATAAAGAACAACTTGTAATATTTTTAATTGAATCCCTTTAAAGCTCTTAAAATCATAAATAGGTTTGGGAGTTTTTTTCAGTTCTTTTTTTCTTTAATTTCATCTGCAGATTTTTTTCAGGGCTTTGGAATCCCATCTAATTCTTGAAACAAGCCTGGAATAAATTGAATCAGTGTAAGAGGATATTTGGCATAAATATGTGACACTATAAAGGAAATTTATGGTGTCCTCCTGCAAGAGATAAGAAAGGATTTGCCTGCATTATTCTGTTTCTGTGAATCAACTTAATTTTTTTAGCTGCTGACTTTCATGTTTTGGGGTTTTTTCTTCTTTTTAAAAAGTTTGATTTTTATTTCAGCTTTCTGCCAGTTTGGTTTTTTTTTTTTTCCAGTTTGTCCCATTTTTTTATTGGGTTTCTCTCAAATTGCAGAGTCAGTCCCAGATTTTGACCCCTTGGGCTGTGATAATTCCTTAATCCCACTGAGCAAACTTTGGGGGAAAGTTCTGCAGCTTCCCCATCTACAGCAGAGTCCCTCTGGATCCTGCCAGAGTCACTTAATCCCACGTGAAAAATGGGAATAATGGGATTTACCCTTCTTTTTTACGCTGTGGGAGCTCCAGGATGAGGCAGGAGTGGTTTAGGATCCTGGATAAGTGACCTCAACTCCTTCCTGAGCTGTTCCCAGCCATTCCCAATGTTCCCTGTGCAGCCAGGAGATGATTTTCCCATGTTTTACAGGGAAAAAAAAAACCCTGCAGACTCCACATGTGCAAGTCCATCTCCTAAATTAAATTATAAACTTAAATAAATTAATAAATTTCAAAAATAAATTAATTTTGAGGCTCCACCACAGCAGCAGAGAACATTTCCAGAACCAGGATGTTTTTCCCCGCACTTTTTTTGTGGAATATTTCAGCTAAATATTACATCAAAGGCATTCCACAGGCAAAATTTCCCCTGCTTAAGCACTTTTCTCAGCTTTTCCTTTACCTGAGATGTTTTGAAGATGCAGAGCTGAGTTTCCACCTTGCTTCTGAGCCCACAGAAGGAAACCAGCTGATAAATACTTAATAATGACCTAATAATTCCTCGCCGTGCAGCGTTTTGGGGGTTTGATCTGCAGGAAGAAAGGGAATGTGGCTTTTTGGGGACATCAGGAAGGAGTTGTGTCATTCCTGGTCCCTCACTCCTGGATTGGGAAGGATTTTTGTGAGGAGAAAAGGAGTGAGGAAAGGAAATAAATCAGTGTGAGGAGTAGAGGGGGGTTGGGTGTTGGTCTGAGGGGAGATGGGATCAGGGGCTGATGGGATCAGGGGTCGATGGGATCAGGATTTGATGGGATCAGGGGCTGATGGGATCAGGGGCTGATGGGATCAGGGGCTGATGGGATCAGGGTTTGATGGGATCAGG
>VZRV01007355.1:0-89235 GCA_013398115.1 Falcunculus frontatus
ACAGATCATGAGGAGCCTCTTTCTCTTTTTGTTGCCAGGGGGGCTGAAGCCTTTAGTGGAAGAGGCACAGTCTCTTCAAATTGTAAAGAGGCCTGAGGCTCTGCTTCAGCAGAGGAGAAGCAAGGGGCATCCTCTTTATCTTTAGCAAAAAATTTTTCCTGAGCCTTTAAAGTTTCAAAGATTACTTTCCAGGAGGGAATCATCTCTGCAGCAGCTTTATCACCCTCAGCTACAGCATTCCAAAGTTCCACTCCTACTCTGTCCCACAAATCCACCGTAAAAATTGTGGACTGAGTCACCCCTTGCAGTTTAGAAGCAGTCCATCGGAGTATAATTTCTAAATCGTGCGCAGGCAAAGGTTTGCCTTGCTTGTCTAGCAGCTTTGACATAAGGTCAAANATCGGAGTATAATTTCTAAATCGTGCGCAGGCAAAGATTTGCCTTGCTTGTCTAGCAGCTTTGACATAAGGTCAATCACATCTCCTTTTAGGGTGGTCATCCCCTGACACTGGCCCATAGTTCCCTGCAGCGACTCACCTCTTTTTCAGAGGATCAGTTGCCGGCCGGCGTGGCTCCCACTTCTTCCCACGGCTTAACCACAGTCCCGAAGGCTCCCGTTTCTCCTGAGGCTTAACCTTCAGCGAAGTTCTGAATTTCTGCAGGGCGTCACCAACTGTCACTAAAGAGCAGTCCCGTCCTCACATGGGGGCACCAGATGTCAGGTGACAGTCGGCGATGGAAGAGACAGGGCAGATTGCTTGGATGCAATAAGCTGATTTTATTGATACAGAGCTGAGTATTTATACCTTTTCAGCAGTAACTAAAAATAGATCCTTATATAAGCAGTAATCACTATAACAACCATATCTATGTTTCTTAGTAATATTGCAAAACTAAAAGCTAGCATGGTACGGGTACAGGTACATCCCAAACATGCCTTTCCCTTCTGCCAGCTATTCTGTGGTAGGCTGCACGGCCTGCCACGGTTTGCGGCCGAGCAACGTTACCGTGTCCACTTGTGACATGAGTTTAGTAGTGCTCTCGCTTCTGCTTTCGAGCTGTATCCCCACACTACACCAAATCTTAGAAACAAACGTATTCAAAACCGTGTAACCTGCGTGCTCGTAAATAGCCAAGTCAGCTACAAATATGAGCAGTACATGTAATATGGGGTACTACCCGTGTTTCTATTTAGATTTCCTATTTTATGTTTCATAAATTTAATTTGCAGCAAAAATCTTATATCATTAATCTCAGCTGAAGTTTTCTTGTTGAATGGCTGAAATGAGGATAAATAACATACCAGTAGAGCTTTGCAGTGCACACATCTTCCCCAGCTGGGATATGGGTGCAGCAATCTTTTTAACTGAAGTCCCAAATGGATGAACTTTGTTTAAAGAGAACTTATTTTCAGGAAAGTCCATGGCCAAGTTTGTGAGGGAAAAAGGAAATAAAAGGTTTATAAGCAGTCAGACCTCTCCTAATCAGTGTCACAGGACGTGAGCTGAGATCCGGAGGGGGCCCATCTTTCCCTAATCTCTGGTGGCACTTTCCCTGATGAAGGACTCCAGAGGATTCCTGGGTGCACAGGTAATTTGCATTATGATGCCATTTCTTCAACATCAGGAAGAATTTCTTCCTCCAAAGGGTGGTCAGGCATTGGAGGGGGCTGCCCAGGGAGGTTTGGAGTTCCCATCCCTGAAGGTGTTCAAGGAATGACTGGATGTGGCACTCAGTGCTCTGGGCTAGTGGCAAGGTGGGGATCCGTCACGGGTTGGACTTAATGGTCTTAGAAGTCTTTTCCAACCTGAATGATTCTGGAATTCTGCTGCACAGCTCACAGAGTTGCCACTGCACACACTGTTCTCAGAGAACTGGGACACACTGGTTCCTACCACCTCCAATGCAAGAAGACTTCTGAAAAGAGTTGGGGGTTTTCTCTAAACGCTTAGTGTTCAGAATTCAATAGAATACTTTGTTCTGATGAGAGGTAACCCAGGACACCAGAAGATGCAACATGCTGGTACAAGCGTCTGGTACCTGCTCATGGCTGTTGCGGGGGTTAGTTCCCTTGGCTATTTTGTGGTGGAAGCTTTGATGGGAAAGTGAAGTGGGAGGACTCTTAAAAATTGCACACAAATTAATATGTGTCCCTTTTGGGTGATTATGTGCTGTGAGAAGAGGGCAGGATCTCTCAAGAGACCTCAGCACTGGGTATATATGCTTGCAAATTATATATAACCATTTCTGCTTACCAAAGAATCAAAAGGGAAAAAAAGGTTTGAGAAAGGCAGAGTGGGTGCCTCTGCTGTTTCACTTTCCCACTGTATGCAGGTAAATGGTCAAGCTCTCCCTGAGAGCTGTTTGTTTAACAACTAGAAAGAAAGCATTTCATGTCACTCCAAAGAGTAAATATCTGAAGTTATGGATTAACTAAGTTCCAGCAGAGCTCATGGAGGAAGAACAGATCACGCTGATTCTCACTGAATAAAGCAGTAAGTGCTTCAAAAGTACTGTATCCTTTGAGATTTCCAAGTACAGATTGCTTTAATGGAGCATGAAGCTTGTCAAAAATGTCCAGTGACAAGGGGAGGGTGTCAAGACAGACCAGAAGTGTTCTGGGACAGCTGCTGATGTGTTAAAGGGACCGAGCAAACTAGTCTGGAGGGACTCTAATGAACAGCTGCTCCAGAGCTGGAGTCATAGATGGGGCACAGCAGAGCATTCAGCAGGGAAGCTGCTCTCTGAAAAGAAAGTGAGTGACCTGGCTGAGCTGGATGGATGGGAGCTGTCTGCAGCAGGGTCTTGTGTCACTCTGCAATGTGCTCCTCTTGACACCTGCCTTCTCCTCAGGTGACTCCTGCTGCAGGATGTGGAAGCTCCTCACGGTGGGGCTGCTGCTGGCTGCCTGCTCTTCGTGGGGCTGTGGCACCTCAAGTAAGTGTTCTTTTAAGAGATGGCCTTCACCCTTTCCCAGTCACTGCAGGTGCATTTCCTGCTCCTCTGTTAGTCAGAGGGAGTGGCTAGAATCGTTCCCATTAGGGGGGTTTGACTTCCTTTAGCAGAGGTTGACAGACAGTGCTGGGGCCACAGCAGCTGCCTGATCAGAGCCCTGGTGAGTCCCACGAGCTGTCAGAGCACCACAGGGCAGAGGCTGGAGCTTGCTTCTGCAGCACAGCACAGACAGCACATGGTGTCTGGGCTGGCCTCTCTTGCTGTGCTGGAGGGGGGCTGTTGCTCTCATAAGTGTCCTTTGGGAAGCACCACCACCAGTTTTCAGCCAGCTCTTTTCTCTGCTTGTGCTTTCACATTTTTGCTTGCAGTATTTTATAGCAGTAAAGATGCAAACCAAGTCCTGAGAATCCAGAAGCGAGCAAACACTTTCCTGGAGGAGCTCAAGCCAGGCTCTGTGGAGCGTGAGTGCGTTGAAGAGCGCTGTGACTTTGAGGAGGCCAGTGAGATATTTGAAACCAGGGAAGCAACAGTAAGTTGGTTTTTTTAAGGATAAGTGGGGAACTTAGCCAATCAATTATTTTCTTAAAATATTGCAATCCAGGGCATAGGAGATCATGGTATCAGTACTGAACATGGATCTCTCCTGACTCCTCGGATGTAGGCACGGTTTTGAGTGTCACTGTGTTACAGTGATTGTCAAGTTACCCCTGTATGGGCCTCAAAGCTTGGCTACTCAAGCATGTCCCACCTGACCCCCTGGTGAGGTTTAGGTCCCAGACAGTTAATTCCAATCCTTGCTTGAACTCATTGGCTATTCTTGCTGCCACTAAGTTTTTCCCAGTCCTTCCAGTCTTTCCCCTTTGTTGTCCATTTACCAGTCCTGGCTGCTTTTCAGTGTATCTCCCAAGTCTCCCAGTTGCCTGACGAACATTTTTCTCATCACTATGTTCTCTCTCTCCTCCAAACTCCTAATTTGGACACTATATTTACTGTCTGCTGATTCCTGCCCCTTTCCACACTCAGTTGTTGTGTTGGGTTGGACACTCTGTTGCTATGTTGAGTAGAGTAGGCTCAAAGCATAAGGATGAGCCAGTCCTTGCTGTCCCTCAGATCCCAGAGGACAGACGAGCTGTCCTTGGAATGCCCATGTTTTGTCTGACTGGGCTCAAGTCAACTCCGGTGACTTACCTGGCAGTAACTGCCAAGAAAACAGAGCCTGCAAGCAGACCAGGGGGGTCTGTGCTTAGTACAGACAGTACAGGAGGATCACTGGCCAGTTTTCTTGGTTTGTAGTGCCAGTCACTACGCTGCCAAGAAGAATGAGACCAATGCTATTGACCCGAGTGCTGTGTCCTGTTGGCCAAGACCACGAAACACTTTAAATCCCTCACTTGTTAAAAATTGTTTTCTTGCTGTAATACGAGTTTTGTTTCTCCACAGCTAAATTTTTGGAGCAAGTATGTAGGTAAGTAAAGCCTTCCCTAATCACTTCTCTGTGCTTCCTCAGGAGTTACTGGTACTCAGCCTTCCTCCTGCCAGGTGTCATATACTGACTCAAATTCTCATTCTCTCTCATATGGGATGTGCAGAGAATGTTTTCCTGTTCTATCATACAAGCAACCTTCCTAAAACACTTGAGGTGCACCTGTACCTATCATTAGTCGTCTTCTCAGAGTTAAGGAATTGGTGAAAAGTGCTTTGATGCTCTAACCCTGACTAACGTGGTCCAGCAGTAATCTGCTGCTGCCCTGCCTGCCTCAGGCTTTACTCTTTCCTCCTCTTCTGCCCACTCCACTCACTCTGCAGCTGTAATTGAGAACCCAAACCGATGGCCCTGTCTCTGGCTGAGTGCCACAGAGGTGTCACCATTAAGTGCCAGAAACATGGCTGGTACTGGGGTTTCTGGGGAGGGTCTGTTCATGTTGATGTTTGATCTGCGAGCTCTGTATGGGTCAGCGACTGAGTTTTCCTACCTGTGTTTCAGATGGAGATCAGTGTGAGCAACATCCTTGTTCCAACGGGATCTGCAAGGACAATATTGGAAAATTTTCCTGCATCTGTAACAAAGGCTGGGAGGGGGTTTTGTGCAGTTACGGTAATGCTGCATTTAATCCACTATAAAATAACATCCTTTGTGACAGGGATCTCTGTGCAATAGGGATCAACGCTTCAGTCATTGCACAGCATACTCACCTTCTTTACTAATGTGATTTCTCTCTTGCTTCTTGATATGCTAAGAGGTTCATCTGTGCTTATCTAATGCAAAATGAACTTTGTGTTGCCACAGGAGAATTTTAGAGATATGAGACATCTAAATTTTGAACAATACTGGAAATAACTCTGTAAAGCAGTGGTTTACTTCAGAATTGTCAACTCAGGGATTATGGTGGGATTTTTAAATACATTTTAAATACAGGGGATAACCCAATCCACTGCAAATACTTTATTACTGTGACAGTTCCTTCCTTGGACAAAAGCTGGATAGCATATTTAGGGATGAGCATTGTATGTCATGTGTCATCAACACTTTTCACTGTGTGACTTGGCACATAGTGAAGTGACAGGGAATTTTCTGTTCTCCAGTCTACCTGGCAGTAATCTGTTTCCTCCACCTGCCCACTGCCTGATTCTGGACCTAGGTCTCTTTGCTGTCTAGAGGCCTGAGTGCCATTGAAGCCCACAGCTGTCATCCCAAATCCATTGACAGCTGTTGCCCTCTTGAAGTATGATGTCATTTTGCCACCTTACCTTTCTGTGACTCTGCCTTCCCAACTCCACTTCTCTCTTGCTGCTTGTTTTTCCCACAGAGGTCAAATACAATAACTGTTCCGTGGATAACGGGGGCTGTGAACATTTCTGCAGCGAGGACCCTGCCAAGCAGCATCGCCTGTGCAGCTGCGCATCGGGGTATCAGCTCAAGGATGACCACACCATGTGTGAGCCTGTAGGTAAGGGCAGGGTGATGTAAAAGAATTTTAGGGGAGATTTGTCTGCAGTACACTTTGTGCTCATTTTCAAAACATCTATTCCATGAGGAGTAACTCTGCCTGCATTTCCCAACTCCATATCCACACTTTACGGCCCTTAATCCACGTTTGCCTTATGGAGACACAGAGGGGAATCAGGAGACTGCCTCCTCTGCTGAGCACTGAGGGACTTCCACGAAGCCTCTGAACAATATTGCCTGGGTTAGAGAGACAGACGGAATCCTCTAGAAAGAGGTTTTGTATTGGGTGATCTGGGCTTTGCTAGTGAGCTTCTCTGCATCTTCTGCAGTGGAGTTCCCCTGTGGAAGAGTGAAGTTGGACTACATTGAAGCCAAAGCAGACTTCAATATTCGGCTCATTGATGGAACAGTTGGAAGAAGGGGAGGCAGCCCTTGGCAGGTGAGGAGAAAGGGATTCTTCGCCACAAATAGTTCAGGCTCTTCCTGAGCTGCTCTGCCTGCCTCTCTGCTCCAGAAAGGCTCTTGCATTGCTACTGGTGGTGTCATATGAAGCTAGCTTTTTCAAAGCATCCCAAAGGTTGGAGTAGCAAGAAAAAATAGTTTCGTGTCTGTGAGGACTCTTGACCTTGTTGCTGTTGCCAAGTTTTTGACCTTATCTTGCCAACAATGCCAAGAGAGAGGATGGTGATGACACTCACCTGCTCTGTTGCTCCATGCTGGGGAACTCGTGCTGTGTGATGTGTGCTTCAGCTCCTGCAACAGCCTTCCAGTGGGAGGTGATCTTCCTGCCCTTTCTTATAAGCCTTGTCTGTCATAAATTCAAGTCAGCAGATTTAATCAGCGAAATATGCGATGGCAGGTTGGGCTATTGCACAGAAAAGGGAGATCTCACAGAGCTTACCATGGAACTAATGAATGCAAATAATTAGGGCCGGGTTCCCATTGATATTAAAAGGCCTTTTACACCATAGTGTGAGAGCTGCAGCCTGAGATGATGCACTGTGTCTGATGTGGAACACACCCCTCATTTGTGCTCTGTATTTCAAAGCTTTGAGTACAGAGTGCTTCTTTGCAGTGACCAGCATCACCCTATGCTGATTTGGATGAAGCCAGCCCTCATTCAGGAAGAACATTCAAACCTTTTTTGTAGCTGTTTCACAGAGGCTCTACTCATAGAGCTTTTGTCCCCCTGTAGAGCTTTGGCTTCAGTGAATGTGACATGCTTTGGTGCTTAATAAGTCTGGGTATTTGGCAGCCTCCAAGAAGAATGAGTACAGTGTTCTGTGAGTCATGCTCCATGCAGTGTCATACCTCTCTTGTCTTGTTTCAGATTATGCTGCAAAATACCGAAGGGAAGTTTCTGTGTGGGGGTGTTCTCATCCATCCAGCTTGGGTCCTAACAGCAGCACACTGCCTTGAGGAACAAAAGGGGTTCAGAGTAAAACTTGGTATGGAAAAGCACCTGTCCCTGTGTTTTTTAGATATAACTGTTTCATTCCCAACATTTATCAGTGCAGGGAAGAGACTAGCAGGTTCTGAAGACAAAAGTCCTTGGCTGTAGGAGTGGTCTGTCTAGGCAGTATTTAATATGCACCTTAGCTTAAAACAAAGTTTAGTAAAAATCTTATTTCATTTGAGCCACTGTCAACCTTACTCTGGAAGTGAGCTGATGTCTTTTGAGCACTGCTGCTGGTCTATAAAGTAGAAAGACTTGGTCTCTTCTGCCTGTGTTTCTCTGGTCATGAAAATATTTAAGGCCATCCCAATACTGAAAAAAAGTCTTGATTCCAGAAGGAGAGTGTCACAGGGACTCTTCCTGCCTTTTCATTCATTTAAACACTGTTACTTAAGAGTGTTTCACTGGAGAAGGAAGAGAGGTGCTGCAGAATTGCAACACTGCCTTTGCTTGCTCTGCTGCTCTGGAGCATGAGAAAATGTCACTATGTCAAGTAAGTGCTTCTCGTGAATTAACAGACAAAAGTAATTAGTGTTTCATTCACACTTACATAGATTTTTTTTTGAACAGTGTTTTCTGTCTACCATTGGTGCTGAGGCATAACAGCTCAACTGCTTGCTTAGTGAAAGGATAGTTTATTCCCAGTATTTTTGGAGAGTCCTGCCAATATATTGCCTGTGTATATAGCCTTAAAGATAGATGGTCTGCATGCATGTTCCATGCACACTGTGGATGTGCAGGTGCTTGAGAGCAGAGACAATAAATTTATGTACATCCAACATAAAGAGTGAATTGAAAAGTGTGTGATGTAGCCTTGGTGCCAGAATATTCACCTTTTCACAGAGAGACATCTGCCACCACAAAAGCAGTTCTCATCAGAAAAACCCAGAGACATCTGTGAGGGACATGGAGCAGAGTTTTGGATGGAGACATTGCCATGTCCGTGGGGGCAGCCAGGAAAGTGTTTGTACTGAGCCTGCACAGGTGGTACTCAGCCTGTGTCTGTTAGGCTGGGATACCCCACACCCTTCTGGACTTTTCCCACTGCAGCTTGCCATCTGCAGGAGCAAAACTGGAGGGGGAACTTGCATCTGGGTTTGCACTCAGCCTGGGGAGAAGTCTTGTAGTGTGGCTCATGTGGCTTTTTAGTGTCTGAAGTAGAAAGTTAGTTCTCAGAGTAGCTGAAGTTTTGGAAGATGGATTTGAGAACAGCACATTATTTCTGTTTGTGGCTCTTGCTCTTGCATCACCAGCCTAAGAGCATCCAGAAGTGTGTTCAGAACTCCACGAAAATAGAGCAGATAAGTGGAAGTAATGATTCAATTCAAAATACTGTCTCTGCCTTCATAGTTAATATTTTTATGCCAGCAGCAAGATTATGTTGCTCCCTATTGTGTTGAAGGAACTTGATGCATTTCCATAGCCTCTGGGTTCAGTACATCCAGGATTTCTGGAATTTGAAACTCTGGGCGTGGATAACCCACCAGAAGTCAAAGGGTGTCCCCCTGGGTTGGGGTGAGGGAATCTGTCACTGCAGTGCAAAAGGTGTCACCTACTGCTTGATGGGTGCCTCAGGATGGAGACGGTCGGTGGCTGTGCTGGCATAAGGAGCGTGTGACCTCACAGCAAGCACGTTCCTGCACAGCCACTCTGCCTTCCTCAGAAGAGATGGTCTGACAGTGCTCGAGTCCAGAGTTATTTCTGAGGCCTAAAGCAGAGTCTGTACCTGTGAAGGCAGGAATAAAGCCCTGCCTCTTACCTGCCAGCCAGCCCCCAGCCACAGTGGCTTCAGTCTGCCTCAGGGGTGCTGTGGACACTGTCACCACAGGGAAAAGAGGTTGTGATAGGAGAGAAAAACTGATTTGTGGTTGTTGGCTCGGTACCAGCAAGTCCTTCAGGGGCTGGTGCCACTTAGTACAAGACATCAGAGCAGTTTTGGCTGTCTGCTCTGGCCATGTGTGAACTGTCTGTTGTCTGCAGAGGAACAAGAAGAGAGACTCAGAAATAAGTGGTCTGAAAGTCCAAGATCCAAAGCTAGATTTAAGGGGTCTTTTGAGAATATATTTCTGTAACTACTGTGGCTTGTAAGTCCCTGTGCTTGGAGACACTCCTTACAGAAAAAAAACCTGCAAGACCTCATTGACAGCCTGCCAAAGAGACCTAGCTCTGCCTTTCCTATTGCAGTGTATCACAAATGACTTCTTGCCTTTCTGGCCCTTTTCAATGTAGTTTCTTGCTTGCTGTTCCATAGCTGCTTGGCCCACAAAGTAGCCATGATCATGTAGAACAAATAGCAACCGAGGAGTCTAAAGCAGTGAAAAATACCTTAAAATACAGATGTAAGATTTCCGAAAGGAATAACCTTACCCATCAGTCAACTTTATCTTACAAATCCTGGCATTCAGCCATCCAGGCCCTGGCTCTGCACTGTAAAGCTCATGTTCTATTGTAAATGTCCTGTTTTGTTTGCTATCCCAGCTTTTCATGCTGGCTCCAAGAAGGTTGTTTTCCTCTTGAAGGTCTCTCACATCGCACAAGTACTGAAATATGAACATCACAGGACATTTTGGTTTCTCAGCTGATGAGCAGAGCTCTAGGGCTCTATAGGTATTCATGAAAAGTTTACAGATTTGTCCATCTGTTAAGGACACTGTTAACTTATGGCATAAACAGTTGTCTGCATTACAAGAGAAGTAAAAACATGGAGTGCAGTCCTAACACTCAGTGTAAGCCAGATACTTTGGTGTTCAAGGTAAAGGAAGCTTTGGCAGCATCTGTCATCTTGTTTGCTCTTCCAGGTAAATTCCGTTTCCGTCCTGAGGCAGATGAGCAAACCATTTGGGTTGATAAATGGGCGACCCATGAAAATTACACCAAGAAGACCTCAGATAATGACATAGCCATGCTGCACTTGGCCGAGCATGTGATGTATTACAAATACGCGCTCCCGATCTGCCTTCCCACCCGCAACCTGGCAGAGCAGGAGCTGACAAGGAGTGGGAAGCAGATGGTGGTGACGGGCTGGGGCAGCACGAGTGACCGTAACAACAGCTACGCTGCTTCCCTCAGGTACATCGAAATCCCCATCGTGCCCCGGAACGAGTGTGCCCAGGCCATGAGCTTCCCTATCTCTGACAACATGCTATGTGCTGGGAGCCTGGGAGACAGGAAAGATTCCTGCAGTGGGGACAGCGGGGGCCCTATGTTCGCTAGATACAAGGATACTTGGTTTTTGGTAGGACTGGTGAGCTGGGGTGAAGGCTGTGGAAGAAGGGAGAAATTTGGAGTCTACACCAAAGTTAGTCAGTACCTTGAGTGGATCCATCACCACATAGATATGTCAGCGCCTTTTTGAAGGGTTGATTCTGATCCAGGATCTGCCTTTTTGAAGGGTTGATTCTGATCCAGGATCTGCAATGTTGTGGCTCTGTGCTAGTGACAGCATGCAGTGTGATGTACTATCAGATCTTCAGTATTAAATATTGAGTATGTGTTAACCTTGTGTGCTGTTTTCCTTGGTATCTATTTTTTTCCTCCCTTTTTTTCTTGTTTACATTGGTTTGTTGCAGGTTATGTTGTTTATTTGTGGCATGGTCCTACTTAGGCCTTACAGGCAAGAAAAAATTCTCTGTTAGCTGAGATGCTGTACATATAACATTGAAAATAAGGTTGTCCATGGTCAGACAACTCCATCTTTGAGATGTAAAATGTCTGAACTGGTTGGGGTGGAGGCAGGAGGGGACAGAGCGAAGTGTTTTGCAAATAAACTTAGAGATGCAGTTCTGTCATTTCAACTGTACTGCAAGGTATTACACACAGTAACTGTTTTGGTTTGCTCTGTATTTGTGTAACTTTTCTTTCAACCCAGTGAAATTTTTATTATATCATTACTACTTCCAGTTCTTCACATCTTTTCACAGATTGTTGATTCAGCAGGTGACTGGAACTTATCTGTATTTTCCATTCTTTGCACACTTGATGCCTAATTTTACCCTCCCAAACTTCCTTAAAAGGGAACGGGAACTCTCTTTAGTGTTACTCACAAAAAATACCACAATACCAAACTTTAATTCCAAGCTTTTGCAGGCTCTATTTATCATGAGGTCTGTAATTCTCTTCTAATTAACAAGGCAAGCAAACACTTCTGTTCATTCCTGTTCATACAATAATTCATTCCTGTCAATACAACAAGCTGCAGGCTGTGTTAACATTGCTGATGCTTTTACTGATAAATATGTGTTTGTTTGCATTTCTGTCTGTGTGTATATCAGTAAATAAAATAAAGACGTACAGCACCAATAAATCCATAGGAAGTAGCAAATTGTCCAAGTGAAGTTTAATATCACAATTTATACTCGTTTATCATCTTAGTACTTGAGGCTTGTTAAACATAATTAGTCTTGTAGAAAGAAAAAGGAAAACCATCTCTGCTGTAGTGATGTATTTCCAACATCTTGATGGGCTTGGATGCATGTTTGGATCAGTGAAGAACTTCAGTCTGCTCTTGTGATGAGACAAACAAAAAACCCCCAGGTAAAACAAAATTTTATTAGGGTTTGTAAGACATTTAATATGGTATCAGCAAGGAGGCTTAATACCTCTTAAATTCATGAATTTGTTCCCTCAGAAGCTGCTTCTGTGCTTATTACCCAAGTGAGGATGTTGAGTCATACACTGAAGAAGTAGCAGTCAAGCCAAGGGCTTCTGTGTCACTTGCTGTCTCTGTCTCTTCTCCTCCTCTTTTTGCCTTGGGATGGGCTTTAGGGATGGATGAACATTAAAGAATAATGCTTTGAACAGCAGCCTTCCCACCAGGCATGCACTGGGAAGAGGGAACCTGTAACTGACTTGCAGGGAAAAACATGATTTTGTTCAAAGCTGGGAAAACACAGGTCTGAGAAACAGCAGGAATTGTAAAGTCAGGAATGGCTGTGACTGTGTCTGCCTGCCTGCAGGTGACTGCTGTGAATTCTCCTGCACACTTCCAGCTCTGCATGTTTCAGAAGAGGTTTACAGAGCAGCTTGTGTGTTTTCCAAATCAGTTGGTCTTACCTGCTGAAAGGTGATGGAGAGTCAGAAATCTGCTCTCAAAATTTCCACATTTTCCTGAATAAATTTGTTGCAAAAGGTGGCTTTTATTACTGAAGGATATTTTTAAAGACCTTTTGATTTCTCTTTTTGATGTACCTGTGTGTATGTGGAAACACACAGGCAATTTTCTTCTGATTTTGGGTTTCTAATGTGTTTCATAGAATCCAGGTTGTCTCTCCTCTGTCAATATTTGTGACGGGTTAATGATCAACCTCTTGACCTCATGGCTGTTCCTGGTGTAGATCCAAATCTCTTTCCTGTCTTCCCCTAAAAAAATAAAGAAAAAGTGAGTGTAATTGCATGGTTCTGTGTAAGCTGAACTCACTCTGGATCCTGTGGTTTTGAAAACATGCTGCAGGTAGCAGAGAAGTACGTGCTGTCGAATCCTGGTGAATCATTCAGCGTGGGAAGGTAATGCCAAGAAATCCAAACTTCTGTCTTGTACCTGTGACTCCCAGGTATGTGGTGGTTGGTGCCTGGCTGGGGTCGGTGCAGATGATCTTACTTGTTCAGACTATCAGGAATTGCACAGTGGCTGCTGGAACTGCTGGGACTGCTGGAGCTCGTGGCTGGTTGTGCATCTGCCCTTGCTGTCAAAGCCAGCACAGCAGGGCCTGGGCTGTGGCTGGGAGCGGCCCCTGCTCCTCTGGGGTCTGGCCCCTGCACTTCCATGCTCCCCATGGCTTTCCGTGGGGACCCTGGCTCAGACCCTGCACCACAGCCAGGGCTGTCTGCCTGTGGGGATTCCTGCTGCAGTGGCTTGGAGAAACAAGGGACACGAGGTCAGAAGGAACTGGGGAGATTTTGATTTCTTTGTCCCTGCTCGTCCTTTTGCTTCTACTTCATCTTTGTTGCGGCCGGTTTTGTGACAACATACTAACTTGATTCTTTTCCCTCTGAAGGAAGTCAGAGTGTTCTGAATGCTCACTGACATGGGGAGCAGCTCCTTACTTGGGATATTTCTCCTGCTGATGTGCTCCATCAACAGCAGCTGCCCGTTTTCATATTCAGGTAGCACTTCTGAGTTACCTTTTAAACTTGTGTTACTGTGGCAATTTCAGCATTTAAACTGAAACTACATTCCTACTCTGAACACAAAGTCCTGTGGGTTGAAGAAACACTTCCCGAAATGCACAAGAAAAAAATAATATTCATATATATATATTTCCAAGAGAAATCAGCCTTTCTTAGCTTTCTACTTAGCCCACTCTCCTGTTGAAAAATATTCTCCTTGTGATATTGAACCCAAGATCATAATGATTTTTCCATGGAAAAGATTTCCAGTTTGGGAAGCTAAAATGAGGCACTCTCAACATGTATTCTTGGACCTTGTGTTGACTGTGCTACACAAGGTTTGGAAATGGCTTCAGAGAGCCGTAGAACAGGCACAAGAGTGTACAAAATCTTGGGGATCATTGTGGCTGTCCTTGCAGAGGAGGAAGAACAGAGCTGGCAGTGTATCTGCACACCAGAAGGCTCACCACAGGCATCTCCTCTGTGTGGGACTCCTACTTAGAGCCGGTAAATCCTCTGAGGTGACCCCAGAACACAAGGGGTGGTGAAGGGAAATTTCACTCATGTACATGAAAGACATTTTCTCTGTTACCAGACAGCAGGATCTGTCCAAAGCCTTCCTCCACTAAGAGGTTTTGTGGGCTGTTATTAATTGCCTAGAAATGAGGCAATTAAATATCGTTCTAGAATTTCAGGCATTGCTGTAGATACCATGCCTGCACCTACAAAGAAATGTGTGTTTTCACAGTCCATTTCCAAAACTGGGTTCTTTGTCCAAGGGTTTGACTTGTCCAGGGCGCTGCCCCATGACTTGGAAAATGGAGCACTGTTAGGTGCACTGCTATGTGGATTTTTGTGGGCTTTGTGGGGATTACAGCCTGAGCTTTCACCTTAGAACACTGGTAGCAGCAGCCTCTCCATCTGCTGAGTGGCCTTTGGATATTGGGACACACTTCTAGAGATGTAACAAAAAGGCAAAAACCTTTAGAAGCAGCAGGGGCTATGTGGGCGGGACCTTACTGCCATATTCCCCCTTTCCACTCCTCCCTTAACTTACTGACAGTAGTAGTTTCAGGCACCACAGGAGGAGGGCAGCTAGTTTAGTGAAGTGAAGCTGAGATGAACTAAGTGTAAGTACAAATCTGACACTTTAATATTTCTCTTGATGGAAGATTGGTGTCTGTCCTGTTGTGGCCACAGTAGCACCTGGAAAACTCTGGGTCTCCATTACCAAATATCAAACTAATAATTGCTGTGAATCAAGATGGTTAAGCAGAAAAATATTACCATCCTCCACAGAAGAGGCTGCAATACTTGAGTCTTGTGCGATAAAAAATTTTTTCTGCCCTTATCTGTGGGTCTCAGTAGTGGCTCTTTTGATTCACTAAAAGAAAGCTCAAACTACTGGTATCTTTTGCTGGAACACAGGCTAATTTTATTTTCCTCTGGGCTGTTTGTGTAAATTTCCACTCCCCCTATTTATACCAATCCACTGAATACATCTGACTGTGACTCTTAACAATGCTGCTTTGTCTTCCTGTACCAACTGTTCAATTTTGCTCTTCTAGTGTTTATGAGAAAAGACAAAGTCCACGAGGTGCTGAGAGTCCATAAACGTGCCAACCACTTCCTAGAAGAGATTCGCCATGGGAACCTGGAGAGAGAATGCAATGAGGAAAAGTGCTCATTTGAGGAGGCTAAGGAGATCTTCCATTCACAGAAGAAAACTGTGAGAAACCTGATTTTAGGAGAAATAGAGGAAAGTTAGCAGTGGGATGTAAATGATCCTTCCCAAGCCATCTGGTGTGGCTTTGGTAGGTGTGTGCCTATGGACTCTGCAGCTTGAGTCCCTTCAGGGTAGGTCACTCAAGGCACCTGTGAGATTTCACCTTGTTGAGGACTCAGTTTGTTGTGTAAATATTAAACACAATTCCTTGAAAGTATCTAAACCCTCTATCTGTGTGAGCATCAATCCAGCAACATGACTGGGACATTTTCAGAGGTCACTTGCTTGATCAGACCCTCCAAATACAAAGGAGGGGTATCCTGCTCCCAAGGGCCTGATAGCATCCTGCTGGGAGCAGGGCTGGGGCATTCTGCCAGGGCCTTCTGCTCAGGGGTGTCACAGAGAGGGGCCTGAGCTCTCCTGGATCCAGCCCGAGGTGCCAGGTGATGTCTCCTCAGCAGGTGGAGTAGTGCAGGGGAAGTGGCTCTTCATAGCAAGGCACCTGGTGCTGAGGCCTTGCATTTACACGTTTGGGGCAGGGCCAGGTGGTGATGGTGCCACTTGAAACTCCTGGGCCAGGAGACACTGGCTGAAGCGTTTATGGACCTGAGCTTTCAGTTTAATTTTGGTTCCAGGACAGCCCAGTTTGTGCATTCTGGGGCTGGTCCATGGTGCAAACAAAAGCGAGTGGCATGGTGATGATCAGGAGATCTGCTCTGAGAGTGTATTCATGGTTCTAATCAAAATGTCAGTTTACATGGACCCTAAAAAAAAAGTTTTCTAAATTATCTTTTCAGTAATCAGTCTGACCATTTATGACTATTCTCTTCATTTGTGATTTCTTCTTGCAGATGGAATTTTGGTTCAATTACAAAGGTAGGTAAAAAAGGAAATTTTAGAAAATGAATCTCTTGTGTCCCTCTTGGGTACAAAGAATTATGTAGCGATTTAGAGCCAGGTTCCTCTTAATTCCTGGAGTTACACTATACCTTGTTTCTTCTCCATAGGTTTAAATCCATGTAGTACAAATCCCTGTAACAATGGTGGAGTGTGCAAAGTAAGACACTACAGTTACTTTTGCATCTGCCCCCCTGAATTTGGAGGACACAACTGTGAAACTGGTGAGTACAGGAGCAGACACATTGAGATTCATTCTGAAGGAAGGATGGCATGTGATCATTTCCCATCTGCTTCAAGAAATGAGAGGGAATTACCCCTTTTTATCACTTCAGAGGGATAGCAGCTCTAGTAACTCCTGACATAGATGTCTGCACTGGAGATCAGTCATGGTGAGGCTCTTCTCTTTTATTGAGCCAATCATCCAACAAATGAGACAAAGCCTAATGTAAGCAAAAAAAATATTATATTTATGTTGTAATATATGAATAATGGGAAAGGAAGGAGAAAAACTGTCTCCTTTTGTCAAATCTTTGATCCTCTGAAAGGCTGTATCCAGTTTGCAAACTGAGGCATGAAATAATAGCAGAAGCCGAACTAATATGAAAACTATGAATCATAAGTAATTTTTTTCCTCCAAGTGTGAACTTTTTCTCTGTACAGTGAAGCAATTAAACATGATTATTTTTAATGTAACAATGAATAAAAATCTCAGTCAGTTTCTCAGAGAATTGGCCCCCCTGCCTTTAAAATGCTCTGTGCTTTAAACCTGCCTTGATATAAAAGACAAGGTATGCAGATGGATCAAAACCAGGTGTATTTAGAGCTGTTTGCTCTTCTAGGCCTTTTCTTGCCCCTGGTCCATAGGCAGAAAGGCCCTGAGCCCAGCTGTGGCCTCAGCGCAAAGTTGGCAAATAGGAGGAGAATAGTCAAAACAGAACAACAAACATAAGGTCTGGTTTGCTGCAACTCAGCGTAGGTTTCTGGAACTGTAAGAGGTGGTTCCTTCTGTTTCCCTGTGAGATTCCGGCAGATGTTTTCCTACTTTCCTTGATGCAGTGGTAGCTCTGGGAGCTGCCCGGGGCCCGTGCGGAGCTGTGACCGCGCGGTGCCGGTGTTTTCCTGGCAGAAAGGTTGGAGTGCTGGTACAAGAACGGCGGCTGCTGGCAGTACTGCAGGGACGGCGACAGCGCCTTGCACGTGATGTGTTCCTGCGCCAGGGACTACGCCCTGCACGAGGATGGGAAGAGATGCGTGCAGGCAGGTAAGGCAGGGGCGGCTCGGGTTACCTCAGGCAAAGCGCAGGCTGGCAGGCAGCGACTTCACTAATTGCAGAAGAGCTGCAGACGCTGCAGCTAATGCAGCTTGCACTTAGTGTATGAAAAGATCTGTCTTATTTATAATGTTTATCTCTTTTAAATGTTAAGGTCCACCTCTATCAGGTGTCTGTAATCCAGTGCCCCTGTGAGCATGTACTGGGTCAAGGAGCAGCAGGACAGTCAGCTCTGGGTCTGTTCCTTCTGCATCCGCACAGGCTGAACGGAGTCATGATGCTGAAGTGCCGAGGCGCAGGCCACGGGCTTTTAAAACTGGCTGTTAAGGCCAGGAAGGGAGCGCTGAGTTTGCATTCTGTCCTGAAGAGGGCCCTGGGCAGGCTGCTCCGGGCTGATGCCGGTGACTCAGAGAAGGCATAGCCACAGGCCCATTTCTGGGCACACCTCAGTCGGGTGGTGGCCAATGGGCTGTTGAACATCACAATGTCAGAGTTGTTCCTAGGCTCTTATTGGAAGGTTGAATCCCATCCTTAGACAGGAAAAGCACTGCATTGAGTTCAACATGACACCACATACCCTAAGGTCAAATCTTTGTTTCTGTCGTTCCTCCCTCCAGCACCGTTTCCCTGAGGCCTGATCAAAGCCGGGTGGGCTCTGGAGGAACAGCGGCCGGGACCGAAATGGCTCCGCAGAGGCCAATGGGAGCACAGGGATGTTGTGCCGAAGTGGAATGGGAGCACAGAGGGCACAGTTAGGCAGACAGAGCTGGAACACGGTGATGCTGGGGAAAAGGAGACTTTGAAGGATGCTTTTGGACAGAGTGCGTGCACAAAGTGTGACACTGGACAAACGGGGATGGCAGGAGATGTTTTCAGCTGGAACAAGACACTGGTGGGCTCTGTGACCCAGAAGCCCCTGTGCGACAGTGCTGCGGGGCAAGAGCTGGATATCCCTAAGCACCACGAGGCAGTGGAGGAGATCGCCAGGCCTGGCAGGCCCAGGGGAGCCCCGGCTGCCCAGGGTGAGCCAACCCAGGGTCCTGCCAAGCAGAACGAGACCACAGCACCTGCGGCCAGGCGGGAAGGAGCAGTGGGAAATGCTACGGGGCAAAACCAACAAGGGGAGGGCTCTGGCCAGAACACAACAGGGGCTATTCAACACGGGAATGAGGTACTGCATCAGCACAGTGACTGGGGAGATGTTTTGGACACGCCTCAGTCCGCCCCTCTGCCCTCCCAGACAAACATCAGCTCTACTTTGGAGCAGTATGACTCCAGGGTAACGGGAGGAACACTGTGTCATCGTGGACATTGCTCCTGGCAGGTAATACTTTACTTCCATTCTCACCATAACCACACAAATACTTGTTTACTTTATCATCACTGGGTCAATCAGGAGGAGCAGAGTTCACCACGCCATTATAAAGTTGTTTTTTCAGGTCGAGAGCAATGGAACCACACGTATTTCTCAGCCCTCTGCAGGGCTTTTTGATGATAGGCACCTTAAATACCTTCATCATTCTTCCCCTATCTTGCTTTTGGATTGGAGTGTTAATACCCTCTCTCTTAAGTCAGTCAGATCTTCTGTGCTGTCATTCAGGTTGTGTCTGCATGTCCTTGGGGAAAAGCCAGGCTTTGTTTCCTTTTGGAAGGCTGGTAGTTTTCTCAAGGCAGGTTCCATGGCCAGCTGAGATTCCTTAGAATGCTGAGCTGTTCACAGGTGTTACAGCGAAGGAGGTAAAACTGAGGGCTCAAAGGTGAAGGCAAGTGCATGTGGCAAACAGGGACAACTGAAGTGTTTGCTTCCATTACCTTGTTTTAGATTTTAAATCATGGTTTGGGGCATTTTTTGTGCAT
Organism: Falcunculus frontatus; assembly: GCA_013398115.1. NCBI lineage: Eukaryota > Metazoa > Chordata > Aves > Passeriformes > Falcunculus > Falcunculus frontatus. The sequence goes on from VZRV01007355.1 coordinate 19,217, forward strand.
GTCCTTATTTGTTACTAATTTTCACTCTATTGTCTCTGTTTGGTCAGTGTCCTAGTGCTGTGTGGGGGCTTGTGCACAGAGATTCTGATCTAAAAACCCTCATGTTACCATCAGTCTCTTTTACTGCTGTCATACAAGTGGATTTCCCAATTCCACACGTCAGGAGGTATTTACGGGTAGAAAAATCAGAGGCTGAGCCTGGGTGGACCATGCATTCATTGTGCACTTCAACAAGTGAAAATGTCCCTATTAGCCAATTTTAGGGGTTTCCACCATGTTATAGCCTGATTCTGAGCTGTTAGATGGGAATGTTGACAATGCTGCCCAGCCTCTACCTTTTCTTCTTGAAATGAAGTGTTACCACCAAGGAAGTTGAGGAAGTTTTAAGTTTTCATTACAGCAGGCAATTTGTAATTTAATCTTGTATATGTGTGTGTGTGTGTATATATATATATATACACTATTCTTTTAAAGGGCTTTGTAAACCCTTTGCATTCTAGTTTTTCATAACCTAAGACAGCATTTTCTGGTAATTGCTCTTTGCTACTTTACAGTGTTTATTTCTAGCACTACTGAACAGAACTGAAAGCATCAATAGTACATACAATTAAGTCAAAATGGGTCACGTAAAACAGGACATTACTCCAGGACCATGGTAGGAGGCCAATCCAGGTGTGTCACACCCCTTTCCACTCTTTGATTATTAACTTCACTGGAGGTGCAGAGTACCAACATTTAAGCTTTTTCTTCAGTTTAACATGTGACTTAACAGGTCTGGGGAGTTTAATTGAGGAGATGCTGAGGCATTGATGTAGCTTATAACTTTGAACAGACAAGACAGACATCAAACAGATGTTAAAAGTATGTCTGTTAAAAGTATGTTTTAACTTCTCCATTTGCTACTGTGTAGATGATTACAAATTTGATTATCAGAGTCCCAATGAACTACACCTTGTGGTTCCGTTCCCAGCCCCCAAAACTTTTCAAACCACAGGAAAAAAACCCACAGTCATATTTGTCCCTTCAGAAGAATGCCAGCCACTGCAGCAGGTAACTGATTTGAGTTTGTCAAGCTTAGCTCCTTATCATACTCTGCACCCTTGTCCCAGCAGTGCATTTTATTACTGTTTTCACCACACCTCTCTGCTTGGTGTGCTGGCCGTTCCCACCAGCCATGTTCCTTACTCAGGGTCGAGCCTGCAGCCGAGCAAGAGCCTGGCCCTGCCCTGGTGCCGGGTTCTGCCTCTCCCCTCCCACAGGTGCTGCTCCGGAACAGCCGGGACATTGGGTTCTGGGGCGGGAGCCTCATCAGCCGGCGCTGGGTGCTCACGGCCGCACACTGCCTCGACCTCGTCAGCCCCCAGCACGTCACCCTGGGTGAGCACGGGGCACCTCTGACTGCAGCTGGGCTTTGTGTGACCCAACAAGGCAGGGCTGACATAGGCCCAGCCTCCCTGGGGTTTAGGGAACACGTCATGGCCTTGGCACCATGCAAATGCTGAGGGGCTGCAGCTGGTCCCTTTTTTTTTCTCACCGAGACCCTGGGAGCATAAAGCACAGACTCATTTTGGCAAACTCACTGTGCACAGAGACTGCGCACATCTCGGGGACACTTCAGGATGAAGAGTTCCTGCAGGTGACAGTCTGCGCTCAAGGCCATTTTGAGTTTCAATTAGCTTTAAGATTAGTTTCCTCCTGTGCTACCTCTTCCACTAAACCTGTAACTGCCTCAGAGCATAAAGCTTCTCTCACCAGCTCCAGCCACAGGAACTGGATCCTTTGCAGCAGGAATGCTGCAAACACAATTTTGTGCTTGAACCCTTGCGGAGAGAGAGGTGTAGGAGGAGCAAACAGTGTTCCAGCACTGGGCACCTGACAGGAAACAATTCTCCAGCCTTTGATCCAGCTCCAGCTTGAGGCTGATGTCATGTTCCTGAGGGGAAAACATGGAAGTTTAGACACAACAATGCTTACTAAAAACGACTGACAGTATTTATGGGAAATAAATAATCTCTGTTGGTGTGTCAGCATCCAGACTCCAGCTCTGTCCTGCCTCTAAAGGGCACCTGGATAGTTTGGACTGCAGGATCACAGCTGCAGCATCAGAAATCAGTGTCACAAGCAGGATTTGGTTTGGGCTGTGCTGCCTTGGAACAGAAGATCAAAGCATTTATAATCCCCTATCCTTCCTGTTCCCTGTGACAATATCACCGAGGCTATTCAGTTTGCTTAACGTTTTAACTTGTCCTGATTGCAGGAGACTTTGACAAATACCAGAGAGAATTCAAGGAACAGAAGATTGCCGTGGAACGGAGCTAGACGCACCCACATTACAATTCCAACAACTACAATGGCAACATTGCCCTGCTCTACTTGAGCCGTGCTGCTGTTTTGATCGAGTATATGATTCCCATCTGCCTGCCCAGCCCTAACCTGGCTGCGCTGCTCTCTGAAGAGGGGAGAGTGGGGATGGTCAGCAGCGGGGGAGCCACACACGAGAGGGGCCCCACCCTGCGCTTCCTCATGAAGGTGCGGCTGCCCATCGTGGGCCTGGAGCGCTCCCAGCAGGCCATGGACAGGCTGCTCACCGACAGCATGTTCTGTGCGGGGCACAGCATGGCCACAGCCGAGGCCTGCAAGGGAGACAGTGGGGGGCCCTTCACTGTGTCCCACCGCAACACCTGGTTCCTCCTGGGCATCCTCAGCTGGGGCGAGGGCTGTGCCGAGCAAGGGAAATACGGTGTATACACCAGAGTATCCAACTACATCCCTTGGATCAAAGAGGTGGTTGAAAGTGTAGCAGATTCGGAAAACTTTTCCATTGGCTTTTCGTAATACCACCTCAAAGAACAGGAGCAATTCTATTATTACAGTGTTTCAGCCTAGGACACTATGCCTGCTCCCATCCTTAATGGTGTAAAATCAACTTACCCTCAGAGAAATTTTGAAATGCATCAATTTCTCATTTAAATATTGCTGAGTAAAGTCCTTGTGTATAATAAAGAACTATCTGCAAGTAACAAAGCACTTTCCATGTCTCAAGCCTACCTGTTACCACAGACAGGCCCACAGCCCTGTGTGAGTTCAGTGCTCACTGAAGGAAGTGCAGTTGTGCTAACGGTGTCCGTCACAAGATAGTGCTGAACGCAGGGAGGGAGCTCTGAAGTTCTGGCACCAACTACAACCTTGAACACAAATCAGTTTACTAAATTACAGATGTTTTCCAGTACAAAAACCAATGTCTGTATGGAATTGTGTATAAACCAAGCAGGAACCTACCTAGGTGCAGGAGGATAAAAGGATTTTGTGGTAGAATTCTGAACAGTTGATATTTATGTTTCATGTCAAAAGTTTTGATTTTGTGACCCTTTCTTACAATTGACCATGACATTATGATTACAAACCCCCAGCACTTGTGAAAGTCCATTCTTACTGTTCCACAACAGAACCTTTGTTTTCCTCAGAGAACAAGCAGTGCTGAGCTATTACAATTAATTTTGACAGGAAGAATTTGTATTAGGCATTGCATGAGACCACCAGGTTCAGTACTTCAGGGAAATGTCTCTTAGGATTTAGAAGTAGCCCCCAGCACCCCCCATAACTGCAGGACCAGACTGTAGCACCAGAACTACAAAAAAAGTTGGGGGGTGAAAAAGGAATCCATTCTAACTCCTGAACCTTCTGGACCAGACTCTGGTGCTGAACAGCTCTACACAGTTCGCTTATTTTTCACAGAGTTGCATCTGCCACTATGGCAGTAAAGAATGTCCTGGCTTTCAAGAAATTAAATAAAAAAAACCCCAACCCCTAAACCCCTGAAGGACTCAGCACACTAAAAACATACACCTGAGGTGGTTACTACATTATACACATACCTAGAGAAAGCAGGAGCAGAGCTCTTGACTGCCCCAGCCAGCACAGGTGCCCTTCAGTTCTCGCTTCAAGCTGGTGTCCCAGCACACAGCTCTATGTTACTATCACTCCCTCCACTCTCACAGGGGCAAATTTAACATGTGACCCTCCACACACTTGCAATCTCTCCATGACTGGTCCCAGCAGTAACTCAGCCAACACCAGGATCCCCAGAATTAGACTACTCATTACAGCAAAGAGGCTCTGCTCCTACGGCACAAAGGTGACTTCTTTACTTAAAAAAATACCAACTGCCAATTACCTGTGCAAGAGAGTCCTCTTCTTGAGGCAAGCTCAGCAAAGACATCCATTTTCAGAGGTAGAGGCAAAGAAGCCACAGTACCAGATGTTACTCTGTTGTCACTCTGTAGCAGCAGGAACAAAGAAACAGCATTATCCCCCCCTAACACAAGACTGTTCTCCTTCCCACTGGTAAAAGAAACTTTTGCAAAGTCATTGGTAAGCTACAGTGACGTTTTACCTGGAAGCTGCTGGAAGCTGCTGGAATTTTAAGTGGTCAATCTGCTGGCTTTCTCCTGAACTTTACATTAATCTTCATGAAAAGAAAACCTTTTCCATGGAAGATGGTCAATATTTCTAAATCAAAAGCAATCGATGCAGATCTCCAAAGATAAAACAACTGATTAACAAAGCAATGAATAAAGAGAAAATGGACACAGGTGAACAAAAAATTAACCCCTCAGTTTTTCCACATCCCAGGTGGTCCATGCATTCTGAGCAATAAACAGGCAGTCCCCTCCCAAAAAAAACCCAGAAGATGTTTTATTTTTTAAAGTGTTGCAATACAACAAATACATGATCTGTACACAGGACACAACAGGGCCAATTTAAATACAATCAGGAGAAAGGAGTCCCCATATTCACAGTCCTTGGACAACATCTTCTACCAGAACCTGAATCAACAATTTAAGGATTCACTTAAAAAACAAACCAAAAAAACCAAACCCACCCCAAACAAGTTAAAAAAGTTAAAGGTCTCCAAAGAGTCTGTGGGTGTATTGTCTTACAGCAGAGCTCATGGGGCATTCTGTGAAGGGTCACAATGGCATCTTATTGCCCTCAATGCTGATTTTCACTGCATGGGCCGATCTGCTTTTTTTCCTGATATCTGTGAATTTCCGCATCTGTTTGTCCAGTCGACTCACCCCTTTCTTAGAGGTCCCCTGGAACTTAAAAAATAAAACTAATAATTACCACTGAAAAAAAGCAGATGCCCCAGAGGTCCAAAGCAAGCGGCGCATGCGAGGTTGCACCTGGGCAAGGAGCTGGGGGAGCCCTTGGGCCCAGCTGGTCTGTCTGTTCTCTTCCCAAAGGGGGAAAATACTTCCCCCAGTATCTGCAGGCCCCAGGTGGAGGCAGTGGCACTCACAGGCATCACAGTGCAGGGTCAACCACTGTGTAGCTGGATACAGTTTGGAAGTTTTGTATCTATTGGCCGGAGCTATGTCACAACCACAGTGCACCAGTGTCACCCCTCTGGGGCTCCCTGCAGGAGAGTTTGACACAGATACACTGTGACTAAGGCTGACACATCAATTCCACACTGCCATTTATTTTAAAGGTTGGGGATTAGTATTTAGAAAGCAAGGAATTACTGGACAAAGGCAGTGTAGGGGATAGCAAAAAGAAATGCCTAAGCTGACCATACAAGCTATTAGAAGTTATTGCATTTCATCTCTATATTTGAACTGTAAATGAAAACCAGGTGGCACAACAGTTATTCTGCACAGATTAATACAGTGATGCCGTGCTGACACACCACTGAAGACAAACAGCAAGGGCCTTCCAAGCCACAGCCAGTGCTTCCTAGAAGGCAATTTTCCTTAACTAGACAACAGAAACAGTAAGTGATGGAAACATGACACCTTTAAGTTTGGGAGAAACAGTGATATCCAGAACATGGTACTTAGTATCTGAGAAACACATCCATTAGAAATTTGTTCCCATGGCTAAGGAAGGTGCTCCTCACACATTGATTTTAAATAAGCTTTATTCATGAAACTGTTCACTATTCATTGAAATTATAGCTATAATTTCACAGTGATGTTTAAGAAAATATTTTTTTTAAACAAATAAATATGACGCTTAAACTCAACAGTTATCTATGACTTGTGCCCACCTCTTCCTGTCACTGTTAGCTTGTGGCAGCCCTGCTCACAGCACTGAAATGCAGACCGGGAATGATCAATTCCCAGATTGATGCATGTTCTCCCAACCCACACTCACAGCAGAGGATTCTTCTCCCCCTGGTCTCACTCTGTACCTCCCATCGACCACCCCTATTGTCTCACATCATTCTACTTCCTTGAACGAGCAGGTGTGAAAACACCTCACTGTGCCCCAGGCATAGGTCAGCCACAGATGCCGGCGAGCAGTGACACGAGGTCCTGTACCAAGGGCTAAGAATTCCCGTGTGTCGCTTCAGGTGAAGCTGGAAAACCTAACTGTGTCAGAACAGCATTCAAAACCACAGGTGGTGCAAAGCTGGTTTTGAGCACAGGTATTTTCACTGAACTCCTGTCATTCGGGTACCCTGAAGCTGTGCAGGCAGGAGCTGTGGCAGATGTTACGTGCTAGAGCCTGTTTTCTCCTGTACAAGTTCCCTTGTAGGTCACAGTACAGACACGAGAGAATTCAAGGAGAGTTTTCCAGGTTTAAGTTAGGGTGTACACACTCCTGTCCTGCATGTGCAAACTGCCAACAGCTGGAGCACATGCACTGTTCACACCTCCCTCGAGGGATACCTCTCCAGCTTGGGAAGGCAGTGGTATGGCTACAGGGGCATCCTGTTGCCTTCAATGCTGAACTTGATGGCCCGATGCACTTTGCTGAGTCGTTTCTGTTCAGCAAACCGTCTCTTGTGCTTTTCCAAGCGACTAATACCTCTCTTAATAGTCCCGGGCTAGAAACAACATCTCAATTAATGGACAGAAGGAGAGAGAACAGCAGACAGCACAGCAATTGTTACTTCTTCCATTTACACATATTCTACCACGTATACCCCTTTTAAATGAAACTGTATGAGTAGATGGATGAACACATAAAGCAACACAAAGGCCTCCACTGAAGCTGTTCATGTTTACCAAAACCTCAAAGGTTTCCCAAACTGGAACATTATCAGAACATGATACAAAAGCTGGGAGAGGTATAAAAACATCAGTGCAGTGACACAAGTACTGAACTTCAGCTTTAGCTCAAAATGCTTTATAGCAAGAGGCCTGTAAATCAGATTCTCACCTGAGAGAGAAATTCTAGAAAAGTTAACTCAAAAATCTCTTTTTGGTAAGAGAAGATGTTTTCCTGTGAAAACATGTGATGAGCTTAGAGCAGCCTACTTATTGGAGAATTTACTGCCCACACTCACTAGAAGAGGCCCTTAAAAGAACTACCCTCCTGTACAGTAACCATGGTGATACAGTGACAGAACCCCAAGCTTAGGAACAATCACCAGCATACTGCCACTGCTTACCCTAGAGGACTCCATCTCCACGTTCCACTTGGGCCTGACCACGTAGTCTTTGTTGGAGGGCATTGGCACCCTCGCACGGGCACAGAACCCAGGGTCCCCAGGCCTGAGAGCCCTATGGAAAAAAAAGATGACTGTTACAGACAAATCTTATCAAGAAAGAAGTAAAGCCACCCAGTGTGCGCTCCTCTGAAACACACTGCATATACCACTGCCTCTAAAACCTCTACACAAGTTCCACAGTGGTACTGCCACCAAAATACTTCACTCAGATAAAAAAGAAAAAAAAAAAAAAAAAAATCCAACCTACTTTTCCTCTCCTGTTAACACTTTCTCCAGGTCCCTGCGGGGAGTCTGACCACCAGAGCTGCAAGAAAAATAAATATTTATAGGCATCTATACAAAGAGAAAGAAATTTTAAAAGACAATCAAGTGTGTTAAAAGAAAAGAGAGGCCATAACTCACTATCCTTTTATTTCCTTTAGTATTTACATGCCACTTGGTTTCTCTTGATGGAGTCTTAGAAATAAGGATTTCAAGTTTCCGCCTGCTACTCCTACCTGCTCAATTTCCTTCGATGAGGCATCTGTTCCAAATCTCTCTGTTCCCTCTCTTCTCTGGTCATACCTTTGTAGTTTGAAGTAAGGCCAAAGATGGGTCGAGACCACTCATCTATTAAAAAAATAATTAGTTAACAAAGACCAGGCCTCTGTTTCTCTCAAACCACTCTGGTGATAAAGTACAGCTTTGAAAGTTTGTGGCAAGTATTTACACTTCCTTTCAACCAAACGACTTTTGAGCCCTTAGTATTTAATGGAAAACTAGCCTTGTGAACAGAAAGCAAGAGCTTTCATCCCCAAAGTCTCTGCTGTCTGCTCTTTTAGAATGTCTCCAAGCTCTCAGAATACTCAGAGTCAATTGCTTCTGCACACCACAGGAATGCTATTTTAGAAATATACAGAAAAGTTCCTAAAGAACTTAAGTTTATCATCAGTCTGCAGCCATTCTGGATGGAATGCACTCCACATGGAGTATAGCTGGTTGAGTAGTAAACATTCAATTAGCCAAGCTCTCTCTAAAGTCCACGGTATAAACAGTCCTCTGGCAGCACCTTCCTGCCTTTGCAGCATATACACAAGATCTAGACAATGAGCCAAGAGAGAACTGGGGCAAAACAAATGCCATCCTCTGGTTTAAGACAAGAATCAAACAGGTGCATGTAGAACTTAATGTAACAGCATTTGTTAAGAGCTCTACAAAGTAATGGAACAGATCAGTGAGGTTCCTACATTGCAGAATCTATTCTATAGACAATAGTAGTGCATCAGAAACTGATGCAGAAGTTCCATTCATCATCAGTGGAATCTCAGACGAGGTGCAGGCAAGGTTTACGTACTGATCAGCTTCCCAGCCATGTCCTTGTTCGGTCTTGACTCCTTGGGGTGTTTGTACAGGTACATCACAGCCCGTCCAATGCCACTGTGCTTCAGGGTCTCCTGGCTCACACTGGGCAGCTGCAGAGTAAAGGAAACGTCAGAAAACAGCAATAAATTATGTCTGAACATTAATGGTGTCATTGAACTTTGCAAAAAGACCAAAACTCACCTTTCATTTAAATAAGCTTGGAAAAATTAATGTTTTTCATTACCCAACTAGGAATTGTTTAAAGTATCAAACACCTAAATCTAGAAATTTGCCGTAACATTCTTGGGTTTATACAAAAAATTAAGTAGCTTTCTAGAACTTTTTGCTCCAAATGCTCTTTAGCTTATATTACCCCAAAACTGTGCTACTGCATTCAAATCATTCATTCTATGAAGATAAAAACTTACGTGGCAAAGACACTCAAGCAATCAGCTTAGCTACAGACAGCGAAAGCCTACACTGAGTGTGAGGGGCCTTCCCGTGCACTGCACATTTTAACAGACTGGAAAAGAGAAGGGACCGCCAGGGAAGAAAATTCAGGGATGCACAGCAAATAACTCTTCACTTAAATCTGCATATAAACCTGAAACAGGCAGGCAGGGCCAAATCATCTAAATTCTTTTACACATCTGTTGTGGAGGTTGCTTCCTTGCATGTTTCACTGCACAGCCCATTGGGAGCAGCTGCAGTTCATTTATCACCAAACATATGCACGTGACTGTAAAACCACGGAGAAGCTACAAATCAAATATGGTTAAAAGTCAGTTCCAAACCTCTTGCAGGATCTTCAGAAGCTCCTCTCTTATCTTTAGTGCTGGCAGACTTCGGTCTGGAAGAGGAGAAAGCCACTCTTTGATGGCAGACATAACACCACTATCGATGAAAGTTTCTTTGAGATCCTGCCTAAAAGGTTTAAAGAGAAGCCCCGAAGTCATGTAATATAGCAAAATCTTAAGATGTGATGTTCCTTCAGGAAAATAGTACATTTGAATCTGTTTCATGTTAAATTAAGAGGGAAAATTATGTATAATTTAGGTTTTTGAGGTCACCTAGCTTCAGCATTTACTTGGAATAAAAAAAAGGTGTTTTACTCCATATTCAGTACAGCTGTAGTGTAACTCCATGAAGTCTTACAAATTCTGACTATTTGCCAAGGTTACAGTTAACTAAAAGAATGACAACTCACTTTTTAAGATGCATAACTACAGTTGGTAGCAAAGTTAATTTCTTTAGTGCTGGTTTCTTTTGTGTATTCAGCTGACGATCCTCCTGTAGAGAGTTGAAGAATCAGCACAAGTTAATCAAAGAAAGAAACCGGCAACTCTCAGGCTCCCCCTCTCTTCTTCGCAACACTTACAAGAAAAAGACTAGTCCATTAAACTAGAAGCGCAACTTCGGAGGGATTACACTAACTTTGTCCCCTGCCCCACCATCCCACAACTCACAAACAACTATGCAATAATTTCTCTGAAAAAAGGGTCATCACTTTAGTCAGTATTTCCCAGAAAAGCATCACATTAGGAGAGGGCCCCTAAATTTACATTTCTTTTCCACTTCATGACTTAGATTTACTACAATAACTGGAGGTCCTCTCTGCTGTGCACAGGTAACTCAACACTTTGTTAGTAAAGCCTCACCTGAAAAACAGAAAAATAGCTAACCAGAACAATGAGAAGGGAGAACATGTATTTTCACCTCCGTAATTTCAAAATTACTTTAATCCAAGGCCTGACTGTCACTATCTGTTCAGTACTTGTCTCCCGTATCAGAAACACCCATTGCAATTAACAGATTTCTGTCCAGCTGTGGTAATTCCTTTCCACTCATCCTAATATACTGAAGGCTCTTTCTGTGCAATGTTTGTTGTATTGCAAGGGAGAAGATTCTTCTAATGCATCTCTTTCCTCTTCCTGCTCCCGTATTTCAAACTTTACCACCTCACTCGAAACATCTGGCTGTCATCTTGTCCAAGAAAGGCTTTTCTGTCAAACTCAAGGAAGTTTCAGTTGCCTTCCAGATCGCCTTCTCACTGCCCCCCCCCCCCCCCCCCNTCTGATCTCGTTCTCAAGAAGATTATTTTTGGTTTTGCTATTTGTAAAGCTCCTCTTTCTAAAGTCCTGTACATCCCTCAATTGGTTTTAATGCGTTTTGCTCCGCTGTTTATTCATTTGATTGCTACCCCAACAAAACAGAAGACATCTGACAAAAGGCAAGATCTCAATAAACCTTCCACAGCAACATATTAAAACACTTCTTTTGAAGTGTGCCTTGAAAAAGGCAGGCTGCCAAGACAGAATGTCCCATGAATCTGTTACTCTGACATCATTACCACAGCACTGTCATTCAGTTTGGAAAAGGGCTTTTCTCAGGAACAAATACCAAAGTATGATGCATGCCAGTAACAGTAAAATGGAATTAAAGCACATTCCCTTTCTCAGTCTTTAATATACTTCTAGGTAGTTTATAGAGCACCTATGTATCCCTTTTGATAGAATCTGATCTCAGCTGATTAAAGTTTAGCAATTTAACTAATTTTAATTTTTAAAATTAGTATTTTATCAAAATTTCAACAGAATAAATATTTTAATTTAGAACAGCAAAATAACATTTGAATTGTTATACAGACATTAGAAGCTTTCCATAGTGTACAGATTACTCCTGCTAAACACAAGCCAGATTTTTGTACCTTATTAATCACAAGATTTGCCCACAGAAGGGAACTGAATTTTAAGGTGTCTTTGGAGCCTGGAAAACTCACCTCAGCAGCTTCATTCATCTTCACAATCATGGCACTGACAACGTCATCTGCGTCACTGATGAAAGTTCCCCCATCGCGGTTCCGCCTGCGCTTGCCGCTCAGGCTCTTCTTCCGCTGCAGCATCATGTCAAAATCTGACATGAAGTCCATGCTGAAACACAACCACAGCGTTTGCTGATGGCCCTTGGTAGGAAATAATTCTGTGTTTCTGTAGTGTACAAACACTGTGTCTCAAGGTCCCTGTGAGATAATTAGCTATCCTCAGTATGCAAAATACAAAACTAGCAAAGGGCTCCAATGGCTCTCAGAGGCCCTCAGATTTTTCCGTAATACCCAACATGTGCACACTCGTAATATCCAGGGTCCACAATGCCCTTTCACCAAAATCTGGCATTAAGAAAGGAATATGTAACACAGACTTACTGCTTCCCTCTTTTGATGTTATCATCAGAGTCCGATTCATCTGCTGTCTCCTTCATGTCTCCATCACCTTTCTCTTCCTCCAAATCCTCCTGGTTAAAACCCTGATGGGTAAAGACAGTGCAAATCAGTGTACGGATCAGGATTGAGCATCTACGCAGGTACCTGACACTGACACCAAAAAAGCTTCAGGTAAGTCTTCCGAGACTCTAGCAAGATGAAGTCTTTTTAATTCCCCCTGTGACTACTGTCACACCAACAACTCTCCCAAAAGATGAGCTGTAAATGTTATTTAACCCAAAGACTACCCCAGTGACTCTGGCAGATACAAAACTGACCTGATGCAGCATATACATTCTCTTCAGATCTAGCAAGTGAACAGGAGACATCCACAATAACACTTACCGTAAATTCCTCCTCTTCCTCATCACCAGATTCTCCAAATATGTCTGCGATCAGGTTCCTGTGAAGGTAACAGCAACATTTATCTATTTGGACTGCAACAACGAGATGTGCCTTTTCTGCAAAATCTCTAATGACTGTGTGAAGATCCCCCTTTCATTCTGTCTCCTACTACTGACCTTCCTCTTCATGCCACCAATGAAGGTGGACAGTCATTCTCTGGTTGGAATTTATCCATTTTTCATTCACCATCACTCCCACAGTCTTCAACCCCAGAAGAATTGATATTCTTTCACACTTACTCTTGTTCATTTCCAGATTCACTGTCACTGCCAAACAGATCTTTCTCTTTTTTCTTCCCAGCATTCTCTTTTCCTTCTTCTTCTTCCTCCTCCTCACTATCAGATACAACATTTTTCTTCCTTTTGTCAGATTTTTCTGAAGCAGCGTCACTATCCGATTCTTCAACGTCAGAAAGGATTCGTACCTTTTTTGCAGCTGTCAGCAGAAAGGAGCATTACTGCATGTCCCAGTAACAGAGGGGACAACTGTTACTCTCAAACTATTCTCTGACTAACCTTCCTACACCAGACCATTGCCATTTCTTAAAAAGCATATCCATTCAGAAGCGTTTTATTACATCAGCAACTGGAGTTTCCATACACCACATCTATCCATAAAAAATTATAATTTCAAATCTCTCACCCCCAATATATGAAAAAAAAACCCTACAGGGAAAAATTACTAGAGAAACAGCAATGAAATACATAAATAACAAACTATGATGTCAACAGATGCCAGAAAGATCCCTTAAGTCTTCTGTTAGACCTACGTATTACTCAGAAGTATTAGACACACATTCACACGGCAAAGCAGTTAGAACAACAGCCTCTACAAATGCAATTCTGCTCCAAACCCAAATCTGATTTAAGGTTTCTCACTTAGATACTTTATTCACATAAAAGCAACGATTTAACTTTCACACCACTGCCTGTCACAGCACATTTTCACAGTACAGTTTCTTACGTGTTTTCTCACTGTCATCCTCACTGTCAGAAAGGATGGCTGTTTTTCTCTTCACAGTCTTTTCTTCCTCTTTCTCATCTTCATCACTATCTGATATTTTATGTCTCTTAGGAGCTTCATCTTCACTGTCAGAGCCCTGAAATCCTTTCCTTACATGTTCATTATCGGAATGATGAGAGTCATTCTGCACCTCTTCCTTCCTGTCCTCCCCATCGCTATCCTCAGACTCTATCTGCTTGTGTCTAGAGACATCCTCACTCTCCGAGTCGCTGACTGGCTGCTTCTGGAGCTCTTCACTCTCGGAGTCACTGGCTGGCTGCTTGTGTGATTCCTCATTTTCAAAATCACTGCTGTGATCCCTGGGAGGTTCTCCATTATCAGAGTCGCTCGCTCGATGATTCAAAGCCTCTTCATTTTCAGAGTCACTTAAATGCCGGTTTGGATGGTCCTCAGTATCAGAATCACTGTCTTTCCCTCCATGCGTTGCTTCATTTTCTGAATCACTTACATTGTGATTTGGGGGCTCCTCATTATCTGAGTCACTGTCTTTTTGCTTTGGGATATCTTCATTTTCAGAGTCTGTCACATGAGGCTCTCCCACTTGCCCATCATCTTCTCCATCACTGTGTTCATTCTGAAACAGAAAAAAAAATCTCAGGCAACTAAGCAAAAACATCTTAAAAATTAAAGAAAAAATGTTGTGAATTTTTGCTTGTCCTTCCTGCAATCTGATTACCCAATATGCTGCAAATTGAAATAATTTCTATGTAGAAATAATTAGACAATTTGCATCAAAAGACCATCAAATACTTTACATCAAGAAAAGTGTAAGAGACCAGTGGAAGTATGTCCATCCTGCAGCTCCATGGTATCTTGAAAAGGTTAACAGAATTCACAGAACACTTTAAGCATGTCTAAGAAGGGTCCAGTTGCTCAAGGGTAAAGGATTAGCACTTTTATTTTAATAGCTCAGGCCTTCAAAGTGGCTTAGTTGACATTCCCAGTAATAAAGCAAGAAAGAATATCTTGCATTTGCCATTTTATTTTCCTGAAGATGTCAAAGAGATGTTTTCTGTGTGAAATACATTTTACTGAGACAGCACATGCATTATGCTCCAAGTGAAGCTAGCGCCTGTTTCTTCTTTGTCCAGGAAACCTATTTAAGAACAAGTCAAGACCAAAAGCCTACCAAAAACCAGGAATTAAGTTTTAGTTCAGACCTTTCAGAGTATTATTGTTAACAAGTTTTGTGTTCCTACGCACAAGAACAGATTCAACACTTCTCTCCCCTATGCTGACAGCTACCATGCTTATCCAGACACCCAAGATAACTCATGCACAAACACACCCATCTGACAACTTTCAAACTGAAACAATACCTTGACTTCTTTACACAGCAAAAAATACTGAGCCACACGCTCCATTTTAGGAGAATCTCTCACAAGCCATCTTGCTGAATATAATTACTTACAGCATCATCTTTTATTTTTCCAACATCTAATTTCTACTTGGGAAAAAAATCTCAATTGCATTTACCTGAGAATATGAAATTAGATTCTTGAACACTCACTCCATTAACTCAGCTCTCACAGCTACTCTCACCATAGTCCTGTTTTCAGCTGAAAACAACAACATTGTACAAGGAATTTCTCTTCTGCATACTCAGCTCAAAGCCTCAGCCAGGCTGACCTCAGTCATTTTGTCTCAGCTATCAACTTTTTCTATTTGCAAACTGAGTATTGTCCTAGGAGATGCTTTAAGACCTATATGTCCCGGAGTTTCCAAATCTCTTTTTTCTGCAATTTTATTTCCTTGGAAACAGACATGCTATCTATTTTTATTTTCTGTAGTCATTCTACTCCCACATTCAGAGCCATAAAAAAACCACGCAGGTGTAGCTATCCTACACCTACAACAAAAAATACTATTAATCTTTAAAATGCATGATGCAGGAAGAATTTTACATGAAATTAATTTCAATTGCTTTTAGGAACTACTTCCTCCATAATTATTCTAAGTGGCAAAGAGCATTGCTTTTTAAGACTTTGGACTTTATATATTTATTCCCTTGGCTAGCACTTGATAAAGATCTTCTAACTTACTGCAGAATGACTAAGAAAGTTACTGAACAATGAAAAGAAACCCAGGACTATGCAAATTTTAAAACATGCACTTTAAACACTACTTCACTATTTCCATGTTACTTAATGCTAACTACAAACAGCTGATGTGACAATCTGAGTTGTTTTCTCTCTGCTGCTTGTTCCTGTCTCTACAGCGATGCATCTTTTGTATCCAGTAGTTCTCACTTCTCCTCAGAGAAAGGAAACACGGTTCTGTTAAAATCTGAACCTGGAATTTTAAAGAATATGAGTATTAGGAAGTGACAGAATTGAGGATGTACACTTAACAGCTCTCGGCTTGTTACTCAATTTTTTTCCCCTTACCAAAAAAATCACTTTGATCGCCCTCTCCTAGTATGTCCCACATAAACCAGCCACAGGTGCATGTGACGGATCTTCCCTGACTGAAATACTCAAGATTAAAGAAAACTGCAGCTGCAAACAGCACAGAAAGCAAATTCCACAGCAGTTACAGGTAAGGTCATTGAGAAAGACTGAAATGGAATTGGTATCTACAGTAACAAAAATTATTTAATCTCTGTTTTTCTACCATTTTATTTTTTGTAGGTTTGTCTGTCTTCTCTCAATGTCAGATGGTGAATGCTGAACAGTACTGATAATTATGTCAGCAGTAATAAAGGATTTTGCTAGACGAACCCAAGGAAATTAATAAAAATAGTAGTCTTTAAGATATTAGGATCATCACCTTCCCAGCTTCCAGTTTAGAAATTTTTTGGTGAACAAATAAACAAAATTAAGAACCAACTAGAATCAGTAATGATCCTTAATATTTCTAAGGTCAGAAGTGTGGCTGCAGGTTATATATGCATCTGTTCAGAATTAATCACTAAATTACAAAGAACTTCTTATGCAAAAGCTTGGTGAGAAGACATTATAATTATAGAGCATTATTACTGAAGATTATTACAAGATCCCAAACCTTTAATCTGTTACTACAAACTGACAATCATTCCTGAGAATGAAGGTGTTTGGGGAGGGAGTGCAGACACACAGCTGGCAGGCTCACCCAGTGCTCACAGCAGCTCAACTGCTGCAGTGTGACCACTTGGAGAAGCAGCACCAAAGGTAACACAGGTGTCCCTGCACACCCTGGGCACACAGGCACCACCTCCTCTGGGCTGGGGTGGAAGGACGAGCCAGGCAGCACCGCTGTATCAGTGAGTGCAGCACTGCCCCAGAGCCCCCACCCAGCATCACGGAGCACCTTCTGCAGCACAGCTGAGACCCTGCACGGGGCTGGACCTGCCCACAGCATAAAAGGCTGCTGCATTCAGTTAACGAATCCACATGTTTCAGAATATAATTGATATAAAAAGTGTACCAACTTCACAGTAAAATGACTAAACACTGTTGGATATGTTTGATAGTCTCCACCTTCCCTTTCAAAATTTATTAGTTCATCTCTAAAAAATTTTTTTCAAAGAAATTAAGTACGTAATTTTTGAGTTTTCTAGTATTCCTTTTCCAAACACTTAATTGAAAGATCAGACATCCTCAGTACCGAGTAGGTCTCAGGTAATTGCTACTGCATTTTTCTCAAATTCCTTTGCTTTCTTTTCTTCCTCCTCTTTATCTATAAACATTTTAATTGAGATGTCCTTAATTTTTTTTTTAATAAAAGAGTTCTATCATGTGAGGCTTTAGTACAGTATAAAATAAGGAATACATCAAAATCAAATTTACAGTGTTACACTTCTACATAAAAATTCCAGATACCAAGCAGTTTATTGGATCAACATGCAGCCACTTTTAAGAGCTACTTCTCTGACAATTTAGTAACTTCAACAAAATTGAACCCATCCACTACAATCTCATGAAAGATGAGTGTTAAACTAAGACCTATATAACCACCATGGGCAGATCAGCAAGTTCCTCCTTTTTTCAGAAGTGTCACATATTTGTGTTTGTTAACAATCACAGTCTAACCAGAACTCAATTCATGAAACAGCAGCAACTTGGTGGAAGTGTAAGAACTAAGTTATTATAGATTTCTGTATGAGCCTGACTTGGACAAACACTGTAAACATGATTTCAGATTCATTACTGTACTATAACTAATTCTAATTGTCTAAAGCAGAATCAGTAAGGACATCAAGGAGAACATTTATAGATAAAGTGGGACTGGGGGAAGGAAAGCCAGAAAAGAATTGTGGAGAAGAAAAACCCACATACCTGAGACCTACATAAGTAATTCCTCAGGATTCCCCTTTTCTTTAAAGTTAAGAACCTGAAAGAAAAGTTTGAAATTTTAAAACTTCAGTTCTTTACATCTGAGTTCTAAATTAGAGACAAAATAGTAATTATATAGACTTAACTGATTAGGCTGTCTCAAAGGTTTTATTACCTTTGAGTGTCATTTCTCCCACATACTCCTAAAGATGAAGAAAATGAGATGCAGAATATTTAGAGTAAATAATATGACAAGTGACTGAAAGCTACTCCTTTCAGAGATGGCTGTTCCACATTATTGGCTTTTGACTACACAGTGAACTCAATGCAGGGAAAGAAAAATTAAGACTTCATAGCAAAAGAAAATATTCAAATTTTGATTTGAGCTGAATCAAATAAAGCATTAAGGCTTGACGATTCCCATTTAGTATTGGTCAGAAAGGTGGCTTAGCTTGGCTCTTTTCTTTTAATTGACTTTCTGAAGTATTTTATCTATAGAGGAATATTCAACTGCCATCACAGAACAAAGCCCTTAAAATAATGCAGCACATAAAGAGGATCAGTTAACAATGATAACTGGTACTTCCTGCTTACCTAAACCTGAAGACATGCTGCAGATGTAAAGAACAGTCAACTTCCTTGGCACGGTAAGTAAAATTAGAATCTCAGAGGAGCATAAAAAAGTAAGAATCAATGATCAAGCTTTTGTACATAGAAGAAAATGTTTAATATTATTGTAGGAGCACCATGACTCTTCACACACTCATCACACTTTCCTTTCATTAAAACAGAAGTACTAAATCCCTCCTGACAGATAGCTATTTTTCCCAGGCTGAGAAATATGTTTCCTGCCACACTGAATTTGTAATTGTCACAATGGGGGATGCTGCCTCACACCAAATCTATTTCTTCCCTTGTAAATATCAACATCTTTCAAAAAAAGTAAATTCCAAATGTGCTTTACAGGTAAGTTCAAATACAGGGGAAGAACTTTCATTTTATACAAATACAAAATCTTCATCCACTTTCTAACTCTGAGAGAAGTATGAATTCAATAAAGGCAGGGGGAAAAAAAGAAGAAAAAAAAAAAGGATTGCAAGTTATGCCGCAGTGGAGTCAAGCCTTCTCTCACATCAGCCTATGTCGCATTTTAAGCGATTTCTAAAATGCGTAACACTGAAAATCCAGTCAGAGTAAATCCTGATCTTTACATAAAATACAGTAAAATATGCACAGCACTATGAAACGGCTTTAATTACAGTTTTTATGAATACCAAAAAGTTCTCTATTACTTTGCTGGCTAGAAGACCTGAGTTCACAGGCCAGAATTATTCCTTCTGACTAAGACCTGATGTAACTCTATTGTGAGTCACGAACAATTCCTAAAAAATTAACTCTTAACTCCCAAACTGTCCTAAAGTTCTAAAGGGAGACTTCTCTTTTATCAGAATCTCTTCTCAGCCCAAACAGTCAATCCACAAATGAAGTGACTCTGCCCCAGATACCAGCCTGGACCAAAGCCTTTCCATGCTGAATGCTTCTCCAAAGGGGAACCACTTCAGAGGAAGAAAAGGTCCCATTTAAGAACCTTAGTCTGTGCTCCACATGCACATCTGCTCCTTTGTGAATGACAAGGTGAAAACCAGCACAAACCAGACTCAAGAGTCAGTGTCCCCATCTGACATGGAAGCTAGGAGATCATTAATTCTCTGGCAAGGAAATCTACACCTCAAAGCGTGTGGTTTTACATCACTGTGCAGAATTTCAGGTACAACTTCAAATTCCTCATAATCTATTGCTTAAAGTTTGAAACCCCAAAATTTTATCTTTGTGAAATCGAAGCTATTCGAGTACAACTTATTCAAATTCAGAACAGTGTGTGCTACTGTAACAACCAAGAAGGAAAAAAAAAACCCTAGCCGACATACTTGTCAAGAGACTATCCAACACTTTTTTATGGAGGTTAAGTTTCCCCGATGGGACCCTTAAGAAGAACTGAATAAACACGTATGTCTCGGTTAAGAGAGAATGCCACTTTAAACAACAAGAAGAAAAGAATTCAAAGAGTAAACTTCATCTAGATAAAGCTCCCGTAGTACCTCTGAATGGTGCCCTACACTTCCATTCTCCGATCCAGAATGCTGCTCGTTTCCTTCATCTTCCACATCAGATCCTGAGTCTCGCTCGTCTTGCACTGGAGTAGCTCCTCCATCATCTATCCCGAGGTTTAAAAAAGAAAGTAAAATTCAGGGTTTAAAGGACCAGCACAGGAACCAGGCGGGCTCCCGCTCTAACGGGGCAGGAAAACGGGGCTGTCCGAACAAAGCACCCCACACACCCCCGGAGAGGGCACAAAACCTCCTGTACCATGCGGGCAGCGACTGATGCACTGCCCAGACACCAGATTACTGAAGCAATTAGCATCGTGCTGCCCTCAGGCTAAGGCCCCGCCGCTGTCCCCCCGAACCCGCGGGCCCCTCCGTGCCCGATGTCCTCTCCGGAGGGTCCCGCGCCCCGCGCCGCTACCTGACTGCTCCCCGCCGTAATAATGGGTGTCCATGCCGCGCCCCGCGGTGGCGGCGGGCGCTGCCCCGGGCGCTCCCTCAGCGCGGGCCCGGCCCGGCCCCGCCGCCTCGCACAGGAACAAGATGGCGCCTCCCCGCCCAGCAGCTCCCCCGCCCCGCGCGCACGGCGCGACGGGTCTCGCGAGACTCCCGGGGCAGCGGCCGCCGGGGGATGTTGCACGTTCAGAGCCGGCCCCGCCCCGTGCGCTCGGGTTGAACCACAACAAACCGAGGGACGTTTTGTCCTCTCCTTTTTGCTTTCCCCTCCTAGAATGTACTTTGATTTCAGCTTGATAACTGAAGCGCTGGGGAAATTGAAGGAGCCTTGGAGGATAAAAGGCTGTTTGTAGCCCCTGGATGACCACGGCAGTGCTCAGCTGCAGGGTGACGTGATTGTGATCCTGGCAAAGGTGTTTCCTTGTCTGAGCCCTGCGGAAATTTCCAGGAGACCAAACCAGCCCCAGCCCCGAGCTACACCAGAGTCCCCAACGTTTCCCTTCCACCAGATGAAGGGCCGTCCGGTGCAATGCTTCCCACAGTGATTAAGGGTGAGAGATCTGGAGTGTCATCTAGAGCAGAAGAGGTTTTGCCGTTTAAATAATAGGTAAATTTATCTGCTCTTTACAAGCCAAGTCAGCAAGATTAACACGCTTCTCTACAAGAAGGTGGCAAAGCAGAGCCAGAGCTCAGGCACACGCGCACAAGTGGGCTCTGATGCTGCAATGGGGTTGGCAATGTTCATGTTTGCAGCTGGCTGGAGGGGGACCTGCCATAGCCAAGGAAAGGAAGGACAGGTTCTCTCAGCAAATTTAGGTGTGACTGTCCTGGCTGAAGCTCCAGTTCAATCTAGTCCATGTGTGGGTGGTTCCTCCGGATTTAGCCTTCAGGATCGACTGAAAGTTCACCCTGAGCTCCCAGGGGATAGTGACTTCTGGAGTAAACACGGGCAGAGCAAAACAACGCGTGTATTTTTCAGGGATTGTTGTGTTCTGTTTCAATAGCCCCTATCCTCTGAGTAGTTGCATTACTCATGAATTTGGCACACCCATGATATGCTAGTCGAGGATTATTAGGGATGGCTGCTGTCATTGATGCAGCATTTCAAAATGGTGAGTCTAATAAATGTGTATGGGGCTGGTGTCCTGTCCCTCAGTTTGCCATACAACATCTTCATTTTCTAGGAAAATACAGGTTAATGTGAGACAGATAGAAAACTGCTGTGTGCGTCCTTTGGTGTATTTCTGAATAACAGTGACTTTCATAATTCCGCATGTTACACTCTTGTTCAGAGTCATCAAAATTTAGGAAGTTGAGAATTCAGGGCAAAATAAGTCTATTTCTTCTGCGCTAGAGGCACCGCTAGAGGCACCTTGGAGTGGATGGCAGAGAGGTTAAGCCGTTATTAACTAACACTTTCCGTCCAGCAGCAAGCACAGTTTCATGCAGGGAGTTCGGTGTGCCAGGCTAAACACGGCTGAACTCTCAGGACTGAGTCATTATTCAACATTTTCTACAGCGAAACACTTAGAAGGAGAAATTGGCAGTGGAGTCACATGTTTCTTGGATACAATCCTAAATTCTTAGCAAAAACACAGAAAACATTTTTTTTTTCTGAAGCTGAAAGCTGAAACTTTCTGCTGAAAGCAGCTTACGTAAAACGCAGATAATGTCTCTGTTTCCAGCTCTACTGGTCTTTTCCAGATAGCCACAAAGTTCCTTAAGTGAGCCTCAGGACCACACTTAATCCTGCTCCTATAAGATTTTTACTGCTTTTAGGTCTTTGAACTGTGTGGTTTCACAGGGATATTTTCTGGAAGGAGTAGGCACATGTGCCAGTGTGTGATGGGAGGCTCCTGTTGTTGTACTTCCCTGGCTTCCATAAAGAAATGGAATGGCTTTACACAACTGACTAAATAGAAGGCAACACAACAAATAAAGGAATAAGGAAATAACTTGGGAGTAGTGTAACAGAAAATAATGGACAAAGGAAAACATAATCAGAAACTAACACAAAAAAAAAAGGTTGAATAATGGGTACCAAGGTACATGGAAATTGTACCAAGCTGCCTAGAAAACACAGAAATCTATCCCATACTAAAGTTTCAAGAGGATCAGCGTATGATGATAGTCTGCCTTGGAAATTAGTCCTTTATAGATATGTCTCATGTTTTGCAGTGATGGTGAGCCACTGTCCCAAATTCCAGCTGAGGAATGAACTGAGGCTGCACTGATGAAAGGATAGAGATTTTGTGCATTTACTGAGAGTGGAAGGAGGCACAGAGGTTCCCTCCTAATCATTACGAATTCCCATCTTTCTGAAATGAAACCTCCTAACCTAGTTGTGACATGCTTGTGCATCACACAGGGGAGGGAGCACCTGTGTCTGAAACAACCTCAACTCATCAATGCTGAATAACTGGGCATCCATCCCAACCCTCATTCTGCAGGTAGCATGCGTGTGCACACTAACATGCACATGCCTTTGCTCCTCGTGAGCCAGAGCTTGGCAGATAGCAGTCTGTAATATACTCTTGTAATACCATCCTGGCTGCTTCCCAAAAGGAAGGATGGACTGACAGTCAGACCATAATGGGATTGCACAGTGGGGGAGAATGACCTGTCTTCTACCAAGCAGCGTAAGCAGCGTAAGCAGCGCCCACTTGGCATGTGTGAAGGTGTGTAATGATACAGATCCCAGAGCCCCTCCAGTCTGCCTTGCTGTGCAACTCCGTGAACTGGCTGGAATGAAATAAGTCTTTCCCTGAGGAACAGAATGCTCAAGAAAACCATGCAATGCACTTGGAAATCCTTTACCGGTATGTACTTTTTATTTAGTTTGCTTTGGTCCCTGCACTGCGCCTTTCAGAGTTAACAGACATCAGTGACTTAGAGCTACAAATCTGCTTAGAGGAAGGGAAGGAGGTTAGTGTAGGCAGGAGGACTGCTGAATGAACAGTTTAAATTGCAAATTGTTACATGCAATCCACTCACTTCAGAAACCTCAGAGAAATAACTAGTTTAACATAAAATGATGTTTGGTATCCAGGACTTGGTGATGGAGGAATGACAAGGCCACTTTGATTTAGCTGGAGAGAAAATATGAAAGGTAGTGCCATGTGCAAATTAAACCCTTTGATCCTGACATCAATCTCTTAATTAGGAAGGTGTCAGGACGAGGCAGTTTCGTTAACACATGTCTATCTGGACAGACCTATTGCTTTGAACAACAGCAGAACTAAATTTACCAGAGTCCATCCAGTTTTATTTTGTTGCTTTTCTCAATGCAGCATTCATCATAAAATCACAGAATGGTTTGGATTGGAGGGGACCTTAAAGCTCATCCTGTTCCACCATAGCAGGGGCACCTTCCACTAGCCCAGGTTGCTCCAAGCCCCATCCAGCCTGGCCTTGGACACTTCCGGGGATGAGGCAGCCACAGCTGCTCTGGGCAGCCTGTGCCAGTGTCTTGCTACATACTGAATTATTTTTTGAGCTTTATTACTTAAGATGTGACTTCACAGTCTTCACCTTCAGCAGTTTATTTACAGGAAAGGTTACAACAATTAATCAGCATAGACCATGCTACAGATTACCCCTAATTACCACTACAAATGTTCCTGCGCTCCGCACAGTCCCTCACCAAACTCTGTTCAGCAGCACATTGTATTGCTCATTCCTGGCAAGTTTCTCTCCTGTCTTTCCCCATCTGCACAGCCCAGTGCCTGCCCAAACCTGAGCTGCCCCTGTGCACTCACAGGCCCTTCTCTGGAGGCCCCTTTAGCCTGCTCATCTCTCATTAGCTGCACATGCTGCACAGAGCGTCTTGGCTGCTTCTTCTTGGCTGCTTCCCCTTGGTATATCTAGTTCCTCAGCTTTTGTTTTCTACCTCTTGAATATATCAACTGTGGAAATCAATCTCCCTTCCAGTACATATTTCAACTGTACAATGAGTTGTACTTTTCTTTCAGATGACCTCGATTTCCCTATGATTCCATCTCGTACAGTTTCTATAGGACATAAATCCTGTACTTCTCTTTGGAGTAGCACAGGCGCTGCATCTTGGGCACAAGTGGTAACAATGTAGTTATTTTTGGGATGAGATTCTCTGCCCCCAAACGGTGTTCCATTTGGAATTTCAGCAGGTATGTTTTGTTTGCTGAAGGAATATGCATGGCATTTTTTTGTCCAATTACACAAAAAGCTTTGGGTTTAGATGTCTGCCTTGGTGGTATAAACATGTACTTCGATTTCTTTGCCAATATTTGAACTTTACATAATAAAACCAGTACTTGGAATTTTGTTAATCACATACAGCATATAGACTTCTAAAAACTGTATCAAAAATAAGTTTGCTAAAGAACTACTTTGAGGCGAAATCTTTGAGTAGGAATGATTTGCAGTTAGAAATTTGAAGAAAGCCCTCTGTGGCTTTCTGCTTCTCTCCAAAAGTCTCTGAGCCCTGAAGGGCCTACACTCTATTTCTGCACCTGCATCTGCTGCCAGAAGACTTGAACAAAAACTTGGGTAAGGAGGCTGACATTGAAACACAAATATATAACGCTGATAAACACATGCTACTCCCAACTATTTATTGCCATGCTTGAATACTTACCTCTGATTTGGACATGGAGCTACAGCAGGGGCCCCATCATACAGTGCAGCCACATTGAACTTAGGAAACAAGAAAGTAAGAATTAGGATATTAGGTATACTAGCACATGCTCACAGTTATTGCACATTTACATTTGCATGTTCAATAGTGGGCACACAGACTAGTGCACAGTGTTGTGCACAGGACCCTGGAGGAAGGTGACATGGCTGGGTTAGGGTGCATGGAAAAATCTCATCTTCACTGTTTGGGCTCATCATAAGGGTTGGAATGTGCCTGACTCCTGAGTTCTTGCTTTGGTTGGAGAAACCCTGTATCTGCCTCTCTACAGATGTACTACACTTCTGTTTCTTTCCCATACTGGAATTTAACCAGATTTGCAAGAAGGACACAGAGAGTATATTTGGAGCCAATAGAAAGAAGAAAGCTCTTGGCCATCTTGTCTTATTTTGGAAAGAGAGAAGTGGACGAATAGGGAGTTAATATGCACCTAGATTCTGGAACACAGGGACAGAGTGTTTGTTGAGAGAAAAATTAATGATAGTGAAACCAGGACGTTTTGTCCCATTATATGGGTGTGTGTGTATGAATTTCAGTTAAATGTGATGAGTTAATTTTGGTCTGAGCTGTAGGTACTGTGAAACACAGACCACAAAGGACACAGACTGATGGGCATTTTCTTGCAGAAAAAAGCTGTGGAAAACCATGGGGAGGTTTTGATGAAGAGATGAGGGTCTGATTTTCTTCATACCTAACAGGGTGAAAGACAGTTCCAGGGAAGTCAGTTGTATTGGAGCAGCATAAGACCAGATGTTAAAGGGTTTTCTTCTGAGAGTGCTTTCCAGAAATCTGAAAGGATACAGGCCCAGTGGAGAGATTGAAGTTTAAGTTTCACCCAGGCAAGAATTAGCCTTCGTGCTCACTGGAACACCTGACCTGGAAATGACATATACACTGAACTGGGAGCAAAGTCCTGTAATAAATAACCATCCTTCAGTCATTTCCTCCTTTGTGCAGCAGAGAACTGGCACTTAATGGCACCAGGGCTAGTTTCACCTTCCTTTCCCTTCTTACTCCAATGCTTATGAAAAAGAGGGACCTAAGCTGCAAAAGCCACACAGTGAAGATTTCTTCTGGAAAGGTAAATTCCCATCCTGTGGGGTGCGATTTGGTTTATGGTGCAGCATTACTTTGTCAAGAAAAGCAGCAGAGAGAGCCAGGCTTGGCCACAAAGTGGCCATGCAACCAGGTGCAGGGGGTGGCCACTTACAGCTTCTGTGGGAATAAGCATTTTAAATGTTGGAACTGCATATTTTGGGATTATATGGGATCTCCTCCCTACACGTCCGCTCTTGGCTGCTGTCAGACCGGATCCGGAGCCAGCTGTCCCTTTGATGTGACACTGTATGGCTGTCTCCGTGCTTGCATCTGCCACTCCCTCCTTGTTCGGGGTCAACATTTCTACTCTTTTGCCATATTCTGGTTTCTGGTGCAGGTGAAAAAGTGCCTGTGAGTTGTGAATCACTAACTGTGACCCATCTTTAGCCTATATTTGCTAAGGACCGTGCTTCTGTGCCACTCTGCACCACTCACAGCAGCATCCCAGTGTTGAAGTTGATATGCAGGTCCCATCTCTGAATCCTGAATAAGAACATGAGGACTTTGCTGTAAGAATAACAGAATATGAAAGACCAGCTGGCAAATCATCCCAGGCATAGAATCACTCCCAAAATCCAGCTGTCTGTGGGACAGAAAGTGGCTTTGAAGACTTTTTTGTTTCTTGGTTAGGACAGCCTAAACTGCATCATCCCTTAATTAAAGCACTGCTGTAGATTTATGGCCACTGATATTTTGACTGTTACGTTCTTGATAGTGAGTTCCTAATTTTATTGTGATTCCCTCCAGTCCCTTATTTTCATGCCTGTTCACGCCTTGATTGAGATCCCTCCCATTCCAGCCAAGGAAGCAGAACTCTAGGCTTTCATTTCTCTTTGCTGGCGGGTTCAAGCTGGAGGGTCTGAGAGAACTCAGCTCAGGAAATGATGAATTAAACCTGTGTCTCTGGGATAGTCACTGAACTGCTGGGTCACTGGACCAGCCAAAGGTAACTATTGTGCACCAAATCACATTGCACTGCGGGGTCTTTTTATTAGTGAGCAACCTTGAAGTTCAGCGAATAATTGTGCCTAGCATTTGACTGAGGGAACTATTTGGTATGAAAATGTGCACAGTGAAATCTTTAGGGCTGAGAGCGTCTCCAGTGTTATGTGGTAGAACTTAGAGCACCACCCCAGTGCTGCAGGTTCTCTGCTTTGTGTAGATGGTGTCATTGTTTCTGCATTGGGTGTATCTTACTATGATCTCTTTTGCTTTAACAAAATTATTTTAAGGCATCTTGATGTTATTTTTATGCAAGGAAATCCCGCTGTCTGTTCTCATCAAAGCCCTTTTCTGGCCTAACATTATGTTCTTGGCATGCAGGTTGCATACAGTGATCTGAAACATAATGGTGGTTTTCAGAAAGGTAAGTCCTACTTTTTGCTCTGATTGAGTGATTAGCCTGAGGCACAAAGAGGAAAAAATTACCTTACCATCATGGTTCAATCAAAAAGAAAGTAGCAATAACCCAGTATCAACAAGGTATGAAATAATTTCAGCCTAGACGAGGGAAGCAGAGGTGTCTTGCCTCACCAGGCCATGCTCTTGTTGAGCAGGTGACCTCTGTCACAAGGCGTGGCACTGAAACCACACAAGTTACCTCTGGAGTTTCATTCAACATAAATGAGAACTGTTAGCCTGTAGTATTCTTCATAATCTCATGCAATGTTTATGGATGATTTACACTGGTTGTTTGGTTTTAAATGTAAGCCACAAAGCATTTTGAGAGGAAAAAGAAATATTTTTTTCAGTAAAAATGTTGAAACTATGACAATCAGTGCTGCGGTGTGTAACAAATGTTGTATATGACAAGACACAGCTAGAAAGTCCACTCATCCACAACTCTGTTCAGTTTTTATTCCATCTTTCTGTTTGAATCTGTATTAGGGCCTGGAGCAAGAGGTGTTCCCAAGGGCCTGGAGTAGGGGAGTGTAACCAGGACACTGGTGCAGGCAACACCAAGATGCTGCTCATTCCTAGGAAAGGGCAGCTGTGGCTCACCCCTTCCTCCAGGGAAAACAGAGCAGTTCTTGCTTCCCCTGCAGAGGTTCCAGGTATTGCCAAGCCTCTGCAAATGCGAAGAGAGGAATGGGGCTGGATAAAGAATGTTGGTGGGTTTTTTTCCTAAGAGAGATCATGGATGCACTCACATTTCAGCTATAGCAGGAAAAAAAATATAGAAAAATTCTCGCAACAGAGGCCTCTACATTTCCAGGCATCCAGTCTGTGCATCTGCTTGTTTTTATTTTTCCTGGTAAAGTCTATGTTCTCAAGAATCTCTTCCAAGAGAATATCATAGCTCATTTGAAGCTGCCAAGGCGGTTCCCCAGCATTCACTGTGCCCCCAGCCAGCCTCTGAGAGGTAGTGGAGCTGCATTATTGCTGTCCTTGGAAATGGTGTTGCCTCATTTCCTCTTGGGACACAGCTGCTTTTGATGACTTGTCCAATGTCATGTTCCAGATCTGCTATCGAGCTGGGAGTAGAATTCAGAGGTCTGTGAATGTACTGCCTGCAAGCAGTAAGAACTTACCCAGTTAAACACTGCTAAAGAAACCAAATCACTAAAAAAGGAAGACCAAGAGGTATTTGCCTGTGAGCTACATCGAGTGTGCCACTGTACTTGATAGCAGCTTTTTTCTCCCCAGGGTGATCACGTGTGGCTGGACACTCAACCAAACAGTGAATTTAATGTCCCTATTGGGGCAGTTGTGAAGGAATCTGACTCGGGACGGATCTTGCTGGAGGATGATGAAGGCAAGGTGGGCTATGCTACAACCTTCTGTAAAAGATGAACATAAAATTTAAAAGTACAAAGTACGAAAGAAAGCCCTATTGGGTCATACCAAAGCTCCATCTATCCAGATGGTCTGACTTTGATAATGTCTGGTGGGATATACTGAAAGAAAGACTATAGAAATAAGGCAAGTATAGGGTGGTCACCTGGCATCTCCAGGTCCAAGCACTAGGAAGATTCAGAGCTTCATGAGACAGAGGTTATATCTATGTGGTTAGGAAAAGGAAATGGATGGGCTCCAATCCCTAAAGTTGGTGAAGCTTTAGGTGGAAACATCATCCCACTGAAATCAGTTCATCCCTACCTCATACAGTGTTCTGCCTGTGATGACAGAGTTGCACTCTGAACAGTGTTGAAATTGGTGCTGTTCAGAACCTACCTGAATGGCTTCATTCAGTGTTTTAAACCATCTAGTCCTGGGGAGCAGCAAACCAGTTAATTCATGTAGGCCAGTCACCTGTGTGTTAGAACATGCTTGCTTGAGCATGCGTTATGCTGATGCTCACTCTAGTCTAACCCAACTCTCCTTTCCTTGCCTCTGAGCCACAGCATCACATGTTAAAGTCTGTGCCTTGCCTTTGTCAGGAGCACTGGATCACGGCTCGGAACATGCACATGGTGCGCTTGATGCACCCCTCCTCTGTCCAGGGGGTAGAGGACATGATCCGCCTCGGAGATCTCCATGAAGCTGGCATGGTGCACAACCTCCTCATCCGACATCAGGAGCACAAAATCTATGTGAGTGCCATGGTCGCTTCCAGGTCACTTCCAGGAGCAGCCTCAACATTTAGCAAGTGACTTGAGCAGCCTGTGAGCCTTTCACATGTGAGGCCCTCTGACTTCTTTAGTGACTGAGGATGCCAAGGAGACACAACATAGTTTTTCTCTTCTTTCACTCAAGTACTTTGGCTGTGGAAAGCTACCAGCAGCCCCTCAGTCACAGTGCTGGCACAGGTAGTGACCCCACTTACTTTTTCCTAGAACGATCATTGCCACCAGTCACTGACAGTGAACTAAATCCAGCCTTTATTACAGCTTAGTGCTGCTGTTACCTGGAGGATCAGCCTAACTAGTACACAGTGACATGATTTCAATTGCCCCCCAGTCCAATCCAATGTTTACTTGATTTTGATGTAATAAGATGGCTAATGAATAATCTGGATATTTTGTCCATGACAGGTTTTATCTGTAACTGGGCAATTTGGCATTTTTATTTTCTTTTTTCCTTAGTTTCCAGTTTGTAACATTATAACTAATATTCAGGTTTTTCCATACTTTGCCTCCCATGTTATATACAGTACTGGAGAGAAGCTGCCTCTTACAATATAGGTGTGATGATATTTAGTGTGAAAAAGGACTGATTTTATAGATGCTGCAGTTATAACTACCAAGGTGTGTGTATAGACCTATTATATTAGACTCTAGCAGCCTGCAGTTGTTTCATGTAGTTTTTGAACAATATTATTGCCTTGCATCTCTGCAGCCTTCTACAGCCTCCTTCATTTCACTGGTGGTGCTGTATACAAATGTTTCTAAATCACTTTATGAATACCACAACTATAACTTGGCCCATTAGCAAAGTTCAGCTACATCTGCACTAGAATACAAAAGCAGCTTAACAAGACACTGCAAAACACCTTACGACAACACAAAAGTGCCAGGTCAAATTGAACTTTTGGGTATGTCAGCTTGAGACAGAGAACTGTGATTTGGCAAGGAGATTACACCTAGCATTCTTCCTTGGGCAAAACCCTCCTTATCCTGGGAGGTTTAACAGCAGCTGATAGTGAGGAACTGGGCTCTCAGCTCACCCAAGTGCTGCTATGATCTCCCAGGCTTCCCTCCTGCCTCTGTTTACATTTATACTGAGTGGCTTTGGTTGTATTCTTGTTTGCAGGTTTGCTGTAGCAATAATGCTCACAACTGTTTTCCAGACTTACACGGGATCAATCCTTGTAGCAGTGAATCCGTACCAGCTGCTGCCCCTCTACACAGTGGATCAGATCAGACTGTACTGTAACAAGAGGATTGGAGAGCTTCCACCTCATGTCTTTGCCATTGCAGACAACTGTTACTTCAATATGAAGAGGAATAAGAGAGACCAGTGCTGTGTGATCAGGTGACTGGACTCAGAGAGGAAAATAGCAGAAACCAATCTGGCATGGTTTGGGGTACCTTTGTGGACACAGGAGACCTTCCAAATGGAAGGGCACAGATAAGACTAGAGACAACAGGAAGGAAATACTTTCTTCCCTGCTTCTTTATTTTCAGTTAGGGCTGCAAAAGGTAGAACATAAGCACAGGATTTCCGAAGTCCATTATTTTCCCCCAGAATCTTTGAATGTGGTTGTAGGTTCTGCATGTGGTCACTACATACAGAAATGTAACACCTGAGCATGTGTGATATAGGGCTGTCTTTTACCTTGGAGACAAGATATTTATGTTACATATAGTTTCTGAGATTAGACATTTCCTGAAGAGAAATCACCTCTGCAAACCCAGAGATGAAGGGAAGCTTTCTTCGTCCTATAAAGAATCCATTTTCTGTTTGTCATCAATGTGAAGAAGCAGATAGTCTCATTGCAATAGTATCTGATTATAGCTGAGTCAACTCAGTTGATGTGCTAACACTAGCATTGACAATCTGGTAATGCAATAAAGAAGAAAAGCAAGTGGTCATTTAATTTGCACGGGTACAGAATGTCTTCCATGGGTTTGCTTGTTTTTAAATGGTGGGAGGATTTAGTTCTCAGCCTAAGTCGAAAAAACAACTTAAATTTGAGCAGATAAGATGATGAAAGACTAGAATTTTCCAGCCTTCTATGAAAGACAGTCTGATCTGCCATTCACAGGGTAAATTTAGTGGGGGGTTTTTGTTTTTTTTTTTTTTAAACTTGGTCTGCCATGTTACCAAAAAAAGAAAGGAAGCCTGTAATGATCTTGTTTCTTACTGCAGTGGAGAATCTGGAGCTGGTAAAACTGAAAGCACAAAGCTAATACTACAGTTTTTGGCAGCTGTCAGTGGCCAGCATTCCTGGATAGAGCAGCAAATCCTAGAGGCCAACCCCATTCTGGAAGGTGGGTGATTTAGCAAGCATGGCTGATTTACCACATTTATCTCAGGATAAAAAAATCAAGAACAGATCTTTGAACCACTGTATCTGCTTAACTGGTAACCCCCCCTGAAACACTGGTGATGCACTGTAGATGTTCTCTATACTTTTCTGCCATGTTCCCATGCAGTCCACAGAATCTTTGCTCTCACACTGTAGGAGGAGGTGCCACTGTAGTATGTAACCTGGAACTGTTGGGAGCACAAGAGTCCTTGGGAATGCAGAGCCCAAGGCAAAGCCGCCTGGTTTAGCATTTGCCCTAGACAGTGACAAAGTGACTGGCCAAGCATGGATGTATCTATAGGGGAGCCCCCTGAGACACCCATCTTTCTCTGTACAGGGACCAACATGTTCCCAGTAAATCCTTCTGGAGGTCTTCAGACTTGCCCAGATCTCTTGGCTAGTCAGATATAGACCACATCTGGATCATTTGAATATGTCTTTTAGGACCCAATTATCTGGGTGCACAGTATGCCTGCCCCTCTCTTCAGGAGGCAGACAGAGACAAGACATTCTCCAGTGCTTCTCAGCACTGTCATTTGGAACACAACATGTAAAATACTAGCAGCAAAGTAGAAAGGCAAAAAAATAGGCTTGATGTTCATGAACTGCAATAATCCAGATACTATCTCTGTCCCTTGCCCATTAGCTTTTGGAAATGCCAAGACAATTAGAAATGACAATTCAAGCCGCTTTGGGAAATACATTGATATTCACTTCAACCAAAATGGTGTGATAGAAGGAGCCCGGATAGAACAGTTTCTCCTGGAGAAGTCCCGGGTTTGCCGGCAGGTGAGGGCACTGACATGTATACATTCTGCCTGTTTTTGTGTTAGGAGCTTATCCTGACAAGGCTGTCCATTGGCCTATTTCTTTTTTTTTTAGGCTCCAGAGGAGAGGAACTATCACATCTTCTACTGCATGCTAATGGGGATGAATACAGAACAGAAAAAGATGCTGAATCTGGGCACTGCCTCAGAGTACACTTACCTCACTATGGTAATAATCTCTGCTTTATTCTCCATTATCTCTCTCCCGTTTGCTTCTTCCAGCAAGCAGTTACAACCGCTAGGAGCTGCAGATGGTACTTACCAAATATTAACAGTCCTTCCCTTAGAGTACCAGAAGCAGTAACATCAAAAGTGCTGTGAGCATCAGTTTCAGAAACTTATTGTATTGTCCACCAGTGGGAAGCAGCTCGTGGCGGGTCAAAGCTTTCTGTCAAAGTCAGACTTAAGAAACATAAAGGACATCTTAAAACAGAATGTGGACAAAATCCCCCACTTTCCCAGACACTCAGATTTCAGAGGAATGCAAGGGATCTCATGCCAGGGAGAACAGTAATCACATATGTGTACCTTAGAGGAAAATGAATAAGAATCCTAGTTCTTACATTGAATAAATCTTATATACATAATGCAGGCGGCTGGCATTCAGCATAACCTCACATGATTGATGTTACCATGTCTGGGTTTACGATGCCATTGTGGCAGAAGTGGGATCTTCATAGGTGAGATTTTTGAAAATAGCTAATTGAATGGTTTAGGACATGAAAGCCATCATGAAAATTCTGTCCTTTAGCCTGTGTATATACCTCGTATTACATACGCCAGCTGGTTTGACTTGGGCTGTTCTATAGCTGTGGGAAAAATGCTTAAGTCCTGCCTCTACTGAAATCAGCTGGAGCTGGGCATCTAATTTCTAGGTAATGAAAACAAGTCTATAATCTGTTTTTGGAGTCTCAAAAGCAAAACCATTGAAGTTGCAGAGATTTTTTCAAATGTAGTGTTTTCAAAATAGCAGTGATCTTGCAGAAAAGCTGAGGAGTGCAATTAGTACAATTAACCCATTGGCCATTCCATAAAAAGGCCACTGGGTCAGCAGTAGGATAGTGTGATACTGAGACAGGAGGATTGGATTAAAGGAGAACATATCCATGGTTTTGTAAAGGTCAGCTGTTGGCACAAGCTGGCATGTTTACATGCTGTAAACTGAAATGTCTAGGAATATTTAATTTTTGTAATTATCATGCTATATTGTCAGAAACAGCAAGGATAAAAAAGACATTTCCCCATCTCCATTAGGGCTGAAAATAGTTTTTATCAGGAGCAGCATCCTAGGACCTGCTAGGATGAAGGTCCTGATGAAGGTTCTTCTGATGCTGCCTTGGATGCTTCCATTTGCCTTCCACTAGGACCTAGTATTTTTGAGATCTGCCTCCTAGCACTTATCCAATCCAGCTTGCTTTGGTTTGGGATGAGAGCTCTTAATTTTCCATTGACAAGGCAGAGAGAGAAAACCAAAGGCTTTGTAAATGGCCTTGTAAATGTAGGCAACCTTGTCAAAGCTTCCCGTCCTTCTATGCTCCAGAGCAGCCTTCTCCTCAGCTTTTCCTTTTGGCTTCCCCAGCATTCAGTCTAGCCCTGGAGAAATGCATTATTGAGCCCTCTGTTAATGGGTACTTTTTGAGAGTAAAGATGAAGGAAGATACAACTATGGGAAGAGGATATAGAATGTCTAAATAGGTTTTTACCTTGCATCCTTGTGGACTCACAGGACAGCTACCCTGTGTACTAAGGCTTGTCAGTCTGCAGGTGCCTTCTTCTTTGTCTGGGTAGCAGGAGGATTTTCCTTACCTGTCACTGTGGTGCTTGCAGGGCAACTGCATGTCCTGCGACGGCCGGAATGACGCCAAGGATTATGCCCACATCCGCTCAGCTATGAAGATCCTCATGTTCTCAGACTCTGAGCACTGGGACATCAGCAAGCTGCTGGCTGCCATCCTGCACCTAGGGAATGTAGAGTTCCAAGGTAAACTCAGCATTGCCTGTGCTTACCTTTCCTCAGACTCGATGGTAAAGGTGCTGCCCTTGGGTGCTTCCTGCTTCCACCTGCACAGATTAGGTTGCGCTGCTCTGCCCTATATTAACAGGTGAACAGAGTTGGAAAGGCAGACAGATAAGCACCATGAAATTCTGATTTGTGACTCCACTGCCAAGTATTTTGAAAAACAGTATCTTATTTTGTCATGCTGTCAGGTCTCCATGGTTGTAAATAGGCCCTTATCACACAAACTGAAACAACAGAGTATAATGCCACGTTATGTTTGCTGGTTGTTGTTCTACACAAGCCAGAGGACACAGGAGTGATGTTTGCCATGGAGATAATAGCAGTCATCCTCCTGCTTAAGTCTGCTGAACATTCACCTGCATGGGTGCACTTCTGGTATGGTTGGCACAGTGTGACACCCACCAGCACCTGCCAGAAGCTCTCACATTTTAGAAAAGAACTCCTTGCTTTGTGATACAGAGGACCTGATACAGTGATGCCAGCTGGATTATTTCGATTAATGCTGACTATTAAAATTAGGGATTTCTTTTCTTCCCCTTTGTTGTCTAAATTTCCTGCAAGCCAGATACACAGGAAAAATATTTCCAGAAATGCATTTTCTGCGGTCAGATATCACTTCCCCAGATCCCCAATAGTTACTATTTTAAATGAATTGCCTTGTCAGTTTGGCTGCTGATTTTAGCTTCATGTTCTAGACATGAAAGAGCCCTGTAGATCCCAGGATCCCCAGGTGAATCAGGACCCTCCATGGTAAAATCACCAAACCTGTCAGTTTCAAATGAGAACTGAGTACCTTGCCACATTGCCAGTGCTGTGGGGTCCCAGCAATACAGCTGCATTAACAACAGCGATGGTTCCCCCTGGCACCGGCTGTTTCTTCCTCACAGCGGCTGTGTACGACAACCTGGACTGCTCCGATGTGATGGACTCACCACACTTCTCCATCGCCACCAAATTGCTCGAGGTAATGGACTCTCATCTTCTCTTGCTGGTTCTCCTTCCCCCCTTGTTCCCTGAGCACTCTGGTGAGTACATCTCTGGAGTTTATGTAGGAATGAACATTCAACAGGCATGCCCCCTCTGTCCTGCTGACGCTCCAGTCGTGCTGTTGCAGATGTCTCTCCAAGCCGGGAGATCTTTAACTGGGACAACAAGTTGCCAGTGGATGCTGCTAGACATCACTAGCTTGTCATAGCCCTCCTCCTGATACAAACTTTGCTGGATCTCCTTTATCCACCTGGAATGACCAGGTTGCCATGACTGTTTCTCCAGGTAGACTCTAGTGAACTCCAGAACAGCCTCACAAACCTCTCCATCATTGTCCGAGGAGAAAGTGTGTCCAGGCCTCTGAATGTGGTTCAAGCTGCTGATGGGAGGGATGCCTTTGTGAAGGTACTGGTGCTCACGGCTTCCTTGTTTAAAGACTGGGGATGCTTTCAGAGCTGTCTTTCTTCCTGGCTGAGGAGCTTTATGTGATGAACATTGGCCTAGAGGGCGCCAGGTCCTTGCAGTTCTCAGGCATAGCTTGACAGCACAATAGTAAGCAGTAAGTTACATCCGAAGTCTCTAATGATGGGCTCTAATTCCTCTTTCATTTTTTTTCTCAGGGTATATATGGACGGATTTTCTTGTGGATCGTGAACAAGATCAACTCAGCCATTTTCAACCCAACTTCTCAGAAGCCTAAAGACAGACGTCAATCCATTGGACTGCTGGACATTTTTGGGTTTGAAAACTTCAGCAACAACAGGTAGGAAACTCAGGATGCAATGCAATAGGAAGCTGAAATGCTGCTGATGTAAAGGGAAAGAATGAAAAACCAGACAGACACATGCTCTTTCATCATCATCCCGATTCTCAGAAAAACTGTGAAAATTCCATTACTGGATTTTCCCAATTATGATCATGCAGATTCCATTTTTCTTCAGTCTTGATCATATTTCTGCCTCCTTCCCCAACCTTCATTTTAGTGCAGCCATTGCACATGTCTATTCCAGAATCTGAGGAATCTTCTAAGGGGAGATGGCTATGGAGCTACTATGGCAGGCAGCCACTATGTGAGGATGTAGTATGTCCCTGTGTCTCTGTATCAGACTTTGCTGATCCACAGCATTTTACAATGCCTCTTGGGATACATTCAGCATGTAGTACAAATGAGATTGTGTTGTGTTTCCCATTTCAGCTCATGCTTACCTCTTTCTCAGTGTTCTCCCATCCTTTTTTTTTTTTTTTTCCCTGACTGCTTCATTTCTATACTCCTAAGGGCAGGTCAGCAAAGTCCCTGGTCCCCTGGTCAGCCCACCACTGTGTCACTGCATGTCACTGCTGTCTCTTCCACTGGTGTTTCCATTCCCAAAGCACTGTTTCTGTTTGCCCTTCTCTCTGGGGGGGCAGCAGCTCTCTCAGTTGTCAGGTACCATCAGTTCTCAACAAACCATCAGCAAGTACTCTGCAATCTTTTGCAATTAATTTCAACTGATGCCTCTTGCCTTCAGCCAGATAATATTCTGCAGTGACTTTTGGAACAGAATCTAGGATCTCTACAGTCTGTCTTCTATCTTTTGTGCTCTCTCCTGTTATTTTGTACTGTTCCCAAGGTCTGCAGTCCCCATGGACTGTGGTGAGCACCCCAGAGGCACACAGAGTGTGCCACAGCAAGTACCAGGTAATGATATTCAGGTGCAGCATAAAGGAGTAACTAACAAAAGAAGTGGAAGTGCCAGTGCAAGCAGAAACATGTCACATGCTCATAAGTCAAGCGATTTTCAGAGTTACATGTTCCCCTTTATCTCTGGAGTTTCTTGAAACACATAAAAGATCTTTTCTTGCCTACTCAGCAACATTCAGACATCAGCTGGCTCATTGCTGTGGTCTTTGCCACAACAGAACGTGCCTCCCTTGTATTGCTAAGACTGGCAACGTGCAGTGATGGTGGTCACCAGCACTGCGGAATATGGCAGTGGTATATCTGGATATGCATTTAACGCAGAGGCTAAACAAATAGCAGAGACTAGTGCAGTACTGGCCAAGGATGACCATGGGCTTTCATCTTGTCCTTCCCCAGCTTTGAGCAGCTGTGCATTAACATTGCGAATGAGCACCTTCAGCAGTTCTTCGTGCACCATGTCTTCAAGCTGGAGCAAGAGGAATACCTTGCAGAGCACATTGCCTGGAAGAACATTGACTTCACTGACAACCGCCAGGCTCTGGAAGTCATTGCACTCAAGCCCATGAATATCATCTCCCTCATTGATGAAGAGAGCAGGTTCCCAAAGGTAAATTTCTGGTTTCACTTGTAATGCCTGGCTTTGCACACAGCTCACAGGTAACACTTGGGTTTAGACATAAAAAAGTGCAAAAGTGGCTTTCAGATACATTAGGAGAGGCAACATCTTCTCCCCATAGATATTTCTTTCAAATTAGCTCACTACACAGCTGCTTCATTCTCTGCTGGAATGTGTTCTTCCTGGTGCCTTGCTGTTGAAACTCTTACAGCTGTTCCAGACAGAGAAGGAAGGAGTCCGCATCATTTTACAAGAGTTCGTATCATTTTCCTAAGGGCTTCTTAGGAAATCTTTGAAATAGTTTACTGTTTGAGTATTTTTCTGCTGTTGGTCTAGGCTGCAGCTTGCTCTTTCTTCCCCTTGCTGACAGACTTAATTGAGCAATGTCACCATTGTGAGCAACTGAAGGGGAACTACAGTAGCTGACCTTGGTGCCAGGGAAGGTTATAAGCAGATCATTTTGAGCACCATCGCAGAGCAGGTACAGAACAACAAGTTGATCAGGCCCAGTCAGCAAGGGCCCTGCTTGACTCACCTGATCTCCTTCCATGTCAAAGTGACCTGCTTAGTGCATGAGGGAAAGCCTGTGGCTGTTGTCTGCCATGATTCTGTGATTCTGTGAAATGTTATTCTGCAAAGGCCAAGTCATCTCAAACAGAAGAGCAGAGATGAAAGTAGCATTTGATCTCAGACATCCCTGTAGAGCATTTTCATAGTCTGCAGAGCATGGTGAGGCTAAGCTGGAGTGTTGGTGCAGGAATCAGATGACAATGGAGGGTGTCCAGAAAAGCAAGTCCCTGCCTCAGCTCATTTGTAGTCCTTCAGGTAACAATTTGAGAGGATTATGTACAGGCAGACAGCTTTCCCCTTTCTTTCCAAAGAAGAGGGTGGTTCCACAGATAAGATCAAGAAAGCACCTCTTCCATGATTCCATGAGCACGTGACTTCTGAGAGCACAGCCCCCACTGCTCTGGGCACGGGCCAGTGCACAGAGCTCACATGGCCCATGAGGGGATGGCATCATGATGGCACCCCTTGAAGAGAAGCACCCAGCTGACTGCCTTGCCTCTGGAACTCATGGTCTGGGCATGCTGACTGCAATTTGCTCAGGGATTCCTCCAGGGATCTCTGGGTCTTGCACCAGCTGGGGAGTGCAAGAAGAGCTGTGCCTGCCCAGGAGAAGGAGCAGGCACCCCTTACAGCTTCCTGGGTAGGAGGGCATGAGAAGGTTGGTGGGGGGCTTTGCTTGTGAGGTCCAAAGATCTGGCAAATTCTCAGCGCACCTGGTGATGTTAGTAATGTTACGGGAGCTTGTGTACAGCCGTAGAACACCAGGCCCTGTGCTTGATGGTGTGTTCTGTCATGATGCTTGAGACAGGGGTCTGTGTAAAAGGGAAGATACTTTTGGCACTACCTTCCTCCAGATCTACTACACACATAAGGGCAGAATTTGGGCTTTTATTATCTCTAAGCACCACTTCTGTTTGCACAGAGCACAGGCCAGTGCTGGGGACAATCTGCTTAACCATCCTTTTTTACCTGTATTTGCTTCTAGGGCACAGATGCCACCATGCTTGTCAAAATCAATTCCCTCCATGGTAAAAGTAAAGTCTACATCCCACCTAAGAGCGTTCATGACACCAAGTTTGGAATCAACCACTTTGCTGGGGTTGTCTTTTACGAATCAAAAGGTGAGCCTATCTCTGCAGGATACGGAGGGTGAAGGGGAGGGCATGACCTGCCGTGGATATGTGGCTCTCCAGGATAGTGTTGATCTGAAGCTGATCAGGAGGTCAGGAGGATTACTCTAAACCAATCTGCAAGTTACTGTAAATTAAGTGGATTTTAGCTAGACAGAGTGGTGCTACAGCCAGCAGGCTGCAGAGGTGACAGGCTAATTTTGTTTCCATCCTATAGATTTCCTGGAGAAAAATCGTGACACACTGAGTGCTAATGTAATGCAAGTGGTCCATTCCTCCAAAAACAAATTCCTGAGAGAGATTTTCCAGGTGGAAACAACCCCACCTAGTCTGGGACGTGGGACCATTCGGCATCTTGGATCCGACCAGGTCTACAAGGTTGGCTTACTGGCACTATCTTGCAGAAACAACTCATTTCTCCTCCCTTTCATAAAGCTCTGGCTGTTCTTGACCTCCTCTTTCTTTTGCACTGTCTCTGCAAATCCCTATCTCTTTCATTCAAATTGTCTCTGCCAAGGGGGCTGCAGGAAAAGTCAGGATCTGGTGTTCACGCTGTTAACAAGTGCAATGTCAGCCCTGTCTCCCAGGCCTGCATCCCTGGACATCTGTGTAGCCATGCCTGCAGGCTGTCTCAGAACCACAAGTCGTGATGCTTCCCCACGTTGTCATCAACTGGATGTCACTTTGTGACAAAGTTCATGATGGGTCGTTACGACAGACTCCACTGTGCCTGGTGTGTCTGTGCCTAGTGAAAATAAGGGTGGGAAGTGCAGTGGACTAGAAACAGTGGGGCACAGTTCAGGTTCTCTGTCCTGCTCCAACTTCCACATACCTTGATTTTTGAACATTTAACTATGTAGTGTCACCAGTATGTGAAGGCAATTTTGCTTTTACTGTTTACATATTTGAATTTTCCTGTCAGGATACAGAACTGTCAGCTTGCTATCTTACCTATTATCTGTCTATTCTCCTGACATTGTTTTCTGATCCTGTCCTTTCTTCCTCTGTCTTTGTCCCAGTGTGGCTTTCTGCTGTCCAGAACACCTGGCCACGTACAGGTAAACATTCCGGGGGCAAAGAATGTCAGAAGTGGTATAAGCAGCAACAGAGAACTGGCTTAGCATCTCTTAAATGCTATGAATACCTCCAGATTAAATATCGGGTGTATCTGCATTGCTCTAATGCTCTAACAGGTCTTGTCCCTATAAATAAGGCTGTGTTACTGAAAAAAGTACAGCAGCATGTCAGGAAAGGAAATACCAAATGTGGGCTACCCCATATCAAAATGAACAGATATTAGCTGTTGATGTTTAAATAAATGGGACCACCATCAGGAAGCCTGAGAAGCAGGCTACAGAAAAGCACAATGAATGATGTGCCAGAAAACACTTTTTTGTTCTGAGGTCTCAAAGTTCCTTTCCTGACACACCACAACAGAAAAGTCACCATTAACTCAATAACAAATTCAGCTTTAACAATGTTGTATGTGTGAGATCATGAGGGCATGGGCTTCGGCCTTGTGTGACCATCCCACTGATGGTACAGCAGAAAGGCCTCTAAGGTCTGAGAGTGAAAATCACTTTTACACAGATAAAATATGTATATGCTGTTACCATACCCACTTCGGGTGCTTGCTAGCCCTAAGGTGCATCAGAGCTGCAATGAGACATTCCCAGGAGCTGTTTTCCAAAGACATGAGTGATTGATCACTGGAGGGCAGCCTTGCCCTGTAGCTAAAGCAGAGGGTGGAAATCTGAATGTTCAAAAGGGCACTTTAGACATAAGAACAGCAGGATGACGTACCCTAAAGACCATGGAAGTGAGGGGAGCCACTGGACTTTCAATTATTTACTTAGAAAAAAATTCCAACAACTCCACAATGGACGAAACTCCCCAAACAAACTAACAAACCAGCTGTGTTGTGCTGCAATGATCAGCTCATTGCCTGTATGTAAAAGGCCAGTGGAGTCCTTTTGTTATTTAGAATCTGTACTGTTGTCATTGTAATTTAATGTGCCCATACTGAGACTTAGAAACTTAGGCCTAATGTGATGATTTGTGTGAAAGAGACAGGTGGAACTGTGCTGTCAGAGAGGCTGGGGAAGTCTGAAGTACCTCATATATTATCCTCCAGTAACGGTTTTCCTTTTCACTGCTTCCTGTAGTATTAATGAGCAAGGCAATCGGTATTCCTAATCCCTAAGGAATGGGCTGTTCTGGATCTGTAGCATTCCTAGCTATGATGGCAGCAAAATGTCTGGCCTGGAGTTTATTCCTGCTTTGAGAGTGGCTGTTTCTCACCAAGCTTTCAGGCACATCCCCAGGAATCACAGCTTGGCACCCAGGCACGGCTCTAAACGAAGCCTTGGTTGGAAGAGACAGGCACATGTGGGCTCCTGTGGGCGGAATGACTTCCACCACAGCCACCCTCACTGCTAGAACTTAGTGCCCAAGTAGGTGAAAGCACTTAGTGGAGGGTTTCTTTACAAGAATAAACCCAAACTAATAAGGTGCAGACTGCCAATTTAGCTCCCATGTAGGCAAATAATTTTTTCTGGTCGTTGTGTGATACTATTATGTTGTACAAAAATACAAAGGTTTATTAATTGGCCTCTGACAGTGAATGATGTTGCAGTCAGCAGGTGCTTTCTCTTCCCAGGGCTTGGATACCACCAAGCGGCTCTCGACACTGGGAGGACAGTTCAAGCAATCCCTGGAAAAACTAATGAAAATCCTTGAGCAGTGCCAGCCATACTTTATCCGCTGCATCAAGCCAAATGACTACAAGAAACCACTGGTAATGTTCTAACAATACGAAGTCTTGCCTTTGGTAAAGTTTGTAATGAGGAAAGGCTCTCAGTTGCTGAGTAGCATTTTATAGCTGTACTTGGCTGCATCCAAGAAGAGCTGGGGTACAGGCTATTCCTGCAATAAACATAGTAGGAGGATATAGCTTTATTAATTTACAAAAGCATCTCAAAAGAGTACCATAGAGTAATGGATAGCAAAAAACCACACAGGTATATTCCTGAGCAAAGTTTTAGAAGCCTTTTCAGTAAAGATAAAGACAAAACCGAAGAGTTTGTAACCCCTCAACAAGGGGACAAACAAAAAACATTAGGATGAGCAATGATCATACTATGAAATAAGCTGAGAGAGAATAGGAGAGCTGTTGGACATTGTGAGAGGGGTGATGTGGCTTAATCTGACATTACAAGAGAAGAGAAGTCATTTTGTCATTAGGACACGTGGCTGGAACCTGGGGGATTTTCCACCCGGTTCTACTCTAAAACCTTGTATGGTGTTGGTCAAGTGAGTTAAAAATTTTTGAAGCAGTGCATGTGGCTGAGTGAGCCAATTTTTAATCTCAGATACGATTAAACAGTAATAAGAAAAGAGCAGCATGCCTGCTGTGCTTTGCATGGTATGCCCAAAGGCCTAAGTTGCTACTGCAGTTATTCACACCTGCAAAATTACATGATCAATTCACCGTTCATCTGAAATTGCAGTTCTAGAATGAAAAATGGCAGCCAGACTGAAGTTAATGGACTGTTTCTGCTGACATACACAAACTTGAAGAACCATTGGGGTGGCTTGTTTAGGCTTGTAATGAATTCATTTTGTGCACTAAAGAAAAATATAATTTAAAAAAGCACAGTAGGTCATTTTGCAGGCCCTCTGAGGCTGGAGGTTAATAGACATGTTCTGAGGGATACTGTACATGTACCTTCTTTCAGTGCTAAGTCTCCTCCTTGTCTGCTTTCCCTTTCAGTTGTTTGATCGGGAACTATGTATCAAACAGCTGCGATATTCAGGGATGATGGAGACCATTCAGATCAGGAAAGCTGGGTACCCAATTCGCTACAGCTTTGAGGAGTTCTTTGAGAGATATAGAGTTCTTCTGCCATGGTCTCTTCGACAACAGGTGTGTAAGCAAAAACATGGTTTAAGGCTAATCCAACTTTTCCTTATGAGGCTTTAGTCTTTCCCACGGCAGAAATGTCTTGAATTACTGCTGGCAGAGTTGAGAGAGCTGTCAGCACAGAAGATGTCATCACAGGAATGGTCATCACAGTAATTATAGCTGAATACTTAAATACTCCCTTTGACCTTAGCTGAAAATGCAGAGTTGATTTGAGGTCCAGCTGTCCTTGGCCTGTTCCATGTAGACATCCCAGGCAGGGTAACATCCCCATTCCCATTGCCCTCAGATGTTTTTTTTCTGTAATCACACACTTCTCAGGTCTCTGACATCATCCTCACACTTTGACTCTGGAATGTTTGGTCATGCAATCACATTCCTCCTCTTCCTGACCATTTGAGCTGAACCACTTTCATTCATTGTACTGTCAGCCCGGAGATCTGCAAGACCTCATCTGTTTCTGTTCTTCGCCCTTTGGAATGCAGGGCAGTAGGTCCTTGCATAGTACAGCTGCTGTGTTTCACAGCCAAGCTCTAACATCATGATGCTTTTGCACATCAGCTGAAGAATGATGCTCGACAGAGCTGCATCAGCATCTCCGAAGCAGTGCTGGGCAAGGATGAAAG
Organism: Falcunculus frontatus; assembly: GCA_013398115.1. Classification (NCBI taxonomy): domain Eukaryota; kingdom Metazoa; phylum Chordata; class Aves; order Passeriformes; genus Falcunculus; species Falcunculus frontatus. The sequence continues at coordinate 63,581 of VZRV01007355.1, forward strand.
CTGGCAAGTTGGAAGGACCAAGATTTTCCTTAAAGTAAGTCAAAAGGACAGTTTATTGTCTTTTCTCATGAAAAACTGGATGCTTCACAGTACCGCTTGGCCTGCAAGAGTGGTAACCGAGGAGGACTGGGTTATCCTACAAATTCTGTCTTGAATCTGAGGGTGGATCTTTGTTCTTGAAAGCCAGATAATTCAGTGGAGAGAGTTTGGTATGGGAGAGGCTGTCTTGGTTTGAAAGACAGGTGTCTGCCAAGGAAGGTGGGAACCTCCCTTGGAATGGAAAATATGACCCCCTTCCCTCCAAAGTATTATAACTTTGAAATTAAGGGGCTCTCAGGCAAAGATATGGGAAAAGGAATAACAGTTCTTTACCAGTATGTTTATGTGTAACAAGGCAAACCAACAGTGGCAGTGACAACAAAAAAGAACAGCAAACCCAATGAACAGTCTCTGCCTGCTCTTGGAGCTGTTTCCCCTCGGTGCAGTTCCAGGCACGGCCGGCAGGGGCGCTGGTGGCTCCCGGCCGGGCAGGGCGGGTGCGGTGATTCCCCCGCGCCTGCAGGGGGCGCTGTGGCGCGAGCTCGGGGACTACGTGGTCAATGGCAGATGGGCTGAATGGTGACAATGGGCTGTAGCAGGAACCTCGGAGCGGGGCCTGGAAGGGCAGGGCGGGCTCACCCAGGGTAGCAAGGAAGAGGTAGCAGAAATTCTGTAGCTGTAGCTGGAACTGTGGGGAGGCAGGGCTGGAACCGCAGGGCAGGAGGTGCAGAGCTACAGTGTAGCAAAAACTCAGGGCAGTGGGAAAAAAAAAAAACCGGCAGGGCAGCAGCAGCCCAGCTCTGATCAGGGCAGGGAAAGGCTCCCTGGTGGGGGGAGAGATAAGAGGGCTGGGGATCCCAGCTTGTCCCCTGAGGCACCCAAGCAGATGGTGAAAAGTCCCTCTTTTAGTAAGGTAGGGTGTTCATAAGGTCCCAGTGCAACGGCCGCTCTTACGAGCACAGTTCCACTCACAGTAGAAGAAAGGCAGCAGGAGATGGAACCCTGCAGTGGTGACGAATTCTCCCCACAGCGACTGCAGCCTCTTTCCCCTCTGAATGCGGAAAGCACAAGAGTCCTGGGGGCTGCACCCAACCCCATTTTCCCAGTCCAAATCTCTGCCCTCCACGGAAACCTCAGGTAAAGCAAGAGCAGCCAGCTGCACCCCTCCCCTGAGCTGTGACAACTTCTTTTGTCCCTCTTAAGTATCCAGTCCTTATTGTCTCCTAGCGACACGTATGGAGGAAAACTCCTTAGGAGAAAAAAACCCAAAAGGAGAACTCCTAAAACCCTAACAGAGGCTGATCCTGTTTCTGTGCTACAGCATTGCAGCTGAAACAGCACAGTGCAATGTATTGGAGCATAGAAAAGAATGGGATACCAGTGCACTGTTGCAGAGGTCCACATTGCCTGTAGCATACCCCCAGGTGAAAACAGGCAGATTCTTGCTTTTTTATTGCTCTAGCTAGACCGAGTCTGGTGAGGTGATATGCACTCTTCCTACTGCAGTCCCATAAATGCATTTTAATCACCTTATTCTACATCATCCTGATTTTGGGTCTCTTTCAGACCATGTGTCCCGTTTCCAGAGGTTGTAGGTGTGTCTGATAAGCTGGCATATCCACACTTTCTTTTAACAGGATCATCATGACACTGTATTGGAGCTGCAACGCCAAAATGTACTCGCAGATAAGGTTCTTCTTATCCAGAAGGTGATGAGAGGGTTGAAGGACAGGTCGGTGATCTTACAGGAGGGAATTTGCTTTAGTTTGAAGTAGTTAATCTTTGTGGTGCAGCTTAACACACTCTGTGCAGCATTTTTGAGTATGAAATGTATCAGTCTATACCTTCCACCAGCCCTAAATTTCATGCTCATCATGTAACAATGCACAGTGTATCTATGCAGATGTTGGACAAAGATTTGTTTTGGCTCAGTTTTGTTATTTTCTTGATGTTTTTCAAAATGCAGGGCTGTGGCATGTATGAAAAGGAAGGTATGAAAGGAGAACTTGCTCTTAATATTTTTAGTAAACAATATACATCTTGAAAGCAGGAAATTCCCACGGAATCTGTGCCCTTCTCAGAACTACAAGAATTCTCTTATTTAGGATGCTTCTTTGATACAAGACATTGAAAGGAATCAGATAAAAACTAACTAGTCCTTTTCTTTGCCAAAGATGCCTAGTTCTTGCATTGTGTCTGCTTTAGTTTGAAATATCTTCAGAAATGAAATTTAGTCACTGTCAAATAAACGTTTGTCCTCATCAAATGCTTTACATCACGATTTGCACTCATTGATCTTGTATCCCCTCAATCCGAACCACGATATAGGAGTGAGTCTTGGTTTGGTTTAGAAATACTCTTGACCATAGTGAAGGAAAAACTAAAAAAACGTGACACAAATGCCCCAAAACTTCCCTCTTTTTTTCACACTCTGCCTGCTATCCAACAGAGTATCCAAACCAAAAGCCTCAACTTGCTTTTACTTTTAAACCATCAGAGCTATGTGCTGCTTTTTCAGCTGCAGCATGACAGCTTGTACCATGGGAGGTTCATCTTGCTCAGATGGGCTCCTCGTCCTGGCAGCAAAACACTGGGGAGCAAGAGGTTATTAGGTGGGGAAGTTAACTTACCCTGTCTTGCTGTGAGGGGTTTTCAGTTCTTACAGAGCTCTCTGACCATAACAATTAATTTGGTCTGCAATAGCTATGAGTATTTTTGCAGCAAACAAGGCTGACATCAGACTGTGGACATCCCATAAAAGGAAAAAAAAAGCCACCTTATTCTTTACTACTGTCATAAGAAGCGTCAGAGATAACATACTGTTTATCACCTCCCATGTCTGTCTGCTTAGGAAGCAGTTCCTGAAACAGAGGAAGTCTGCTGTAGCCATTCAGTCAGCCTGGAGAGGCTACTGCTGCCGGAAGGAATTCAGAATGGTAAGATGAAGATGTATCAATGAATATATATTTGTGTGTGTTTATATATTGTGCCCTGCCAGACTGAGTGGAGTATTAGGAATCAAGATATTCACAACTGAAGGGAGAAGAGACAAGATGACAGGGTATAAAGGAGGGTATAAAGTCCAAGGAGGGCTCTGGGACCTCTCAGGGCTAGCTGAACCTGTGACATTTCTGCTTTCTAGTGAAATAGGAACCCAACTCACCTTCGGCAGGCCCGGCTCCAGAGACATGACATATGAGTGGTCCCACACCTCTAACAATCAGAAACCCAAGCCTAGCCTTTGTGCGTCACCACCATGCTGTGAGCAAAGTGTCTTCCGCAACTGCTACAGGAAAACTGGGAATTTGTAAAAAATTACCAGGAAAGTCATTATATCAATCTCACATTATTAAAAATTTTGCCAGGGGAGGTTCAGATTCAGATTAGGTATTAGGTAAAAATTTTCACTGAAAGAGTGGTCAGGCAGTGGAAGAAGTTGCCCAGGGTGGTGGTGGAGTCACCATCTTGGGACGTGTTGAAGAGGCGTCTGAATGTGGCACCTGGGGATATGGTTTAGGGGTGGTTATGGTCATGCTGGGTTGACAGTTGAACTAGATAATCTTGAGAGTCTCTTCCAACCTTGATGATTCTGTGTGAGTCTGTGTGAAAAATATTGGCTGATCTTCCATAGATGGTGCATTTTCTGGGTGAGGAAAACTGGGGGCACTGGGATTGTGTATTTGTGTGGCAGGGATTATTACTATTATTATTATTATTATTATTATTATTATATCCCATACATCCCATTTGAGATGGGCAGGAGGAGAAACTGCCAGTTTCAGTTAGAAACATTCTATATTCTGCATTAGTGATGCAATTCCTGTCTGATTGTTCATTTGTCTCCATTCACTTGACTTAATTTCTGCTCTGTTCCTTCCCTTGTCACAATCCCAGGCTACCACTGTCACTTTCCACTCCTGAGAACAGATCCCCCAAATAACTCTATATACTAGTTTTAAAGGCCTATTACTGGTAGAAAACAAAGCATGAAGGGTAATATTACATTAGCCACTTCCAGTGTCTTAATCCAGTTACCGAATTTGTTGTCCTCTACTCATCCCAACTTACATCCCAACCTGTCTCGATGGTTTGGAACCCTAATGACTTCTTCTTTCTGCACCACCCACAGGTGCTGCTGGGCTTCGGGCGCCTGCAGGCCCTGTACCGCAGCCGGCAGCTGGCTCAGCAGTACGAGGCCACCCGGGCTCTGATCATCAGGTTCCAGGCCACGTGCCGCGGTTATCTGGTGCGTCAGAAGGTAACAGAGCAGAAGAAAGCTGCATGTGTCATACAGGCATATGCAAGGGGCATGTTCGCTCGCCAAACCTACAAGAGGATAAAGGGGGAGGTAATGCTCACAGATACCTTGTGAACACGTTGTTTCTATGAAATTCCAATAGACATTTTATGACCAGCAAGTGTTGCCTTAACATAGCATTGGGTGTGGATATTAATTTTGGGGTGTTTTATTTTGAACTCTTGCCAAGTACAGAAGCAGACTTTTAAGCCGACTGATCTTGTTTACATTTGTTTTATGTGATTGTTATCATGGATCAAAACTTCACTGACACAGCAGCAGTGGCTTTGACAGAAGGGAGAAAAGATAAGACCTGTGTGTCAGCCGGTCCTGCAAGGGGAGATCAATTTCTACAGCAGGGCCTGATAATGGCACTCAGGGATCCATTCAGAGGGGAATCCCAATGCAGTGTGTCTTGGTAGGTGCTACCAGCCCTTGACAGTCTGTAGCACATGAGAGACCTCTCCCTGATTTCCTTTCTGTACTAATGCTGTACAAACAGGACAAAGCCAGTTTGCACATTTCTGCCTGTGGCCTGTTCCCTAAAATGCCAAATCTAGAACTATGCCTCTGTTGGGACAAAGTCCTGGTGTGAACAGTTTGGACAACAGCAGAAGGGAGTTGGCTCAGCAGTTGACAACAGTCACAGAATGGTCCTGTTGTCCACAGAATAAGCTGGAAGCCAGGAACATCCACTTGGAAGAAGAGAAACATCTCATCCAAGTCCTGGGACCACCAAAAGCAAGGGAAGAAGCTGTGAGGTTGCAAAAGGTAGGTATGCTGGTGGAAGAACACTGGCCAGTGTTGCCCAGCTCACACCTGAGGACTTGCTCAAACCTCTGAGCACTGCTGTATTTAAAAAAAGAGAAGACATAGTTGTAAACCTATTTGTAATGATGCTTTGAAAATAGAACGAGGCAAATACATTTCTGTTTGCAGCATAAGCTGGCACTTTAGCCAAATATGCCCAATGCTATTGCAAGTCTCCTGACACAAAATATTTAAAATTTTTAAATATTGTGGGGTTTTTTGCTTTTAGAAAGTCTATGTTTTTCCTGTATTATCTCTTGTTGATAAAAGTCTTGAATAATTGCACATCATTATAAATAGGCCATCAGTCCATAAAGACAGCTGTAAGAGCAGGGCCCTGCTGCTGACATGCCAGGTCTTTGTGACTGCTTGACACAAGCAACATTTAACTTCCTGTTTCAACACTGCACTGGCAGAGCTGGACCTCACTGTCACACACCTTTGTAAAAGTGTTTCATCTTCATACCCCTTCACTCTAGCAGAATGATGTTCATTCGTGATGTTCATGTTCAAGTCATGCCTAACCTATTTCTGTGTTTAAAGGAACACCTGCCAATTCAAGAGAGAGAGGAGGCAGAAGTAAGACAAAGGAGGAACATGCTTGCCAATAAACCAACAAATCATGATGTTATCAACGACCAAGAAATGGTGGACAAAATTTTTGGGTTTTTACCTTCTATGATTGGAGGCCAAGAAGGACAGGCTCCTCTGGGTTTTGAGGTACAGAGCTGCAGACTGGTCATGCTTATCCCTTGTGTAAGCCTGTTGGAATTCCATCAGTGGTCAGTTCTGTTTATTGAACTTCTGTACAGTGAAAGAATCCCCCAAATTAATCATCCAGTCACTGAGGCATCTCTTGCATAGGTTAGTTCCCAAAAGTTTTTGGTCACATGCAGTTTAGGGACTATATAGCTTCAAACTGCACATGTGTTTCTTTGGCCCAGGCAAACAGTGCCATCCTCTGCATTTTGGCACCAACCTCATGCTCTGCTGACAGTGCTCTCAGTGATTTTCTGCCTGAAACAAGCTGAAAGTTTATGATCCAAGTTATACCATATTCTTGAAAGTAAAATTTGGGATATACTTGTCCTGATAGTGGTGGCGGTGGGCAGAATAGAATGGTATGGATTAGTACAGGATATGAACAATAACACCTGGATTTTCCAGCAGTAGCATTCTTGCTGAGGACCAAGATGGGAAGACCATATGGAATGGATGCATCTCAGAAGGACAACCTCTGAGTCGAAATGATCTATTGGTAGCAGCTGTAAATGGCTTTGGGGTTAGCTGGAAAGGCAAATTCTGGAAGACCTATGGCCAACGGGAAAAAAGAAAGGAAAACTAAACATAAGAACATCTTCACTAAAAGAAAATGTGCTTCTTCCTTATGTTCTGCGCAGGACTTGGAAACAAAGCCTCACAAGCCGGAGGAAGTGGACCTGGACATGGTTCCCATGAGTGTGGAGCTAGAAGAGGAAGCAGCTGGTTTGGAGGAGTACACCTTCCCCAAGTTTGCAGCTACTTATTTCCAGGGGTCTTCTACACATACGCATATCCGGAGACAGCTGCGGCACCCACTACTCTACCATGATGACAAGGACAATGTCCTGGTATCTTGCTCCTTGTTGTTGTTGTCGAGCCTGCTCTCTCCACAGCCCTGGCTTTTCAGGTCCCCTCCTCCTTGGGTCCTGGCTCTGGCACAGCCCTGGGAACCAGAGACTCCAGAGCCAAGGAGATAGTCCTGAGCCCTTGTATTGAAAGTAGCAGTTTGCATCAGCATTTTTCGGCACTTGGCAGGCAGGCACTTCACACAAACACCTGCCTAACACAGGACCTCTGGTCACCTTTGGTCTTGCCCAAAGAGGGAACTCAGGCGTGTTTTGACTTCTCCAAACATCCTTTGGGGGCAAAAATATACTGGAGAGAAGAAGCATGAGAGCTTACCCATCTCTCTGCTCTTTCTAGAGCTGATTGGTCTGTGAGATAGGACAGAAGGGGGAGGGCCAGGCCTCCAATATCCCGTTGAACCAGAGAGGGATTGAGTAGGGTGTTTTACTTGATTCTAAGCAGCCTGGCAGAATGGAGGACCCCATGCATCAAGAACTTTGCAATTACTTGGCTTTCTAGTTCTGGGCATGAGGGGTCCTGGCACACTCCACTCCACTGCTTATCTGTCCAGGTGGGCAAATGCAGAGTGCAGTTCAGCCAAGGCTTCTCCACCTCCCTCCAGCAACAGCACACCTCCAAGGTGCCAGTAAAGGGAAGGGTGAGGGCTCAGCAATCACAGAGGAAATCTGACCTTCTCACCAGAGCTGTACCCTCTTCCTTTAGCAGGAAAGTGTTGTGTGTTGCTGCCATGTTGTTTGGTATGAAACTAAACTCTTTGTGTAAGCAGCCAGAGGAAATGGGAATTTTAACAATTTGGACTGGGTAAATGAAGAAAATGCTCTTAATCTAAACAGGCAGAAATGGCATGAAGCCATTGGTCCTGTTGGCACTGTCTGACTGTGCTTTCTGCTACTATAGGCTTCTCTAGTTGTGTGGGTGATCATCCTGAGGTTCATGGGGGACCTGCCAGAGCCAGCAATGTTTGCCAAGAATGCCACCACCAAGAGCAGCTCCATGATGACACAGATATATGACACACTTGGCAGGAAAAACCAGGTCCAGTTGAGGAATGACAGCCCAAATATGGTGAGAGAAGCAGGCTATGTTTGTGTTTTCATTTGCTTTCCTTGGTTTCTGTGCAGTTCTACCGAGAGTGAGAAAAGCAAAGGAACTCTTTCATGCTACTGTACTTGAAATGTCACAAGGTGCAAAAGGGCACCAGTCAGTCCTGGCAGGACACTCAGCTCCTTCTGGCAGGAGAGGACAAAGTAAAAACATCTGCACTTGAGCATCTTTCTGGCCTTAATGAATCCTTCTTGATGTGCATTAAACCGATTTCCTATAATGGTAATGTGTATTGCAGAGAGAAGGCAGAAAGGATAACAAGATTTCTAAGGGGATTTCATCCCTGAAACTGAAACGGTCATCCAAGCTGACAGGGAAGGTAAGAGGTGGAAATAAATTGTTTTCCTTTCTTCTTGCCTGGAACCCTGTCTTCATTTTCCAACAGATATTATGTGAGCAACCTCCCAGCTGAGAACTTGTTCCCCTGCCAAGCCAGGGCAGCCCCGTGTGGGATACCTGGTACGATGTTCTTCAGAAACGATCCCCATATGCACTGATGTAATCTGTTCTCTGGCAGAGAACACAGGGAGAAATTTATTACTGAGAATTGTTGGCATTACAGAATAGCTTGCCCAGAGGCCTGAGCAGACTGAGAACCATGTGCTTAGGGCTGTACAGGGCAGTAAAAGAAAGTTCTCCTAGCCAGTGATAGTGCTGCAACAGCACATTTACTGAGTTACCTTGAGAGGGAAGGGGGCAATATGGCCTGGTTCTCCTGCACTGAGCAGGAAGAGTTTTAGCCAGAAAGATAGAGAAGGAATGTCTCTCATTTCTGGGAGAGCTGCCTGCTAAGGGGAGATTTCTAGACCACTCTGGGGTTCCACTTTGTTTCTTTCAGGTGACAGACCAGCTACGAAGTGGAGAAGAGGCTTTCCAAGAGGACACCTCGATCTCTCAGAGACCTATGTCCAACCTAGAAAAAGTACACTTCATTATTGGCAATGCAATTCTGCGTCCTGCCATCAGGTAGGAAATGTGTACCTCCTTCCTAGGGCCAGGTGCCCATTACATCGAGGAAATCCAGCATCTTTTTTCCACAGTCCTGGAGAATGACTCCCTTACTGCCTTTTCTGGTATTTTGATGTTGCAGCTTAGGCCAGCTGCCTCCATGTATGGCTTTCTGAATAACCCACAGGTATGGAAAGGGGCAGAGCTCAGGGCTGTGACTCAATGACACTTGAAGGTGGAGCACAGCCCTTGAATGAGGGAGAAGAGTCACTCAGAGGAGTAAGAAATATGGAATTAATGTATACTAGGTGGATGAGAGGTTTCCCAATCACCTCTTGCTGAGCACTCAAGCAATGTCCCCGCATTGGAGATGGTCTAAGGTCTGGATTGATGAGTGTATCAGACACTAAGGAGAAATCCTGACCACAAGCAGTGTGAGGCTGGACCTTAGGCCAAGCATAGTGTGATAAGACAGAAGCTCTTTGATTCTGACCTGATCCCATGAATCCTCTCCTTTGTTTTATCCTAAGCACTTTTCTGTAACAAAGCCCACAGACACAGGCCATGCCTTGACCTCAGTCATGGGCTGCATTCCTCTCTCCACAGTCACTTTGTTTTGGTCAAGACACTCCGTAAATCAGACTCTCAGCTGGCAAAAATTGCATTCAATCCATATATGATAATAGCCACAGGCTAAGTACCTATTCCCTCAGTCTGTGTTTCATCATATGTCCTATCAGGGAACAGAAAACTCATGCAGCTTGTGTCCTCTCACATCAGATTTGACAAATGTGTGTTCCAAGAATCTAGAAAAAATTTAGACTATTTTGTCATAGCAGTTTTATTTGTATGCAGATTTTTGCATCTGTTTCCCGTAGGTCCTTGCGGCAGGTAACTTGCATTTTCAGAAGCTTACTCTGAAGCGCTCTTTTCTCCATTTCTGGAGTACAAGGATTCACTCCAAGTTTGTATATAAGTATAAATATAAATAACATATTTCAATACGTAAATACAAAAATATATAGATACAAAATTAAGCAGGGTGTCCCCCATCCTTATCCCGAAATCCACCTACAAGCAGACAGATGAGCCACATGCTGTAGGGAGCTCAGAGCAAGTTACACGTCTAGACTCTCGGACAGCAATGCCATTTCACAGCTGGATGACCCAGCAGTTGTTTCTCCTCCACAGTCCCCTGCTTGTCACCGGCGTTAATCCAGCATGGGAATTGCATTTGAGCTGCTCAAGTAAGAAGGGGTGGCAAAAGGCCCTAAGCATGCCCAGAGCCTTTTCCATAACAAAGCTATTTGCTGTGGTGCATTAAAGGTGCTATCCCAGCTATTGTGGTTAAACCTAGCTCAGATCTACTTCATCATGCTGCAGTCCTGCCAAGCTTGCAGTCGAAATGTAGCCAAAGACAGTTCAGACAGTGAATCGTTATCTGTTGTTCTCACATGTTTCATTACAGAGATGAGATTTATTGCCAGATTTGCAAACAGCTCACTGAAAACAGCAACAGGAGCAGCTATGCTCGTGGCTGGATCCTTCTGTCACTTTGCCTTGGCTGCTTTCCTCCTTCAGACACGTTTGTGAAGGTACACTGCTAATCTTTTCTACAGCAGCTCACACGCCTCAGCTGAGCTGGTGTCTTGAGTATTTTGATGTTTTGATGATGACAGCCACATAAAATGTTTGGCTTCCAGAGCAGCTGGTGCTGTGGTTTCAGCAGAAACTTTCTCATCTCATATTCTTATCTGGGAATTTAAATGAACTACTGCTGCATTCACATTTAATTTTTTTCATTACATGTCATAGAGTCTGGATTCTGTTGTTCATCACAGGTCTCATTTTAGATCTATAATCTGCAAGGGATCTGGCAAATTTTAACCTCTCCAATTCTGCCTTTCCAACCAAAGGCAACCAAAAGGTGTCTCCAGTTACAACCCTCGTGATTAAATATACTCAGGAGGCCAGTGTAAAATCACACCCCCAAGTTTTATCAGTCCTTACCCTATATCTCTAAGCCCTAAAAAGTCCAGTAGAAATTTGGACTTTTTAATTATTCATTAATTTCCAAGTTTAAATGGATGATAAATCCACTTCACCACAGGATAAAAACTCAACCTGTGGCTCTAACTTGACATCAGGCTTCCTCCTAGATTTGAGAGGCAAACAGATCCATGGATGTGCATGAAACTTCAGCCTTGCTTTACTAACACCCCAGTTCAAATGATCAATCTAATCATAAATGCTGCTAAATGGACACTACTTGGAACAAACCAGTCACAAGCCATAGGCATCTTTCGACACCAGTCTTCACCCAAAGACTTGGAACCGTGCAGAATTCATGAAAGACATGACCATGCCCTACCTCTAGGAATATTCTTAATCATTAAAATAACCAGGTGAATGACCCATGCTTACACTAAATACAGATATGTAAATACAAGTCCATGTCATCCGAGAGCCATACAGACTCCAAAAGCTCAGTTTATCCAATTCATCTCTTCAAATGTCCAGTCTTAATCATAGACTTCAGTTATTGATATTGCCAGAGAACTTGGAAAACTAAAAGTATCAATCATCATTAGTCCTAATCTGCCATTAGCCCTCTTCCCAGCTCTTCCATTCGTACAGAATGTCAGGCTCTTGGGTTGAACTAACTCTTGCTCTAACCTAACAATAAGAATAAAATCTCCACTACTCATGTAGTTAAAAACATGATGACTAGACTGACACAAGTCTTCTCTCCCTTTGGACTGAAAGTTCTGAAGAATGAGTGAAAACTAAGTGTGTCAAGCCTCCTTTTTGAAGACACTAATTCTAACCCTAATCTTTAATATTTTCCGGTGAACTGAAAGCTAATGGATCACTCTAATCTAGTGTATCAGCTGCAGAAGGTTTTTAATGTTTTCTGATGATTACAGTTTCTTAACTCCTTCTCCTGCTCTGTGCATGCAGTACCTGTTGAATTTCATCCACCACGGGCCCACGGGCTACGCTCCGTACTGTGCTGAGCGCCTGAGACGCACCTACAGCAATGGGGCCCGGACTGAACCTCCCAGCTGGCTGGAACTTCAGGTAGCAACTCCCTTTTGGCTTAATTATATTGATCTGGGACATTTTATACTGGTTTTTGTAAATATACTACTTATTTTGTAGTTATACTACATTCACTAACCTGTAATAACAGATGTTCCTAAATCAAACCATGGAAATCAATGGCCCAAGGGGATTGAAGACCAGCCACCTTGGTCTGGGCAGTTTCTTGGATACACCTCTTCTGGCTATTCAGTTACCCTAAATCCAGAAGAGGGTGTAAGCAGCAGATGATGATTTGCAGGGAGATACCTCCATCCACTCAGGAATCACAGACCAGGAGCAACCTCCTTACTATCACTTTTGGAAAGAACTGAGCAAGGCTTCTGCTTTTAAAATGAATGGAAGAAAGGAGTATGATGGTGCTATATTGTCCTCCCCTTCCTTTAAATGTCACCCTAATAATTAAATGTCACCCTAGTAATTAAAAATCACCCCCCCACACCTTTCAAGTAAAGACCTCAGTTCAATTCCTCCCTAAATCTCAGGGACCCTATTACTTAACACACATCTTCCTGGGCAAAGTATTTGCTGCAGGCCATCTGATGCACGTAAGGCTGTTCCCACAAGTCATCAGGACAAATGCGGCTCGTGAAAAGTCTATCAGTTGGCACTGTTATGTGATTATCAGCTCTCCTGAGCTGTGAGGAGGAGACAGCTTGAGTCCAGTGCTGCTCCAGGGATGTAATTTATATTTACGACTCACCATGCTTTGAAGAAATTGTGTGGATGTTGGAGATTCACTTAAAGATTGTTGACCGGGTTGTACAGTGTGTGGAGCTCTTAAATCTAAACGCCTTCTTCATTCTTCAGAAGAATGTAAGGTTTGCGCATAATTTGTTTCTCTCATTTAACTCTAACTTACAGGCAACAAAGCAGAAGAAACCCATTATGTTTAACGTCACCATGATGAATGGCCAAAGCATCACTGTCCCTGCAGACTCTGCTTCCACTGCCAAAGAGATCTGTCAGTTCATAGCAGATAAAACCAAACTGAATGATGCCTTTGGGTTTTCACTCTACATTGCTGTGTTTGATAAGGTAAAGTGTAGAAAAATAGAATGAAAGCTCCCTTCTCTCTCTGTGGAGTTGCTGCTGCCCACCTACCCTCACTGAGGACTCCCGCTGAATTCTGGAACACCCTCAACCCAGTCCTGCACTGACACCAAATCAGTTCTGAATCCCAGCTGGATCTCAGGACCTGATAATCCTATTCTGCCTTTCTGTTGGCTCATCACTCAGCAATTCCTGCTGCAGCCCTGTAAGGTTTCCTTTGCCACATAGCTCACTAGTAAAAATACATCCACTTACCACATACAACTTGCATATTCATCTGCTTACCTTTTTGAAGTTTTTCGTGCTGTCAGGAGACCAGGAACTTTGTGTTTATTGTCCTTCAGGCAGACCCAGAGCAGGCATGCCAGTAAATGCAGTGTCCCTTTGTGGCAGGTCTGGTCGCTGGGCGGGGGCCGAGACCACGTCCTGGATGCCATCTCTCAGTGCGAGCAGCTGGTGAAGGAGCGGGGCACACATGAACGCCACGCACCCTGGCGCCTCTACTTCCGGAAGGAAATCTTCACCCCCTGGCACAACTCCCGGGAGGATCCTGTCAGCACTGATCTCATTTACCACCAAGTCATCCGTGGCATCCGATTCGGAGAGTACCGCTGTGAGAAGGTGGGTCTCCTGATTCATCCTCCCAAAGAGACAAAATTATATTAATGCTTCCCACATTAAAAATCAGGAATATGAACTGAGTTTGTAGTGGATGTGAACAACCCTTCCCTTCTTAATGAACAATCCCTGTCCAGATGATTGTGCCAGCTGTCACACTGGCAGCTCTAATTAATACTTTTTCTTTCCCTGAAACTTTCAGTTCACATGGGAGCTTGGAGGCATGTCCAAAGGGGCAAATTGGGTCATACTTTAAAGTATCTTTGCTAGTAATCTCTCTGATGTTATGATTGTGTGAAGTTCATCCCTCCTTATGCTGGATGACTGTTAAGAGTTATCCAGACAAAAATGGACAAAGCCCCGTTCCTAAATGGTTCAAAGGTTGAAAGAGACTATCTAGCCTTTATGACATCCTTCTAGGCCTCTTTTAATGGATTAATTGTTTCAGGAGGAGGATTTGGTGGAGATAGGTGCAAAATATTGTTATATCCAGTTTGGAGATACCATCCACAATGAACTTGTGCAGAAGGTGCTCCATGACTGTATCCCGGTGAAACAGCTGAAGTCCAAGCCCCTGGAAAAGTGGGTGAGCCTTATAACCTATGCACATGCTAAGGTAAGAGGTTTGTCTGACACTGTTGGGTAACCACTCTTGAGCACCAGCTTCTTCTTCTTTCACCATTTCCATTTATGAATAGTCTGTAGGGGAAGAAGGAAAACTAGCTCAGTTTGTAGATCCCAAATAGCTCATTAGGTCTGGGGGAGCAGAAAACCTTTCCCCTCACTCTTCCATATGAAGAGCACGGGGGCAGAGTGGAAAAGTACATTTAGATCTCTAAATAGAGTAGATTTTAAGGCTCTATTTTCCATCTGACAACCAAGTCAGGTTGGGCATGGGATGGAATGTTGGTTTTGATCTGGAAATGGATTACCTGAATTATTTCCGTGGAATCCAAAGTGTGTTAGACTCTGAACAGGTCAGTGGGGATTTGAGGGAAATTTGGAATCCAGATGCCTGTGGGCACTCTTAGCTGCATGTGGGTCCCTGGAGACTGTTCCAGATTTACTTTCTCCAAGTTCCCTTGACACCAGTAACAGCAGAGGATTGTTGGGATCTCTGGGATCAGGCTTGTTCTTTATTGTCTGCAGATCATGAAAACCAGATTTTACTGAGAAAATCTTGGGTGTGTTTTTTTCCTCCAGGCCCCATACACACAGGACCATCTCTCCTCTCAGACTGTGAAGGAGCAACTTGTAGATTTTGCTCGCTTTCAGTGGCCTTTGCTTTTTTCCAGATTCTTTGAAGTCACTAAGTTTTCAGGTAATACCTGAAGCCTGGGAGTAGACGACAGATATAAGATCAGTAGGGGAAGACTTGTATAGCACTGATAAGGAATTTTTTCTATATTTTCAGGACCCAGCTTGCCTAAGAACCACTTCATCACTGCTATAAATTGGAAAGGCATCTGCTTCTTGGATGAATCAGAAAAGCGGCTCCTTGAGCTGACCTTCCCAGAGATAACTGGCATCCACACCAACAGGTTAGGGCCCCAGAAAGACAAGATCTGAAGAAGGCATATCTTCCATACTCAGAAAGGGTGTACCTTCCCTGCCACCTCCTTAGGTGATTTGATCTGTGCCTGGAAAGGTGGTTTAGCCTAGGTCTGGGAAACAGAAAGGGAAAACTTCTGAGCGGCCTGTAAAGGAAATACTGAAAGAACTGGATCCTTCCAGCTGGTGGAAAGTGATCCTGCTCAGTCAAAAAGGTGTAAGGAAGCACAGACAGGCATAGAGACAAGAATGGCCCGAATAACTGACACAGTGAAGCCATTGGGCATGCTGGGAGTTCACACACTTCTTGGGTGTCATGGACCAGAAGAGGATCACTGAGAAAAGAGGTTGACCACTGCTTGCTCATGGCACACATCCTTGCATCAGGTCACTAGGAAAAAAGGGTCTTACATACACAAAAAAGCCCCCTGTGAGGACTGCCAGAGATTTAATTAGTGGTCAAGTTACTCCAAAAGAAGGGTGTTCTTTTGTCTATGCAGAAGCGCTTTTGTACAAAACATGGTAGAGTCCAGAGTAAAGCTGAACCACTTTAGTCCCTCACACCTACCAGCTCATGGGAAGGCAAATTAGGAACTACCAATATTCACTGTAAGGGAGTTATCTGCAAGGAGGTGTGGGTGCCTTGGCTGTGTTTACAGATGGGTGTGTAAGTTTTTCAGATGCTCTGGTAACAAATTTTCAATAATACCTAGGGCAGTGAAGTCATTTGGACAGAGTTGCACTCTCATCACGCTTCGTGCTGAGGAGTTTGTTCTGACATCTGTAAATAGCGTTGTCATTGCTGAACTGGTGGTGACATTCCTGGAAGGACTGAAGAAAAGATCACGATTTGCTGTGGCAATGCAGGAGAAAAAATCCCAGGGTAAGTATCACAACTTTTCTGCAGGGCAGGGAAGAAAATCATGAGAATCCACAGCACTTGTTTGAAGGTGCTCAGAGAGGAGAGGGAGAACTTCAGCAAGAGTCCCTTTGCTCCCGGGGGATGCATCAGCACAGCAATGCCAAGCATAAGGCAATGGGATTCGGTACCTTTACACACAAATAACCTTTCCTTCTTCCTTCACCTTCTTTATATATTTTATTTAGATAGTATAGTGTCCAGGAATTCAGTTTGGTTGTAGTAGGAAGTTGGATCTGGGCTCTCTGGAAATACTCTGCAGAAGAATTTCAGAGGCAGTAAACTGGAATTTTATGTGGAATACAGGTGGCTCAAACAGACATACATATTTAAAATGTAAACATTAACTTCAGCTACTTACAACTACTGAGTTCCTTTCCAGGCTTTGCTGCCAGTCTAGACACAAAGTCAGCATTCATGTGAATCAAATGGAGTTCTGCCATTGCCCTCAGTGGATCAAACTTAGGGTGTCAGAGGAAACAGAAGTGATTTCTCTGAAGTGTTACTGGAAAATTAGCCACATTTACACAAATCACTTTCTACTGCTAACTGAATTCAGGCTTTCAAAATACAATTCCCTTGTCTTTCATGTTGCAATCCCTTTGCATTTTCTTGGATTGTCAAGCCTGAACAGTACTGCCTTATTCTGTTTTCCAGAAGATCCCAGCATCCTGTCCTTCAAGAAGGGAGACTTGCTAATCTTCACCGAAGACAAAAGGCTGGATGCAGACTCTGGCTGGATCGGTGCCCAGAATGAAAGGACAGGCAAAACAGGGAATGTATTTTTGGAAGACATCTACATCATTCCTTCTCTCACAAAACCCTCTAGTCAAGTGCTGGTAAGGAAAGCTAAGCACTCTCTGTGAAAAGACTGGAAGAAGATAAAAATGTTAAAGATGGTTAAATTTATAACTGGAAGATAATTGTCCCTCCAAAGTCAGACAAGTTCTATACCTCCTATTGAAATAAAATATTTCATTCTGTCCTGTCTGGAAATAAAACTAAACCTAGCCCAGACTCTAAGGAGAAGACAAACAAAAGCAATGACTTAAAACCACCCCCAGAACCCAGTCTATTCACCATGGGAGATTCCAGTACCTGGAACAGGTAGCAATTAATGGGTATGGGCGCGCAGTTGAATTTTCTTGCATTCACTCTGGGCTTGAGTGGTGATCACATTATGCCTCGAGGGAACCTTTGAGTGCAGCAGGTTATTTTAAGAGAATATGGTCTTTGAGGGAGTCAAGGTTTCTCACTGATGCCTCTGCTAATAATTTTGTCTTCAGTTTTGGGCATTCAGTATATTGGGTGCTGTGCTAACAGGTAAAAAGCAGAAAAACTGATGGCAAAACACACTAGAGAGAAGCAGGTGCTTTGTGAAACGTGTTGTGCTTTGGATAATCATATACATTTCAATGTCCACTACTGCTGGGTCTGTGTAAATTGTTTCTTTGAGTCAACTCTTCCCAGGTCTTTCTTGAGTCTCTGGAGATGCTGCTTTTGAGACAGAAGGTCTCAGGCAGCACAGAGTACTGCACATATATGCTGAGTAACACTTGACAGTGCATGCAGAGACCTGTCTCCATGTGACATCTCTATGTGGCTGTGTTATTCCAGAGTTTGCTGATGATGTCTCCAGACCAGAGGAGGACAGCTTCACAGAACTCCGTCATGGAGGAACCTGAGGAAGAGGATGTCAAGGTGAAGCCTTACACCCTGGAGGAGTTCTCCTACGAACACTTCAGGTGAAGCTCTGTGTAGAGTATGCCCTAGAAAAGTTCTTGTTGATCAGTAATCCTTAAAGCCTATTATCTAATGGCATCTCCCACTTCTGACTGGGTTTCTTCTTTTTGTTCCCTGTAATTGTGACTTTGGATATGCAGAGATTCTGGCACATGGCCTATTGTATCTTAAGTCTGCAGAAATGCAAAGGGGAGGGTAGAAGAACTCCAGCTAGACTGACTTCTTCCAGCAGGCCCTATTCTTACTTCTCACCCCTTCTTCAGCACTTACCAGCTAGCGAGGATATACAACATCTCAGGCCTCAGAAAGTAAGGGGAAAATCAGTTTTCTGAAAACCCCTTTTCTTTTTGCAAGCCTCCTACCTTCTGGTTATACAGGAAACTACATTTCCCTGCTCTTGTTGACCTGCAGAATCAAAGGAGATCACTGTCCTGAGAAAAAACAGGTCTAGAGATATGACTTTGTGATAATGACCTCCTTTGTTCATAGCAATACTAATCCAGTAATTTTGTATTGCCTGCACTTGTCTTCATTCAGGACTCCTGAGAAGGAATCTATCAGCAAAGCTGTTCTCCAGAAATCTCGTGGGCACAGTCAACTGTGGGCACACTCTAAGGAGCCTCTGAAACAGCCGTTGCTGAAGAGAGCATGCACAGACCCTGATCTTCGGGATTTGGCCTGTCAGGCCTTCATTGATATCCTTTCTCTCCTTCCTTTGGGACCTGAGAACACTCAGGGGAAGGAAGAGTTAGCTAGGTCCACTACACTACCTCTATTGAGATACCTCAGCCACCTTACAGGGGATACATTCGCATAAAGATGGAGTGGATCAAATCTGTTTCGCTTGTCTACAGAGGAAAGGTTCCTATTCCCTCCCAGTGCTCCACAGCTACTGATGGCTCACTTAACTGAGAATGTTGCTTTAGGAGTGAGTGAGATTTACTGCATATGCCCAGAGAAAGCATCTACTAGCACAGTACAGATCACAGCCAAGCAGCAACTGCTGCATAGGGAAAGGGGGTAGGGGACAGACAGGGAACATGTTCCAGACCTTCCTCCCAGTATTTGCCACTTAGACATCAACAAAGTCACCAACGTGTTAGGATCCAGATGAAACTTGCCATTTGCCTTCAAAAACTGGCCTGCTTTTCTCCTTGACAGCACATTCACCCATCATGAAATTCATGGGAGACTACCCCACAAAACAGGCACACTCCTCTGTGGAAGTCACTGACCAGATATTTGTGCCAGCTATCCAGGAGGAGGTCCTGCAGGATGAGATTTACTGTCAGATTATGAAGCAACTGACTGAGAACAGAAACAGGTATTTACCTGGGTGCAAACACCCTGCTCCTGCAGAGCCAGGCCTCAAGTGCAGGGGGCATCAGGAACCCCTGCTGCACTTGTGATGCCGTGGGGGCACTGGGAAGGATAAACAAATGTTGGAGTAACAGCTTGTCTTCCCCCTTTTGCCAGGCAGTGCTATGGGGCTCACCTTTGTGAAGCGCTCAGGACCACTCCCTGGCCGGGAGAGGCCATAGAGCACCATCAATCATCTCCCCTGCACTGCTGCTTTACTCCCATCAGCATTCCATGCTCGTCTCCTTGTGGTGTGAGGCAGGCAAGGTGTCACTGAGGCTCTCCTGCTCCTGAAGCAGTCTGTAAGGGGAACACGGCACTGCATAGTCCTTGAATCCTTTCAGTGACTGCCCTGACAACTCTCCATTTAAGTTTCCCAATGGCAGCATTTCCCTCTCACAAAAACGTAGTTCGCACTGGATTTTTATCACCAGTGAATAAATATTTTTGAGTAGTTATACTAATTAGGTTACATAACTGCCTTGCAGAACAGATTGGTTACAGAGGCACCTGCCCACATAAAAGTTTCTGAAAAAGGCTGGTGTTTTCTTCCCCATTCACAAAATGATAATTTGATCTACTTCCAGGGAAATGGAATTGCAAAAAGCAGCTTAAAATAATATTAATTGTTAACAAAATTGTTTGTCTGTTTCTGGATGCATCATGTTTATTTATTTGTTTTCTCTCTTGCTGTTCCACAAATACTACACGCAGTAGAACTTTTATCATATGTGTCAGTGTTGAATGGTAAATTCCCTTGCACGCAGTGAATCTTACAGGCTACTGAATGCATATAGTAACCATGGTGCCAATGCCATGCCTGAGGTATTCCACCAATTTAGTAGCTGTTTTGAGAGGGATCACTGATGTGGAAAAAACAATGCTTGAAAGGTGGCTATTTCCCTATACTTTCATTAGAACAGCCAGAGCAACAAATCTTTCATCCTTCCCAGGCTGCTGTGTTGTGGACCATGTCCCGCTCTCACATAGACACAAACACTACTGATCTATAGAGTATAAATGGGATTAAAATAGTGTATCTTCATCTGCAAAATTAGAACAGTAAGTGGGAATAAAGAAGCCAGGACCTCTTTATTCAGTGAAGTCTGATGCCCCTTCAGAGCCAAATATGCTGACTTTCCCAACCAAAACCACTTCACACCAGTGAACATTTCAGAGCAATCCTGGGACACAGCTGAAGTGTGTTCTGCTCCTGGCTTTGAGGCAGAATGACTGACCACCTCAAGGCTGCAGAGCCCTTCTTAATGGTGAGGACAAGGTGCCAGAAGAGCTTCTACTGGCAGATTTCACAGATGCAGAGGCTGGAAGAACTGGATTTCTGCCTGAAAAATAGTACCAGCTTGATCTGGAGCATTTAAGAACTGCATCTACATCACTACATAATGCTATCAACATGTTCATTTTTCAGAACAGAACAGGAGTACATGTAAGGGGAAGCCAGTGCACACAAAGTGCTCATGCCCTGAGGAAAGCTGGCCAGTGCAGAGGGCAGGTGAATACATCCATTGAGAAACAACAATCTGAATATATGTGAGCTTGAACACCAAATCAACAGTGGCTTTCCAAGAGGATGGCACCAGGGTCACTCCTGCTAAGATGTCTGCTAAACTGGAATTTATATTTATTCATGAGGTTTGCATCTGTCATGAGTAGTTCTTACGCAGGATTTGGCACTGTCTTCACATGCAGGCTGTGGTTGTTGCACAGGAAATGAATGCCAGAGCCTATGTTGATTTGCAGCTCTCTGATGAATGGGACCATGACAGGAGTGTCTTTCTCTTCCCTGTAGCTGTGTGTGTGGTCAAACAGTGTGTGTGTGTGTGTAGGTGTGTGGTCAAACAGAGAATTATATGTGGCTGTAGCAGAACTGCTGGCTTTGCGTTCACAGGTACAGTGAGACCAAGGGCTGGCAGCTCCTCTGGCTCTGCACCGGCCTCTTCCCACCTAGCAAGTCACTGCTCAAACACGCCCAGAAGTTCATAGAGACACGTCAGAAAGAAACACTGGCCCTGGGGTGTCGTCGGAGGATTCAGACAGTAATGAGGTAAATAATCTGGCATATAACCAGCTCAAAGTGTTCAAATATCAATAATCGGGTTCCAAAAACACACGGGCTAAAATAGTGTGACTCTCACTTTCCTTTCCCTCTTTACATCTTGGTTTTTTAAAGTGATCATTGTTTTTAACTTTCTTTATGCACTTTGAACAATTAAAGAGAGGTCTATGTCACAGTTTCACTTTTTTCTTTCACAGAGTTAGCAGCATTTTTAGAAGTTCATCATCACACATAATCACTTGACTCCCAGAGCTGGGTATTTCAAACATCTTAAAGGGCATGCAGCTTGGAATGATGTCATTGATGATATCCTGACCTTACTTTTCTTCAGGGAGGCAGCATGTCCTTGTTGAAAGGATCACTACAATCAATTCCTATTCTTTGAAAAAACCCCAATGAGCAAAGCCCTCTTACTTGGCTGCTCACAGCAAGGCATTTCTCCATCCACTTGGCATTACAACAGGCTGAAGCAACAAGACCCCCAAACCACAGGGCTTCCTGAGCTTCCGAATGAGTTGTTGTTCTAAGGGACATGACACAGTCAGAGAGAGGGGAAGGGCTAACAGGATTTCAGGAAGAATGAACTGAACTGTAGGGGAAAGGTTTCCCTAGATTCCTCCAAGCACTGGAATTACCCAGCTTGTCACTCTGAGAACAAAGCTTTGGCATCAAGGTTGACTCCAGCCTTCTCCGTTTTGATGGGTGCTATGATTTACCACCTGCCTACCACAGACCTAATCAGTAAAGAATCTGCCCAATGATTTCTCCTTCCAGCTCCTCTATCCTCCCCTTTTTCTCAGGCTGGGCCTCACATTTGGTCTGTGAGCCCCATGGGTCAGGCTCTAGGGGAATACTAACACAGTGGATATCCCCCTTGCAGTGGATAGGGTTTGGTACTGCTGGGGAAATGTCACCACACACTGAACTCACTTTTGAAGTGTCTGAAAAACGCATGGCAAGGAATGCTATTCATTGTTTATTTCTATGGAGAAGACTTAAAAATTCCTGCCTCCCTGTATCATTTGCTATTCATGCTCTAAGCCCTGTTGAGCTGTACAGAGCTTCTTTAGAGAGAGCAAACAGGGAGGGGGAAGCAGAATGGGCTGTTTGGAAGGAGAATTTTATCTGCTAAACTGCCCCAGATCTGGAGCCTGGGGGATGGAAAGAGGAACAAAGACAAATCTTGTCTTCTAAGAGCAGCTCTTTTTGTAAGATTAAACTTGCACCTGGAATAGAATAGAATAGAATAGAATAGAATAGAATAGAATAGAATAGAATAGAATAGAATAGAATAGAATAGAATAGAATAGAATAGTATAGAATATTTCAGTTGGAAGGGATCTTCAATGATCATCTAGTCCAACTTCTCCCTGTAAGTAACCTCGTCTCTTTGGAAAGGGGAGAGCAGGCAGCTCAAAGGATTGACCTACAATATATACAGGGGAAGCCAACTGAGCCTTTGGGTACACACCTTTTCCTCCATAAACCACTTTACAGCTTCATCCCCATAATCCTGGCCAGGGAACCACCCTGATGGGTGTTGAGCAGATCTCACCTTGGCAGTGAATTCCTAGCTCAGGCTACAAGGAGAGGTGGGTAGCCCTATGCCTCTGCAGCCAAGCTGCTGCACTTCCTTGAGCTCCCAGGGCCTCCCTCTAATGCCAGTTCAGAACAGGTGACTGAGTGAGGCAGGTCCACACTTCATACAGTGCCTGCACAGTACAAAGCATGTACTGTTCAGCTTGGTTACAGTCAAGTTTTATTTCTCCAAATGGAAATGCTCCTTTATTGAATGGAAAAAAGTTAGTTTTCAAATCCACACAATTAAAGCTTGGATCCAGACTAACCTCCTCCTTAGAGACTGATCCAGTGTGAGGGGCCCATAAGCTGTGGTGTTCAAAATATCTGAACAGCCTGCTCTGTGCCACCGAGGGCAGGAACTTACCAGCCCCAGGAGATAATTTGCTAGATTTGTTCTCACTTTAACTCAAGGTTTTGGCACGACTGAGACGTCAGGACCAGTTCCTTTGCTTTAAAAGGCAGCTCTGCTCTGAGGCATAATTTCAAAGAACTGGGTTTGTGCAGCTTAAGCACCTCCTGAGTCAGTGATTGCACTCCAGCTCTTATATAAAATATAATGCTTTCAGCAGCCCTCCAGACCTTTTTGGTACTTGGGCTCCAAGTCATTTTGTATCCAAATACATACCTTTTTGTGGATGCAGGAATTAAATAAAATGTATTTCTCCTTGTAGCCATTATATTCACACTTCAGTACGGAAAAATGCTGCTGAATCCATACAAGAGGAAATGGTACTGGCTCGAAGGTGCCTTATTCGTGCAACCTCCTTGCTGAGCAGATCAGACTTTTACTTTACCTGCTAATAAGACCCTCAGTTTCTTGTTGTTAATACACTGAATTTGCACTGAATACACTGAATTTGGTGGAGGTCCACTGGAGCCCACCCCATCACACAGTACTGGCATTTTGGAAGGTGTCTGCTGTTCGGCTGGAATACTGTTGTTCAGCTCCTCAATGATTAAACTGATCTCTCTTATGATGGTGGTGGCATTTTCCAGGAGTGGCTGCAGGAAGTGGGCACCTCATCCCATGGAGGTTGAGTCCATCTTACAGAACAACACTAAGATCTCACACAAGATTTGCTTCCCCAATGAAACAGAACAGGTGAGCATTTGCTTGTTTTCACAGCCTTGACCATTTTTCTAGTCATGCTGTGTTCATCCACGAGCATGTATGAAGACATTCAGTATTCTTATTTCTTCCTCTCCTCTGTGTAACAAGAGTCTTGTTATCTCACAGACATTTGATGTGGGAACAAACACCAAAATCCGGACTCTGTGTCAGAACATCGCTTCCAAATTGCAGCTGAACTCCTGGGAAGGTTTCAGCCTCTTTGTGAAGATTGCAGACAAGGTAACTCCTTCTTGACTCTGGCAGGGTAGCCAGACTGCCCCTCCTCTATTAGTTATTTACCAGACCACCTGAACAACCATATGAAGCCAAGGACCAGAGCAGGTGATTACTGCTTCTGTCTAACTGAGGGGATACAACCTAAGCTTGAACTTCTAGCACCTGACAATTATTTTCAGTCTCTTCAAGGGGCTGGATGGAGATGCAGAGTTTCTATCAGTCTGCCACTACCCAGGTGGCACTAAAAGCAGAGAAGATGTAGGCTTTCCAGCAGCTGCTAGGATGGTTGCGTACTGCTGGATTCAGCCCTTTTTCACTCAGGCTTTGCCCAGAAGATGTGTTGCACTTGTACAGTGCCCACTAGGATTAGGGAAAGCAGGGGCAACCAGCACCAGTTGATTACTCTCTGTTTTGTTGGGAGCCTGCCTCACCTGAGCTGAAGCCTGGGCTGGCTGTCTCACTGAAATACTGTGATCACTTGAACTGTGATCAAGGCAAAAGCAGCATTGAGCCCTAGCACAGGGAGTCTCTGGTGTGCTGCCTTCCTGAAAAGAGAAACCCAGTATGTAACAACACTTTACAAAGAGAAGAAGACTGGGAATAAGGTAGGCATCTTCAACTTGACTTCAGTAAGCACCTTGGAAAGCAAAAAGCAACAGAAGATGCAATAATAAAAATCCCCATATGAAATGTAAGCAAATTGAGCCTTTCTCCTCCTATTTTTCTTTCCTGCTGTAATTCTGCCCTCTCACTGTAGACTGGGAAAGAAAATTCAGCCTGATACTTGGGTATGTGGCACAGGCAGTATTTTATATGATGTGCTAACCTCTCCTTTGTCTCCATTGCTTGGCCTCTGCAGGTTATCAGTCAGAATGAAGCAGACTACTTCTTCGACTCACTAAGGCAGGTGACAGACTGGAACAGGAGGAACAAACCAGGAAAAGATGGTAAGGAGAATGCCAGTATGACAAGAAGCTGCATGAGATGCTGTGTTGAACTGGAAAGCAGTTGATCAATCCAGTAGGATTCACTCCATCTTGGGAAGTGTTTAGCAGAGTCTTACATCGTTTTTGTTTGTACATACATGGTTACTGCCTGCACCAGCAGCAAGATCCAGTGACCTGATGCAGCCAAGCACTGGCTATCAAAAACACTGGAACATTTCTGTGGGAGGATCTCTCCAGAAATTTTAAATTGGTAAAAAAGATTTTTTTGATCTGTTGTATCCAAAACACGTAGCTGGATACATGCAAGTTAGATAGGTTGATCCTCAAATATTAAGAATCAGCCAACACATGCAAATAGGTTCTTTACACAGTGTCATTCACATTCCTTGGGTTGTTAGAAAATTTTTAACCAGATTATCACCTGGTGATATCCAAACACAAGTTATGTTGTCAAGGAACCACTTGTTAGACTAAAACAATGTAACACTAGTAACAGCAATTCCTTGCACTTACCCACCCGTCCCGTCCCG
>VZRV01007355.1:89278-127933 GCA_013398115.1 Falcunculus frontatus
CCCCCCCCCGATAATTTACATTTTGAAATCTACATCAAACTCAAACTTCACTCAAATTTCATATCAATTTGTCCTGACCTTTGCATATTTCAGGACAGCTGAGGTTCAACTTCCTGAAGCTCTGTCTATGTATCTAAGACTTTCTAACTTCTCCTCCCTCAGCTGATGTAGCTGCTAGGAGCACTGAAAATCACAGTATAAAGATGTGGGTGCACTAAATCACAGTTCATTTGTAGAAGCACAGCCATCAGGGGATGTACTCACATCGGTGTAAGAGAATTCAGGTGTGCTGCACACCAGCAGGCAGCTGTCATGAGCACGAATAACACTCAGTGGCAGTCCCTCCACTTCTCTTCCATCTGATCATTGCATGAGCAGTGTCCAGGAACTGAAAACTAATAATTTCTTTTGTCATCTAAAATGGCTTTTTGTGTTGTTTTGTTAGTAATTTTGTTTGTTACTATTAAAACCATAATTACTTTTCTGAAGAAATTCACAAGCCATTTAAAAACTGTAGAAATGTCAGTGACACAGAGAACACTAACAAGATCTGGTCTCCTTAGGGGCTGCTCTGTCTGTGGCATATGAGGTGTACTTCATGAGAAAGCTGTGGCTGAATGTCACTCCTGGCAAGGACCTGAAAGCTGATACCATTTTCCATTACCACCAGGTAAGCAGCTCCCTAAAGCAGAGATATCTTGTGATCCAAGAAAGGGTTGGAAAGGATCTTTAAAGATCATCCAGAGAACCTTCAGAAGGAATCAAAAGTTCTTGGCATGTCCTTGGACTGTGTTTGGCAAGACTTGCACCCTGACCTCAGAGATTTAGAATGCATAAGTCAGTGTTTGCTTTAGCCCATTCTGCCTGGATTCACAGCTGCTCTCTTCCAGGAGCTGCCGAAGTACCTCAGAGGCTACCACAAGTGTTCCAAGGATGAAGCTGTGCAGTTGGCAGGGCTGATTTATAAAGTGCACTTCAACAATGACCGCACGCAGCTGGCAGCCATCCCCAAAATCCTGAAGGAGCTGGTGCCAGACAATCTGCTCCGAGCAGTGTCACCAGACGAATGGAAGAAGGTAAGAACATCCGCTTTCATTAGTCATATTACATATACAGATCTTTAGTAGACAAGACACATTGAGCCACACTACATTTTTGATCTGATGGTCTTTGAAAGTACTGTGGAGGGATGGTATTGGATATTGCTGGATTTGCCAGCAGGATACCAAGAGGATTTGCCTCTTACAATCCAGATTTTACATACTCTACCAAAGTTCTGAAAGGCATCTGCAGGCCTGGATGGCTTATCTGAAGTGTGCATCTTTCTTGGAGATACTAATCTATTTCCCGTGCTCAGAAAAAGAGATAGGAGAGTCAGTGATGGGACTCGGAAGTTGAGGATATTGGACAGAAACAGAAAATTAGGGTGTCTCATGAATATTTATTGGCAGTAAGTCAATCTCCTTGCACTGTGTCCATGCTACTTATAACAAAAGGCTATTTTATCCACAAAAAGGGCAAGGAAGTTTCAGTAGGTACTTATACTTAAGTACCTACTGAAGGAAAACAGGACATTCTTTCAAATACGAAGGGCAAATTCACCCTACATTTTTCAGCCAAAGATGTAATACATACCTGTGGGTGCTGAATGCTAGCTTTCTGAGTTTTATCTCACATTGCCCCTCTGCCCTGAAGTCCATTTCCTTGGACTGCTGGGCTTCCTTCACCCAGCACAGGAATAAGGAACACTGGGGGGTTCTGGGGGGGTTCTGGCTTCACCTTGCCCCATGGCATGGCAGCTGTTTTCATTTTCAGTCTTCTCTTGCTGAGGCAAAAAGCCTGATTGTAGTGATGAGCTGATGCTGTCTTTAGTGCTAATGCTAGGCATTGGAAACCTGCCTGCCTCCAACTCAACTGGCTTTGTATCCTCTTTTCCTGAACAGAGCATTATTGCAGCATATAGTAAACATGAAGGAAAAACTGTGGATGAGGCCAAGATTGCCTTCTTGAAAATGATACAACGGTGGCCAACGTTTGGATCAGCCTTTTTTGAGGTGAAGGTAGGTTTGAAGGCCTGTGTGAATGGATTTGGTAGTAGATCAGTACTGAGGGATACAGACTGACTATAATCCCATATTTGAAAGTAAAAATACATTATAAAGCTGAATTCCTGTATTCTGTTGAGGAAAACACCGTTCCTTCCAAGTTGGGAGGTGAATTCTTTATCCATTCTGAACTATGCTTGTTGTTTACTGGCACTGTGGTTCTAGTTATAATACCTCTATTACAATTGTGTAGTAGCTGTAGGGGGCTTAATTGTCCTGTCGTTGCTCTCCACAAGAAAATGCTGCCAAATCATATCTCTTTAGGGACTCTTCCCTCAGAAGAGAACTGTACTAATCCTCTCATTCTGGAGTGGATATCTCCCAAGAATAATTTCCCATGTGTTACCTTTAATTTCTCCTCACCAGGCTCTTAAGTGGTTTGCAATCAATCATTAAGCCTGTTAATCAGACAGCACAGTAAATAATGGACCTGATTCTGCTGTCATGTAGCATTTGCTCAAGTCATCAATATATGGCTAAAATGTTTCAGTGTTCATTTGGGAAAGAGAACAAGCAGCACTGGACACTGTTAAAGGTCACTAGGCCCCGATACAGATAATTTCTCATTTTTCTGCTTATCTTGCTGTGTTACTCGTTTACAGCAAGCCTCAGAGCCCAATTTCCCAGAGATTGTACTGATTGCAATCAACAAACAAGGAGTCTCCCTGATACATCAGAAGACAAAGGTAACGGCTGCTTCTTACAAGTCCATCTAAGGAAGGATTGAACAGACCCTGCTAATTTAGGGACAGTGATAGGACCTTGCCCAGGAATGGCAGGAGAGGATAGAGGTTATTCATTTTCTGTGTGAAACCGAAGAAAATGTTACTGCCTCAAATAACTTCTTTGCAGTTTCTACACTGGAAAGGAACAGGGTAGAGCATCTCTGAAGAAAGATATAGGAATCATGCTAGACCTGGCAAGGTGGTAAGATCAGGAAGATGGGTGGGCAGTGTACCTGGGAACCTGCTTCAGAAAAATGCTTTGCAGGAAGCCCCAGCTAAAAGATCAGGCTGAATGGCCATGTTTAGCTGCAGTCTAACCCAAACAGTCTGGTCTTACCAAGTTCTCAGGAAAAGGGAGTATCACTATTTGCTTTTAATAATGAAACAAATTAAAAGCGAGTTTTAGATTATTGTAAATCTAATGGCAGTGTGCTAAGGCAAAGATCAATATATAATGAAAGGAAGTCTCATTAGTGTGATTAAGATTCACCTGTTTGGTGAAAACACAATATAATCTGGATGCAAGAACTACCTTGATCCACTGTTTTTATAAATGAAGTGGGAAAGAACAAGAATTCTCTGGCTCTACATGTAACAGCCTGTTTTCATCTGAGAAATGTTCTATAGTTCAGTTTGTTTTCCCTTACAGGATATTTTAATAGTCTACCCCTTCAATAAAATTTCCAACTGGAGCAGTGGGAGCACATACTTTCACATGACAATAGGGAACCTGGTACGAGGAAACCGGCTCTTATGTGAGACATCTCTGGTAAGAAGAGTTTTGCCAACTTAAATGCAACAAAATCTTAATTTTTCTTTTCCAACCAGGATTGCTACAAAAGATGGTGCAAAAACAGATAAATACCAGTGCAGATACAAAAAGCATTCACTGCTGTGTCAATAAAATTACCATTTAGAACTGGTTCAGTTCATATATAATGCTATCTGATGTAAAGATGCAAGACACAGGACACAAGTGAAAATAGTTATTTCCCAAATTCTTCCCGTACATCAAAATTCTATCCGAGAAGTTAAGACTGAAAAGCTACGTAAGAAGCTTTTTGTCTTGCATGTCTGCCTCCAGTTATGTAGTAATGCCAGCCTTATAAGACTTCGTATTTTCCAGGGAGTGGTACCACCTTTTTAACAACTGGTTTCAGACTATTCAGAGTCTCAGAGAAGCATCACTTGCATTAATATTTAAAGGAAGGTTTGTAAAGATAACAAAAACATTTAAAGACTAATTTCTCTGACAGAAAAGTTTGGGTTCTAACATACAAGAATCTTAAGTACAAGTCAAGCTACAGAGTGAATACCAAGGAGACAGTAGAGCTATGCTCTGTAAAGTTTTGTAAATCTATGAAAAGCAGAGGGAGGAATGGATAAATTATAACTAAAACAGTGACAGCTATTGAAAGAGGAGATGCTCATGCAAGGAAGAACCTGAGAAGATGATAAATGAGGGAGGAAATGATACGTTATTTTTGCTTCTGGAGCTCTCTAAGAGATTTAAGACTTTTTTCTTTCATGACAGGGTTACAAAATGGATGACCTGTTAACATCCTACGTACGCCTGCTCATGAATGCTGTAAACAAGCAAAAGAACCTCCCAGCCTGAGAGTGGATAGAGTCCATAACCTGTACTTGTGCCAAACTACCTGTAATTTCATATCCCAGAAGAAATGCCCTTTAAAAAATATTAATCTTGATGATCAATCTTCTGATCACACACTGAATGAACTGAGTTGCTGAAATACTACTACAAGAGAAGCTCAAGTAAGCATGTGCTTTCAAATATCTGTAACATTTCTGTCTTAGATGTAGTATGAGAATTCTATTCAGATTTTGGATTCAGAGGAAGTTTAGATGGACTTTAGTGTTCTGTGGGAGGGGGGAAACCCTGTTAGGGCCCCTTCTAATAGCTTCAATCTCCTCCATTCAAAGATAGACACACATTAAGAGCTGTCTTCCTTTTGGAAAGAAAATACCCCTTATTGTATATGCTCTTTCCAAATGCACAAACTCCAAGAGTCTTTGGAAACAAAGGTAATGCAATTTTTTTCCTCCTACTGGCAATTCTAAGAGTGGAGAGATGCCCTTTAGTAGTAGATAACTGGACACTTTGAAAGGCAAGATGCTAGGTTTCATCCTCTGGTCCCTAGGTTACATGCTGCATATTACAGTACACTGACAGCCAATTTCTGTCAGAATGTAACTATCCTTCCTGCATGTTGCTAAACTTGCAGGCTGTCCCCTGACTTACCACGGCCTTGCTTAAATTAAATAGTCTTCTTTCTTCCACGTTATAACCCTCTTGGAAACTAACAACTGCTTTTGACTGTGCAGTTTCTAGTAAGCGCTAAAATCAGTCTGGGGTTTGGGTCCATCACTTTTAGTTGCTCCTATTTCAAGATATAGATGAGCTATTCAGTGCAAATCAGAACTGAAGAACTCAGTCTAACAGAAAGAAAAAAAAAAGAGACTTCTTCTCTGTTGAGACTTCTTTGTTGAAGAAAAGAGACTTTTTTGCTCTACAAAAACGCTCTGGTTGGAGTTATGCAGACATTCCTTCATGAGACAAGAATAATAGCTTTAATTTCTCCTGATCTTTTCTGTTTCCTGTTTAGCAGACAGTTTGAGTGGTAAAATTTGGTTTGGCACTTGTTCATCTCTCAGAGCTTTGTAGAAACACACCTTTGGTGCCACAGGAACCAGAGTGTGCTCTGAGTGAGTAAAGCAGATATGCACTATGGTGGGAGTAAGCTTAGCTGCCTCCCCCTCAGAACAAGTACTCCTCCCTCGCTCCCAGTGAAATAAGGGTATGTCTTAAAGCACTTACACCAAGTTCCTTGAGACACAATCTGGCAGTGCTGGAAATGCAGCTCTGTCTGATCTCTCAACTTTGCCAATGGATGCACAATGGTTCTCTTGTTCCCTCTGACGTGTGTGCAAAATTCAAATGCTGGTGGGGAGTTTTGTATATGGGTGGCAGGCAAGAGCCCCACTCCCTTTGTGCCCACTCCCTTTGTGCATCTAAATGAGTGCCACACCTGTCAGAATAGCTGATCCTTTTGCAAGCAGTTAGATGCTCCCGCTGTAATGTCCGTTGCTGGCAATGGAAACACTGGAGTCCAATTACCCAGAGTGGTTTTGTCACCCAGTGTCTGATCTAACTACCTACCTGTAAGTGAGAAATGTTCAACACTTCACCTGTACAAAAAGAAATTTTGCAGCCAAATTGTATTGTTTCTGTTTTTTAAATAAAGACTGCAGAAAATCAACAACAATGTTCTTTTTTTACCAAGAAAAGTGAATGTTTGCTCCAGATCCATGTAACCTAAATCTACCAGATACCCACTATATCCTCTAAATGATCATAGTATCCCATCTGCTCATTAAATACACAATGCAATTTGTACAAGACAGCCGCTAAAAGGACGATACCCCTTTCTGCACATCCTCATCAACCAACACATCACCACAGAAGCCGCACAGGTCCAAAATGTGAATTCACCACAACACTGCCTCAGGTTTGGGCAGTCCCAGAGTTCCTCAGAGTGGGTAATGCTCTCTGGTTAAGCACTGAAAATATGGTATTAACTGAACACTATACAAATTTTTTTCCTTTTTTTTTTTGGTGTAAAGATTTAAAATACATTACAGTTAACTTTAATACAAGAACATACAAAGGCACAGTATTACAGCATTTC
Organism: Falcunculus frontatus; assembly: GCA_013398115.1. NCBI lineage: Eukaryota > Metazoa > Chordata > Aves > Passeriformes > Falcunculus > Falcunculus frontatus. The sequence continues at coordinate 95,819 of VZRV01007355.1, forward strand.
AATCCACAATCACGTGTTTTGGTTAGATAGCTCAAATGATGTGTGATAAAATGAGAGCTCTACACGGTGCAGAACCCATCAAGGCCTGAACCAAGGCAGTTCTAATTAGCAGCTGCTAATTCTTTTCTCAGTCTAATACCCTCAGCACTTAACAGTGCTTTACAGACTAGTATAACCACGTTTATTACATGCTTGCCTGCAATTTATTCCCTCCCCATCCAATCACTTCTGAAAGAGTCATATAATCTAACACCAACCATGCCACATCAGGAATTCTCTGTACGAAAGGCTAACCAGTGTTTGCCAGCATTGCACAGACTGCTGTAAAAACACTGGGACACAAATCCTAGAGAGCAGGTTAGTGCCATAAAGAAAGACTGCAGGTGATTAGCATACCCTTTGAATACAAACAAGCTTCACATACTGTGCTTTCTAAAAGCAAAACCATTTTCAAGTGTACTCAGTGAGTGTGTTAGTAATTTTAATTATGTATAAATATGAATGTAAACTATAAATGTATAGTATGAGACAACACCTTTTTGTAAGTGTAGATTACTGAGCCAAGTTCAACCTTGATATAAATCTCTACTCTCCAGTGGTGTGATACTTAGGAAGAATTTGGCCAGCAGGTCTATTTACAGCAATGGAAAAAAGTACACAGCTTATTTCTGACTGACACCTTTATAATAGCAATCTATTATGAAGAAAACAAAACCCAACCTGTCAGCCTTCGAAGGCACTAAGGAGAACTTGAGAGTTTGCACTATATTCTACTTGGTTTTTAAAAAGTAGACTGACAGAAGTAGAGGAAGATGCATTTTTTTAAACCATTTATAGTTACTTCTCCTACTCCTTCAATTCCACTCTCACACAAAAGTGATGTTGGTAATATAAACTACGGTAGCTCTGCACATTGCAGGCTATGGGCAGCAGAAGAAAAAAATTGTTAAAAATTAGTAATTTAAGAGCATATCACCCTCCACTAATATAGACATCGAGGATTACAATGATTTTTTTCACCAACTAATTTTGTGAAATATCCTGAAGATAAAGATATTCCAAATCCTAGAGAACTGAATAGCTTATCAAAGAGAATTATATCAACTCTCCTTTGAATGCTGAAGCCTTCTAGGTCTGCCAAATTTCTAACATGAGACAAGGTGAGAGCGTATACTAAATCTTTACTGGCAGCACAGAAGTGATTCCGTTCGCCTTAACATACATGCACTTTCCATTGCTAAACATGAGACTGGCTGCTGAAAGAATATTACCTACTGGCTGCTAGTTACTTAGTCCTTCCATATTTACCAGGAATGTGTGGCCATATGTTCCTCCACCACTTCCCAAGGAGGCTGGGGATACACAGCTGCTCAGATTCAGCATTAAACATGGCCTGGGACTGAGATTACAGAAACAGACCGGAAGGCTTTATGCTGAGACAAATCTGCATAACATACTGAGCTGCACCTAGGTCAGAACTTCAAGTGTTTCATGCTGTGACAAAATGCCAAACAACAGGTTTGATTGCAATCGGGGGTCTTTGCAGGGCCCTGCACCAAAAGACATGCTGTTCTTTGTGCCCTTAACTAAAAGACCATTTTAAAGCTGGTGAGAGAATAGTGAATAGCCACGTGTTCTCCTAAAGCAGCAACACAAGCAGCTACTATTACTGGAATCTACAGTGCAGATTGGTCAGGAGAAGATGAAAGAGTTCACTGTTAAAATTAGGGCTATCCCCTCATCATTGTTAGAGTGGATACACTATAACCCAGTTAAAAGATTACGGTAACTTACAGCAACAAAAAGCAAAGCAGCTGAGGGAAACTGAGTTAGCAAAGGCAGTGAAGCTCTAAGAGATGGTCTCACGTGGGATTCTGATCTGCACACAATTATCCAGGATTTCCCCCCACTGCTGTGGTATCACTGGTGCAGTTCCACGAGTAGGAGATCCAGCAAGCATGGTAACACAATTCTAAGGTAGATTATTGCCTGGATCCAGTTGCTGCTCACATATACAAGAAATGGGGAAGCTTTAACTTCTTGCTACCTAATTCACCTGAGGCTGCAGGGTGTTGTCTAGGCCCAACTGCTGTGTTCATTTGACCGACTAAACTAGCCATTTTTTGGAAGATTTAAAACATGCAAAGGACAGTAGTCCTCGTGCTTGTCAGCCTTGCAAAAGGACGGGCACAGTCTCACAACTGTTAATGGAAAGGGATTTTCAGGCTGCTCAGCTTAGTTCAGCACAAGGAAGTAAGGGGGTCACGACCTCCGGGGGACTCTGAAGCTCACTTCGATCATTCATCGTGCAGGTGGGCTCAGGAACAGCACTGCTGATGGCTCGCCTCTAAAGAAGTATTGAGAATATCCAAAACCAGTAGATTTCTCAGCACGTTGGGTTGTGGTAGCAGAGACAGTAGGACCACTGAAACTTCACTGGTGACAGGCAGAATTACAGAGGAGGACTATATGCTTGAGATGTTAGAGTCATGTCTGAGATCCTCTCTTTAAGTACACTCAGGTCTTAAAAAGAAAGATGAATGGGAAACTCTTATTTGGGTAAAAATTTAAAGAAAAATGGGGGTTTTTCTGCATATCACCACATTTGCCACAAACTGTAAACATTAGAATCTTCTCATGTAATTGGGCTTTCTGGAGTGTGACCAACAAGCATATACTTGGCTTGCAAATAAAGTGAGAATGGGAAAACTGAAGTGCTTAAATTGGTACCATATTATCCATTTGATTTCCTTATGCAAAAGAATAACCAATGCTCCAGCTACACTGCCTCAATAAATATCAGCTATGCCAGTGGACAGGACAAACTTTGTGTTGACCACTAGAAGCTCTACCAGCCATGTAGTAGTAGAGAACAGAGAAATTTAATGTCAGTTCTAAAAAAATGTTTAGTTTCCCATAGCCACCTTCTCCTTAAGGAGAGCACAACTATTCTGAAGAGGCTCACATGGCCTTGACAGCTGAAATCTCCTTAGTACTGAGCAGGGAAGCAGCAAAGGAAACTTCTCAGCTGCCTTAACACTGGGCCCAAGCGGGCAGTGCAGATGCCATAGCTATTGGTTCCTGAGCTTGTCCAGTAAACCTACAAACCAGAAGGACTATAGGGCACCCATATATTCTCTGTAGGAATCTGGAGAAAGACAGGAACTTCTTGCATGCAGCAAAGAGTGTCAACTTTCAGAATATTTGCCTGTATATTAAAAAACCTAAAAGTTTCTTCACACAGAGTTAAGAAGAAAAATTTTGATACTGTGATTGAAAAAGAGCAAATCTGACATTTCTTCCAGCCCTACACTCAACCACTTTTTTCAAATTCCTTAGACTAGAAGAGTGGAAAGAGTAGTACAGTTCAATTGAGGAAAGACTGTGTATAATTACACAAAGGCAAAATGCAATGTTAGCAGCAAATTAATAATCAGGCTGCGCGCTGCTCAAGCAGAAATCATACTCCTCTTCCTGCTAGTGTTAATAGACAATTGCTTGAGAAAAGGGGCAGTCTAGATGCAAGAGACATCACCAGAAGCAGGGGAAGGTACTACTTCTCTTTGGTTCCACTTCTTAGTAATTGCTTCTGTAATCAACAGCTGCAGTGAGCAGCAGCTTGTGTTAAGAGTGCAGTCAGGAGACTGACAGACCTGTTTAAGCAGAGTTTAAATCTAAAGCTTTAGGATGGGTCTTCTTGGATGCCAGCTCTGACAACTTCTTCAGACGTTTCTTCAGCTCCAGAGGGAATTTCTCATAGCACTTCTTGCACACAGGCTTCATGTCAAACTCCACAAATTTATTCCTTTAATACAAAGAACAGTTATTAAAATTGTATTTGCAAACTATATGCTTCACTAATTCAAATCTCCATGCATCTACATCAGTGTTGTTGCTAGTGTTCTACTCCATTTATAAAACAACTCATTTCCTCATCTGGTGATGCAAGTACAGAGACTGGGTTCTTATCAGTGAACTGAGGTCTTCAGTACTGCTAGGTAAATAAGGAGCAAGATTTTGCTATATATTTGCATGTAACAGTCTAGAATAATAATTTTGTTATCGTAGAATGCAAGTGTCACTTCAGAGGTTCCCTTTGGGATGAACCAGAGCTCCTTCATAAGGGCAGTAGAGCCAACCCAGCATAGCAGGATAAAGGTTTGAACCCGAGAAAGGAAAAATGTAGGACTGTTTTTTTTTCTGTCCCTCTTCTAGATATTTGAGGTAAATAGCATAGTATTTTATTTCAAAATAATCTATGCAATAGCAAATATTGTCATTGAGGGGAGCAACCAGAGTTAAGGAGACATGGAGGCTGCAGGTTGTTCAGGATAGGCAGTTCCTCAAAGTTTAGAGGCTTCCCTCTGTACTGCTGAATGAGTTCCCCTCTTACCCAACCTCCTTTCAGAATAGACTAATGAAGGAAAAATAAATCAGAGAGCATGCTGAGTGTCAGATCCCTTTCAGTGCTGAAATCAGTGGAATTATAAGCACCTGCTCCCACAGAGAAGAGGTATCCTGGCCTTCAGAGAGGCACTGGCTCATGGCTCCTCCAGGCTGATACCCTGCCTTAGGGGCAAATTTCTCACATGGTCCAAAATATAAACACTGACTTACTTCAGTGTGAGCTTGACGTTGCAGGTGGAGCAGGAGAAGCAATTCACACACCAGGCCTTGTTAAGAGCTGATACCACTGCAAAAGTAAAAGCACCAAGTAAGAGGAAACTGACGGATTATTGAATTCAGATTTACATCCAAATTCAAATGAGGCCAGATGTGAAAACAAACACTGATGTCTTGCAGCTATGGGACTGCAACAGCTGCACTAACAAATGAAACAAGGACAGCAACCAAAAACAAGGAGAGAACAAATCTTACCATCTCCCTCTATCACATGGCTGCAGTTGTAGCAGACATCTCCAAAGAGCTGCACAGAAAAAGAAATAAGAATAGGAACTCATGTTGCTGACTACTCATGCTCCCCAAATTATACAGCTGGTGTAAACATTAAATGCTATTAATCAAAGAAGTCCCAGATACTGCAGTGGCTCCCAAATATACCAATTTAAATCTTCTGAATAACTTCTCATACACTTGCCAAATAGTCTATGTTCCTTTGGATCTCATACCAGTAAATACCACAAAACCTTTTTTGTCAATGCCTCACACTCTAGTACTGTCATGGGATCTTAAAGTCCTGTACATGTGGCAGTTGGAGAAGAAAAGATGGGTAGAGTATGATGCTTACTGTAGACAAACATCTCCTGATGCTTAACTATAAGCACCGAAATAAAACTACTGCTAAAATACAGCTCCTATCAGAACAGCAACACTTACCTCTTATGAGAGAGTCATTTATCTGACAGTAGAAAATGCCAAACCAAAAAGTTGTTCAGTCGAATCATACCAAAAATCCAGGGTTTGATTGGCTTTTCTATGGTTTTTTTATAATCTACTTTTCTATGTTTTAGACAACACAACAGTTGCCTCAGGCCCACAGAAGCAAGTAATTATCAAAGAAGCCCACACAAATACTTTAGAAGTGCAATTACAGGGATTTTAATCACAACCCACGGTCAGTGATTTTTCTCTCAATGGCACAAATTAAAATCAGTATCCCCAAGACATTTCTATTCTGTTCTCAGCATCATTTTTCTACCTGCCAAGATAAACTGTTCTTTTTCTGTTAAATCTGACTAATTTCTTAATACTTCATTGCCTCTACAAATTCAGATTATGCAAAATCTGCATAGCTTTGCATATATAAAACATAAAAAAGCATTTGCCAGTCACAACAAGTACCTACAGCACAGATGGTAGAATTTACCTGATTATAATGAGTCTCACAATAGGCCAGCCCTTTTTTTTCATAGTGTCGGTGCCCCAAGAATGGCTTCTCACATTTGGCACAAACAAAATGCTGTAAAAGAAAAAAAAAAACCAAACATTCCATGGCAGGCAAAACAACTTTCCCATCACCAAGGAAAAACATGGTGATAAATTGTAGCTCAGTACATGACACTTGATCACAGAATAGTTTGGATTGGAAGGGACCTTAAGGCTCATCTCATTCGAACCCAGCCTTGGACACTTCCAGGGATGGGGCAGCCACAGCTTCTCTGGGCAGCCTGTGCCAGGGCCTCAGTACCGTCACAGGGAAGGATTTCTTCCCAATATCTTATCTAAATCTACCTCTTTCCATTTAAAGCTCTTAATGCTTTAATGAAGCACAGACAGAAAAGATTTTTATGGAAGCAAAAAAAAGAGGAGATATTTAGTCTATTTATAGTAATTAAGAGTTGTATTAAAGAGAGGTGGAAGACCAGTTGGAAGGGCAATCATCTTGTGTCTATCCTGGCAGACTTGTGGACTGTTGTCTTGCTTGTTTCAGGGAAGAGAAGCAGGAACATAAACGTAGTTGGTACGAATACACTTCAAATGAGCAGCAGCACCTCTCTCAGGTCAAGCCCTAGGAGGCATAAATGACTGAAACAAAGATCACTAAAAATCTTCAGAGCAAGTTGTGATGACTCAGCTGAAAGCTATAGAAACAATGAGCTGAAAAGGCTTAAAAAACAAGAACTGCACTGGCTCAGCCTGCCGGAAAAATTCCAATCCTGTTATGTGCCTGGTAACTGGAATTGGAGAGGATAAATCTAAGTACATCATAGAAAATATGTAAATTTATTAGTAAGTAAATGCTATTCAGTAAACCCTATTCTGCAAGAATCTTTACAAATTTTTAAATTAAGGTTATTGTAGTCGTGAAAACATAGCTTTCTTAGGAACCCTGATGGCCCTGCTGTAACTCATTCACTCACAAAAGGTGAAGACAATCTGAAATGTAAGCAACCGGGTTTTGTCTGAATTCATATATTACAGACCACCAACACGTCTACAGCTTCCAACCAGCACTAGCCCTCTTCCAAACCAGCTCTTGAAGGAAGTTTGAGATTCAGACAGGCCTCACCTCAACATGCCATTGCTTCCCCAGAGCATTGACCACTCGGCCCTCGATGGGCCTGCGGCAGGCTCCACAGATGGGGATCCCCATCTTGTCATGGCATGGCAGGCAGTACAGCTCCCCCTTCAGCTCCCGGGCCTCGGCAGTCAGCTCCTTCCTGGGAACACAAACATGTCCCTGAAGTAAGAACACCGAGGGAAACTCTTCAATGCCCAGAAGGAAGTTTTGGAAAACTAAATTTGAAAGTTAACTTAGGCAACATTCACGCTACAAATGCGGTCATTAGGTTTAGCTAGTGAAATACAGTTATTGTCAACTCATCTTTCTAAAATTGCTTTCTCAGTTTGCCAGACAAGAACATATGTGGGACATAGTGTCTGCAGCTGCATAGTCTCACAGAAATATGAGGTGCACTTACATGGAACATTGCCGTGTCGTGCTAAGACTCAAGGTATCTTTGAATGGGAGAGCTCAGGTACAAGAACCATCCTAGCAGTGCTCAAGACTGAGACATTTACTTGCACTGTTACCCATTCTGGGGCAATACTGTGCCCAGTTAAAATGCCTCTGTGGTAAGTAATACAGGTCAGACAGGTATCAGCGTGGTAATGGACTGTGCCACAAGACTGATACAGCTCATCAAGACATCTTTTTTTTTTCTACCCAGGAATTCAAAGTTAAACTACTTTGGACAGCCTGGTATCTGCTATATTTGGAAAACTCTACTATGGTAATCTGCACACAGCCTTTCAGATAAGTTCATGCTAAGGAACTATTTTCACTTTCATTATAAACTAGCATTATCCAATGTTAGAATGAGAGAACACTGAATGGCAAAATAAAACTAAAATTCCTGTAGTTTTTCCAAACTTATTTCAGTTTCTCCTCACATAATTTCTATTTGCTTAACAATGTGAAGGCAGCAAAGTTTAGACCTTGGGAAGGACTGCACTGCTGATTGAACTGTTTGACTCGCTCCTTTTTTGTCAGGGTTTACAGTATGACAACATACCCACAGTGGGTGCAGTTGAAGTGATCTGGATGGTAGGAATCATTCCTAAACATCAGAGGCTGCTCATCAATTATCAAGTGGCACTTCTGACAGATGTACTTGCCCAGTCCCTTAGCTTTTTCACGGTTATGGCATGGCCTGCACAGATGCCTGGTTGAACAAAGTAAAGGAAAGAAAATATTAAAAAATTCTTTCTCCTGAAACAACATATAGTGCACAATGTAAGAAGTACTTTATGTAACAGAACTGTCTTCTGAGGTCAGACTAAACATAATTCAGTTTGGTATCCAATATTTCACTCCAGTTGCACAGAGAAGAATATGAGTATAAAGCAGTCACACAGTTGTATTTCCTTAGAGTAGTCCTCCAACATTCACTGATTTATATGCCATCAGGGATATCACCCAGTCATTCTCCTAGGGATCCTTTCCAACCCTTTTCTGATAGCTGGGCAAGGAAAGGTGGCAACACCCTCTCTCTATTGCTAATGGATCCAACCATAATGGGGGCACTACAGCACTGGGAGGGAGTCAACGAGAGAGAATAAAATCTATCAAACCAAAGTGCATTGCTTTTACCATGGTAAGACTAAGATTCCTTAGTCTTCAATATCCAGGACAAACAAGAGACCTCTTCTTGCCTACAAATTCCTTTTACCCCTAAGTTAAAGAAAATTAAGAACTATGCAATTTTATGTGGTAAAAGCAGCTGTGTTCTTAGTACATGTTCTTGAACACATTATAAGTACAATTCTAAACAGGCAGATAACACAAATTTCTGGTAGAAAAGCTCAGGCAAATGCATAAAAAACTTGTGAAAGCTGATGGAAGCCACCAGTTTTATCCCAATACTTAGGAGGTCTGAGGAGAAGCTGTTCGGTTTACTTGCCTATTACCTATCCCTCTAGCTACAACGCTGTGGGCTGGGAAGAATTTATGATACAAGAACAATGACAGAAAATTACTTCTGTGGATTGCTTTGTCCCCAAACCAACAAGTCTGCTTAGTTCCTTCCACTGTATCACTATGTCAAGCACTCACTGAGATTTACAGGTCATTCTCAAAACACATCAGACAAAAGAAAAAGTTCATAGGGAAAGGGCAGATTTATGGATGAAGTAGTGGGTTCATCACAGGGCCCCTTTCAAAATTCTGCTGTGATGAATCACTTACCCTTAGATCTGTGAAATGGGGATAAGAATACAATACAGATGTTGTTGTGAGGCCTCAAACATTTATGACTCTCAGCTGGCAGGCGCCTAACTGCTAAGTATCATTATTATTCTCTCCAAATATGAGCCCTCCTGTCAGCAAGTATCTCTGTCCAGGGCTGGAAGTACTGTCCGCCCAGACGGAGTCCAGAAAAAGCAGACAGCACCCCATTATAAGGAAACATGCAGCTGTGCTCATCTCAGCATAAAGGCATCAATTTTATTCAGCACTATCAAACGCAGAGTAATTATACAGGGCTGGACATGGGGACCCTGAAGCAAGTGTCCTGAAAGAGACCCCTCTCATTCAGCTGAATGAGACGCCTTCAGCCATTTGCACTGGTAAACCATTATCAACCACCTCCCCACTCACAAACCCTCTGCCCTCCCACAGACCCTCTCTGTTGGAAGCAAAGGGAAGTGTTGGACAGGCTAAGCTGTTACCATAGCAGCCTCCCCTCTCCCTCACCCTCTCCCCCTCCCCACTCCCACCATTATGGAATTATCCCATTCTGAAGTGTCCTGTTGTGTCTATTAATACTAGATTTCCCCCAAACAATGCATCTCTCCAGCCTCCTAAAATAATCAGGAGACTCCAAGGATTCTGTGTTTAGGGCTCGGGGTTCAGCAGCAGCCTTCAGTAAGCACCATGAACACTGGAATATTCATGCAGGATACTCATATCTATACCAGCAGCAGTAGCCCCAGTGCCAAGAGCTCAGCTGGGGTGAAGACTGCTCCTCAGTGCTAGGGTGTCCTCTCCCCTGCTCTGTTGTGGTACTGAGCTGATAATGCGCTATCAGAGCGAGGACACTATATAGAGGGGCTCCCCTCTCTGCCTTCAGCAACTCTGCAACTGTACACTCTCTTGGGATCATCTTGTTTGCTCTGCTCTGCTTCTATCTAGTTTGCTGTCATCAGAAGGAGTTCGTTGAGATATTCCCCAAAAGGACCCTATACTCCATCCACAGGACTGCATTATAAAGAGGTAAGAGACAAGCTTTTCTTAATAGGGGCTTTAGGAGTGTTCTTTTTTTAGGAGCTTTCCTAATGGCATTAGTTTTAGCTGGTGCCAGTGAGGAGCAGAACACATACCGAGGTGGATGAACATAATGGAAATGTCTGAATCTAAGAATAGGCAGCATTTTTTGAACTTCAAAGAACAATTTCCTCATCTTTCTTTACATCACTCCTTCAAAACAAAAAAAGGTTTTTAAACTTTTGTATCTAATGTATATCCATTTGTGCCAGTTGTATGGTATGTCCAGTGCTCTCTGACACTGCTTTGATGCTCACAAAAACCAAGTATTTCAGCTGAAATACAGGCTCGGCAGAGAGTGATTTTCAGGAGAATAACTTCAGTCAGAAACAGACTATTTCTAATGAAGAGTACTGTGAGTGAAAGAAAATGCTTATTAGACAAGACACTACACTCATAATCATAAAAATGCACAAACCAGTATAATCATACCAGAAACTGCTCTAGCTGAGAGCAAGAACAGGAATTTCTGATACCCACCACAAACCCTAACATAAAAGTCAAGTTTATCTGCAGTGGGCAAACAAAAGCTCCAGACTAGCTAGGTAACTGAGTAGAATGAGCTAAAGATTTCTCCTCCTAGTTCTTTCATTAATGACAGACAGAGCACCTACTGAAAGAGTGACTGCATTATGTCCATACTGACAGCCTTGTGAATTGTTCTCTTGCTTGTTTCTGAGCAGAAGAGAAACAGGGCATGAAATATGGTCAGTGTGCATGCATTTCAAATGAGCAGTGGCATCCCCATTACAGCTCCGCCCTGGGGCAGGCCTGGGATAATGGCTCATTCCAGAACAGTTCTCTGTTTAGCAATACGTAAATCACTAAATATTCACACAACATCAAGAGTGCAGTCCAAGCGGAAATTGTTGGATAATGAGCCAGATTCCTAAAGGAGTTTTCTGTCTGTGGAATGAAAGCCTCTTGCACCATACAGCTTAACACAAACTACATATTCTAGGTCATTTGGAACGGTTTCTAGTTTGCTCTTAGCATTTATACAGACTATAGGAATCCCTGTGCTTTGTCTGTAAGCATAAAAAACCTAAACACATTTATTTTAAATTTATAGGATAAACCCAAGGAGAATAGGAGTGGAATTGCAAGCAACTGCAAAGGACTTTTGACACCTTCTAGAGAACACACTGTCAGAGAATTATTACTTTTCTAAAGCTGTAGAATTTTGTTGAAAACATATAAATTCTAAAAATCAGCCCAACAATTAATTCTAGTGACATGTTGGCTTTTTTCCAAACCTACTCAAGTGCTACACCACTATTTTCACCCAGTAAGTAGAATTACAAAAAAAACATTAAAGCTGTAATTCACATCTCCTTCTAACTTAAAACATAAGCAAAATTAGAAAGAGGACCACTTCCCTTTTCTATAACTTCTAACCAGACAATGAAAAACATCTCATTTCACCTTGCTCTAAAAAGTAAACTAGACAACACCAGCTCTCCTATGAAGGCCGTCATTTGTGAAGACTGAATCTATCTCAATTTTATCATTAGTTCTAAGCCTCTCTCCTCCTGACTCTGACATAGTGGGCTTCCAGATAGCTCTGACATTCTCCTTTCTACTCCAACCCACAGCATTCTGCACCAAAAGCATGCCTGTATAGAAATCCATAGCACACTCAATGCTGTCATCAGTGAGGACAAAACTCTCAACTTTGAAGTCTTGCCTATTCTAAGTCTGGCACTGACATGCAGCTGAATCTGAATTTTCAAGATCCTCTTTAGGAAATCAGCTCAAATAGAATTGGTTCGGTGTACTATGCTGCTAAACCTCTAATAATTAGCTTGTAACCAGGGAAAAGTCTGCTTACTCCTTCACTTTGGGAACTGATTTAAAGCATTATCAATAAGACAAGAGCCATCCCAGTCTGTTCCATCAGGCAACCCAGGTTTCTGCCTTTACAGCTACTCCAAGACAGTGTTTACTGCTTGCTTAGCTGTCACAACCATAGGTAGAGCAATGTTTAGCCATCAGACCATCCTGTCCCTGACATAAAGATCACCTGATTGACACTTTTTGCAGATGAAAAGCATAATTAAACAATGGGCCTGACACAAAAAAAAGGCTTAATAGCTAGAACATGAGGGGATATGCAGCACTGTAAATTAACAGCCAGTGGAAAGGCACGGTCTGATGTGTTTCTCTTTTGGTATGCAACAGAAAAATACATATTTAAACTAATTCTATCCAGGGAGGACAAGTATGCGAGTCAATGTTACTATCCCATACAAACTTTAAAGTCTTGGGTTCAAGAATACTTGCAGGTTTTACTTTGTAAGGAACAAATGAATTCTGTAAACAAAAAATTGTGGCCTCCTCTGTAAACTTGTGACCTTCACGCAAAAAAAACGCAGCAGGGCATTTTCCTTTTGTATGTGAAGGCACAATTTCACAAGTATTTTTACAGACAAGGACAAAAGGGCTATACGGTCTTCCTTGCACATGCAATTGCAAGTAATGGCAAGATAGCACCTTGTTACAAATACTCAAATCCAGAAGGGTATCCAGGCAATGTATGAAGTAAGAAGGGCCCTCTGTGGCCATAGCAAGAACTTCCAATTTCTGAATTTCATCCAGTCTCCCTGCTGTTGACTTTGTCTCTTCAACTGTGAACCAAACAGAAGTGAGCCAGCACATTAATCTCCAGCTATTCCAGTTTTCTGTTCACCTGAAAGTAACAGCAGCCAATTACCTGCTCAGAAAATCCTATCAACACCTCTTGTTGATTCTGTTCAGGACATTGCAAACAGACACTGGCAAAGCTAAGATCAGTTTTACTAAGCTGCTACTTGGAAAAGGCCCTGGATAAGCTACAGCAGAGCTCGGGCTTTTGAGGGAGGAAAAGAGAGAGCTATGTTGGAAGATAAAAGCTGCAGGGAAGGATGACGCTTTGACAGGTGATTGACAGCATGGGCATTATTTAAAATCTTCCCTGAGTCACTTCAGCGTCAAATGAGATGTTTGCTACCCATCTGAAAAGTTTCCTCCTATACTGAACTAGATGTATTTGTCTTAAACAGAGGACTTTAGACTAAAATAATGCTCAAATGTTTTCAGGAACCCTGCAGATTTTTTTAATAACAGCAATACTTGACCTGTCTTTTATCTCTTCTAAGGACAAGACAGATATTCTAAGCTAGATCACCTTACAACAGATACCTGTGCTCAGAAAAGCTGACTCATCAGGAACTCCTCAGTCCTGAATCAGGCTTTCAAATTGAAACATGGCAAATACTTTCTAGTTAGACATACAGAACTCACTCCTACTCCTCTTAACCAGACACACAAGCATCTCACTACCTGGTTATACAAGTGACCTCAGCACAGGCTGGAGACAAGCTCATCACCAGCTAGCCAGCTCTTCACTGGGGTTCCTTCTACAGGAATTACTGCTCTGGTAAACCCAGCTGAGTGGAGGGTATTCAGAATTTTAATATAAGGTTTAAATTCAGACTGACCTGTCATACTAAACACTGATGCTAGCAAACAGAAGACACTGCTGATTTTCATGTGTGGGTTTCTGGGTCTTTTGTTCGGGTTTTTTGTTTGTTTTTCACAAATCCAGGCTCTTTTGTAATATACTGTCTTAATTCTTTCACATTTAGGGCTTTTTTTTTTTCTTCAAAACTGTGGGAAAAATGAATGGGCCAGCAGATTCAAGCCTGCTCTTCAATTGCTCAAATCAATCAAATTTCGTTTTGGAAACATCAGAGCAATGTGGCAAAGAGACACACCTCGAGAACATGCTTTTTGCCACTTTCTACTTTCTGGACTTCATCCTGGCTTTTGCTGGCAATGCCCTGGCTCTTTGGCTTTTCATCCGGGACCAAAAGTCAGGCACACCTGCCAACATTTTCCTGATGCATCTTGCTGTGGCTGACCTGTCCTTTGTGCTGGTACTTCCCACCCGGCTGGTATACCATTTTTCTGGTAACCATTGGCCATTTGGTGAGATCCCATGCAGACTCACCGGCTTCCTTTTTTACCTCAACATGTATGCCAGTATTTACTTCCTGATGTGCATCAGTGTTGACCGTTTCCTGGCCATTGTGCACCCTGTGAAGTCCATCAAGCTCCGCAGGTCCCGGTACGCCCATGTGGCATGTGTCTTTCTGTGGGTTATCGTTGGTGTGGCAATGGCACCTCTGCTGCTCAGTGTGCAGACGGTCCAGATGAAAACCACAACTGTCTGCCTGCAGCTCTACAGAGAAAAGGCCTCACATCATGCCCTCGTGTCCTTAGCAGTGGCATTCACCTTCCCCTTCGTTACTACTGTAACTTGCTACTTACTCATTATCCGGAGCCTGAAGAGCGGGAACAGAGTTGAGAAACACCTGAAGGAAAAAGCTGTCAAAATGATCATCATGGTCCTGATGATCTTTCTGATTTGCTTTGTACCTTATCATGTCAATCGCTACATTTATATTCTCCATTACAATGGGACCAAAGCTTCCTGTGAAACACAGCGTCTCCTGGCCCTCAGCAACCGCATCACTTCCTGCCTCACCAGCCTCAATGGGGCATTCGACCCTGTCATGTATTTTTTTGTAGCTGAGAAATTCCGTGAGGCTTTGTGCAATCTGTTTTGTATTAAAAAGACGATAATGTTGCCTCAAACATATGAGGGTAAGACAAATGAAAGCTCACTAAGTGCTAAATCTGAACTGTGAACATGACTTTTGTCAGTGCTTTGACTTAAGAACACTCTCTTCCTCCAAAACCAGCTGAGAGCACAAATATGCAGCAAGACAGTCCACCCAGAGTCAAACTCATCATGGGAAGGGAAGTTCTGTTGTTTTTACAGGACTGCCATTAACAAGAACCCCTCTGACCATAGAGAACACGTGTTTGCATTGCTGAAAACTGCAAAGAGAAGGACAGTTCTATTGATTTGCAAGAAATGAAACTGAGGGTTGAGCACTTAGGAATAGGGAAGGGGGCAAAGAGGGAACTGGACCTATGTATTTCTTTTTTCTTAAAGAATTTAATTCCCAAAGTACTCAGGGCTTCCTCTGCACAATGCATACAGCCTTACTTAAAATTTCACATTGTGCCAGCAGTAGAAATCCACTCCTGAGACAGACCTGCCTGATGAAAAAAACCCCACATTCGCACATCTTGTTCAAGTCTCTGAATTCGAAGTGTTTATATGTAATAGAGAGAAAACTGGTACTAAATGGTGACAAGAAAAAAAAAAAAAAGACCAGAATGATGTAATGAATCCAGCCTGGAGAGGAATTAAGTCAGAAAAGATTCCTAGCTTTAAGATGGTTTACAGTTCTTTTTTGTGACTTATCTAGCAGGACTATTCCTTCACTATGGATAAAGTAGGGATTATCTTTATTCTCACTGATACATATTGCATCCAGTGGAATATCCCTGGAAGTGACATGCAGACTAGGGTAGACCAGGCACAGTGAAAAGGGCAAAAAAGAATGCAAGAGTTTCCAGTAATATTTACTAGAAGACTGCTTCAATATTATGGAGATAAAATCATGTGACAGGTGAAACATATTCTTATGCAGATACACACACCTATCTTTCTGCTATGCTTTCGGGAACAAGTTCCTTACCATTTTAGATTTGGTCCACAAATTACAAAATCAGACATATTTTATCTTGCTTGAACTGCTTTCATCCTGACTGCTTTCCCAAAACACCCTAAGCTATTCCAACAGCCCATTCTAGCAAGCTTGGGTGCCAAAAGAAAATCACTTATACCCAGCTCAAAAAACTAAGGCACAGAGGTTGCATGCAGTATGAAAAAGAAGAGGGAGTTGAGCGGACTCCCTGCTGGACAGGTACAAGTATATGACCTTTTCTTCCTTCCTTCACCATTTAGTTAGTGAAAATATAGACTCTAGGAAACTACTAGGCTTTGCTCATAACATATGAAAGCCTAAAATTAGCAACACTGTCTGCTAACTGCTGGATTGTTTTATTTTCTTATAATGGTATGCTTTTGCATAAGCTCCCTTTTGTGATTTTGTTTCTTATTTCTGAATTAAATGCATTAATCGACCTCAAGGATTCATTTTTATATTTCTGCATTTAAAATAAATCATTTCTGAAGACCAGTGGAATCACAGACTGAAAAGACTTTGCTGTAATCATTGTGTTATTCTTTTAGCCTTTTGCTACATCTTGATTTCCTGCTCAGCAGCTAACTTGATAAACAGCCTGCCTGAGATCACATAATCCCTTTTTTTCACTTACTATGCAGCCTTCTCCCTGAAATCTCTGTCTTCTTCCTGAAATCCCTTTCTTTTCCAGAACCCATCCACTAGCCACTAAAATTTGAGGTTTCTGCATGTTCCATTGGATGAAGAACTTCCCACCTAACGGGTTATTCCTTAAAGTTTCCTCTGTACCTTTTCAAGCTTTCCTTCTCAGTGTAAAACTAACTCACTACCCTCAGCATCTCACTGCTGTATCAATAACACATAGATAAAACTTTCTGACCTCCTGCTCCATCTTACCTGCCAGCATTCTTCACAAAACCCAAGTCAGCAAGGGTTACATCACAGAGCTCACAGCGGAAACATTCTGGGTGCCAGTTGTTGTTCATTGCCTTGATAACACGCCCAATAATGAACTCACCTGCAAATGGAAAGCATGAGATGCATGCAGAAAACAGTCTTACCGAAATCTACTGTCCTTCATAGTCCTTCCACTTTAATTCCATAAATACTATCACAGTCTAGCTTTGAAAAAACCCCAGTTATTCCCACAACCAGAATAACCCCAAATCACTGCTGGTATCATGCTTTGGTCCCATCCAGAGCTCCTGGCTCCTTAAAACAACCCAAACAATCTCAGCCCAAGGCTGGATATCACAGCAATGCTGCGAGGTTTGCACAGCCCTATAGTTGTTAACCCCTCGTGTCATTATTCACCACATCTTACCACATTCCCCGCAGCAAGGAGCAAACAGCATCTGGAAGTCATGTTCACAGTACTTCCTACCTTCAAACTGCAAACAAAACAAGAGAGAAGGAGCCCTCATGAATAACTGTACTTTTTCATCTTGACAGTTCAGCATGATTTTCCGTTGATATGACCATTTAGTCAAGGTCAGTCAAGCTTTCCAGTTCTAGCCCCCTACACACCTGTTTTTCAACTCCTAAAGGTTCTCCTTAAAGAAATATCCACGTATGGCTTCAGCCTCATGGTGAATTTGCACAGCTAAATTAATAGCAATGCTGCTACAAGACAGTAAAAATCCTGAAGAATATCCCAATCCTTTTCCTACAGTTGCCTTTAACTTCATTTTTTCTTTAGTTCAGAACTACTACTCCTCCTACATGAGGCTAAAACTCACGTCAAAATAAAATAGAGCAAGTTTAAAATAATGTATTCTTCAAAATGTGCTTGTGCATATTCTGTAAAAGAAATTCAACCTAACTTTTAAATGGGTTCACTTACTTCAGTTGCCCAACTGGAATAGTTTGGTACAATACATCTAAAAATAAAGACAAAAATTCACTTATGTCTAATGAAATATTAAGGCCAGGTTGGACAGCGCTTTGAGCAGCCTGGTCCAGGGGAAAGGGGCCCTGCCTGCGGCAGGGTTTGGAATGTGATGATCTGTAAAGTCCCTTCCAACCCAAACTATTTTGTGATTCTGTGATGATTAACAAAACACTTTTTATTTTCTTTTTGAAACGCCTCTTACCCAAAGAGCAGCTTTTGCTGTTATCGAAGGAATACGTGAGAAGAAAAAAAGGGAAATTAAGTAGGAAGCTCCTCAAAAAAATGGCAACAAACATTTACGGCTAAGAAATTAAACATGCAAGAAAGATGAGAATTCGTATTTCTGCCAGAATCTTCACTTAATTCCTTGCATTTTACCAAAGCTATTTCTCTTCTCTTCCACCCAGTCTGAGAACTCACCTCATAAAAGAGTCCCTCGGGGAACTGCCGAAAGCACTGAGCACAGACAAAGCAATTCTCGTGATAGAGCTCCCCATTGCTGTTCACAATCCTCTCTGCAGGATCGAACCGCGTCTGGCAGCGCTCACACACCGCATTTGCCAGAGCATCAGACATATTACTGGAATAAAGAGTAAGAACATTTATGAACACAATATTCCCACTGCTTTCAACTCCCTTTTACATGAAACAAAAAAGAAGATCAATGAGTCACTCACATAGCTTAGAAATAAGGTTCTGACAACTCATATGTGGCAGATGAGGTCATGCAGCAGACTTAATAGCTGCATACTTTGGGCTACTTTACCAACATTTCACCCCATTACATCATCCTGCTAAGAGTTCATAGCAAATATCCACAATTTTTCACAAACCAGTAGTTTGGAGAGCAGCAAATCCAATGATCCTGACTTCTTGGGCTTCCTGGTCTCAGGATGTGCACCCCTGTGGATTTTCTGATGTGTAATAAGCACTGATATCCCACTGCACTCTCCCCTTCACTGTCAGCAGTAACAAGGCATTTGCCCCTCTACAGGCCCCTGTCCTCCTGACAAATTAGTTGAAACTGTCAAAGTGTTACAAAGCTATGGGCACAGAAAAGTCCCTCTGGCTGTCTTGGCCAATAGCTCAGCTTCATTTCCTCAGAAAGTGAGGCTAAAACCCCCCAAGCCACACTTACAAATCATGTAAAGAACATTTCCTCTATCTACCCTAAAACATGGAATCACCCTAACTTCTTTCACAAAATTCACATGCTTGCCATCATGCTAATCTAACTTAATGCAGTTTTAAAATTGTATATCACATGTGCAAACCGGGACGGAAAAATTATAAAGCACATCTCAGTTTCTTGTTGCAGTGTGATCTTTCTTTTAAGCACCAGACTATCCAATACTATAAAACCTCAATATGATTACACTTTTAGGTATAGAAAAACTGTTTTATGCCTTCTGGGCACCTTTTGAATTCTGTGATTGGAAAGATTGCAGTTTTATAGGTAGAAGTATAAAAAACTACCACCATGTTAAGAAACTCTCCAAACTATTTGTATAGTACTTTTCCTGAGGTATGTAATATATGCAAAAAATGAAAGACAGCTTGGTTTTCAAGGTTTTTTTTCTCTTTCTTTTTAGATTCAAAGTTACTCTGAACTGAATTTCCCTTGTTAGCGTTACTCAACAACCCAACATGCTACTTTTCCCACCTCTTCATGGAGAATAGTAATTCAATAAGCTTTTCCAGGAGCAGAAGATTCTCTTTCCTCTGGTCAGAGGCATCTCCCTCAAAAACAGGCCACTGTCTGTATTCCAGGGCTTCATGTTCTGACCACAACTAGAATGAGCAGGGAGCAGCCTCACACTCCTGAGGTAACACAACCAGCCCTGCGTTCCAGCTGGCTGAGCTGAGCCAAGTGTCTCCCCTCTGCAGCCCGCACTAATATCCTAGGCTGCAACCTGGAGCAACCCCTCAGTAAAAACAGGCTTTCTTTCTACCGCTGCAATTCCAAAGGAGGCAAAAACCAAGAGAGACCGTAATAGGTTCAAGAATGGAGTATACTAATTTAGCAAAAAGTTGTTAAAACTTGTTTCCTTATCACAGTACAAAGGAGATGTAAAAAGCCAGACATGGACTGGAATTATGGACAAGAGGAAATCCTGCAGTTTCATAAACTAGAGATCATAGGTTAAAGAAACATTTTTTAACCTGACAAAGTACCAAGGGAATAGGTCAGCACAGAAACATCAGTACTTGGAGCAAAGCTGACACCTAATCAGCTTGGTTTTCAGTCACCACTCTTCCAGCTACACCACGCAAATCTGTACCAGGACTTGAAAATATCATCTTCCCTTCAAGTACTTTTTCCCTGTTGAAAAATTCAGTTCATTCAGTAAATTCCAAGACTTGAGCTAGCCAACAGCCAAGATTAATGAAGACTGATGTCACAGTGAAAAATCTCCTCTGGGAAGAAAACCAGGCAAATGCAAGTATTACATGCTAAACACTAACAATAAAGCACCATCTTACGTTGTGCTTGTTGGGTTTTTTTCCTTATAAACATGAAATCAACATTTTTAAAAATCCTAATTTTCTTTCTTTTTTCTTTCTCCAAAGGGACCCACCAGTGCCAACACCAACATGCAGGGTGAACTCCTCTGGACCAGAGTGGTCACCTCCACAATGGCATTTTGCAACAACTAATGCCTGCAACCTGCACAGCCACGTTCCTGCATGAAATGCAGTGTAGCCATGGCACTTCACACCAGACACTATGGAACACACTTGTCCCAGGAGAGACTCCCACACAAGTCCCATGGCTGTCCTGGCAAGAAAGATAATGACGACACAGGAACTCCCTTGTGATGCTGCTGCTGCTGACAAGATTTCCTCAAAGGTATAAGAAAGATGATCATGATGCAATCTGAGCTGTCCATGCAAATGAGCTAATGAGTGTGACTCATGCACATGAGAGAAACTATTAGTCCAGGAAAATATAAATGAAAGAACCAGTACAAAAAATAACTCAGTTCTCTGCCTCAGCTAAAACCCAACTGAACCTTTTGGGAAGAGCCAGACTACCAGGAGTCAACTGAACCACATCAGCTCCTGACCATTCTATCTCCTGTAATGCAAACCAGCAGCTGTGGCTCTTTGACAATCCACAGCAAGAGTTTTGCATCCCTGCTCTTTTTCCATTTATAAATCTGCATCTGTTTTCACTAAAGACGTTTTATTGTTTTGCACTCAAGCTACAATTTGCCACTTCAGCATTGCCCTAAAGATATGACTTTACATTTATTCAAAGGTTTTACTTTAACATTTGCCAATTTCTTAATTTCCCCCGAGTACACACCCCTGTGTGCCCTCTTGCTTATACAAAACCAAGCATTTTTTCAGCTAGCTCAAGGTTAAAATTAACCAAAGCTGGAAGGAAGAGGGAGCATCGTGCTAATTCAGAGCAATTTTATGATTCAGTTTACTACACTGCTGCAAAAGCACTTCTGCCGGCAGCATGGGGAGAGGAAGGGTAACACTACAACCATTCTTTTGATAGTGGTATCAGGAGTGACCACGAAAGTTTGACTTCCTGTGCCACTCATCAGATATTTACACCTAAATCTTTCCCACAAAGGACAGTCCCCAATATAGAGCGCTTCTTCTATTCTGTTTGCTCATTGTTTTTTCGCTGTTCAGTAAAATAAAGAATCTTCCTCTGTTTTAACAACAAGCTGGTGACACAAAGACAGGAAAGGCTATTAAAACACAATGAGATCAACATCCTGAAGTTATCCTGTCCTGCACAAACTCAAAAAATACCAGTGTTCAAACAATGCTTTTCCCAATCTTTCATCATTATGTGCTGTATCTTTAACAAATTCTCTTTGACAAAGTACCTAAATTACAGAAATTATGTTTTTACCATTATAACTAGGTTTCTCATGCTTTGACCTCTCAGAAGTATTTACTATAAAGTACCAGCATTTCTCTCAAATGGAAAAAGAAAAAAAAGAAACAAAAAAGAGAGAAACAAAAATTTCTTCTTCAAAAGAAGTGGACATTATTTAGGAGACCCATTCTGTGCCACAGGTAGAGGTGCTATAGGAATATTTGAAAGCATTTTACCTTCTTCAATCACTGAAGTCAATATTACCTCCTTTTTAAAACATTTGTTCCCAGGGATCTACCACAGATTAAGGAAAAAGAAGCAAATTTAGTAATTCCACTGCTAAGAGACCAGAGGAGAAGCTCCAGCCTCTGCCATCACATTTGCAGATTTAATTATCTTAAACGTGGCTGCAAGACAAAATAAACCAGACAACTGGACAATCAGGAGAACAGATGAACAATCTCAGATTTTGCCTGAGAAGGAAAGGAACTGGAGGAGTGAGGAGTGCTTCTGTCAGAAAAGCCCAGTTAAAAGAAAAAAGTTTTCTTTAACTGGTTTTGAAAGCTTTTCAGTTTTAGCGTCAAATAGAGTTCTCCTTCATCACAATGCTGATTGAAGAATTGCTTTAATAGTGACCCAAAACCTTGCTGATACCACAAAAAGAAAGCAAGACAATACTTTGAGATACAAGAACCCAGGGCATTATCCAAACCTCAGCAGACAGCAAAACCTATGCTGGGGAACCCTAAAAATGTATTCTCTGCTCATTCTGGTCTACCAGTAGGAGCAAGTGTATACAGAAAATATCACAATATGATCACATTTCTAGTATGTATGCACACACAGATAGGATAGTGAAAACTCAAAACCGAAAGAGCTATCACCACTTGTGTGTGTCACAGATGTCAGTAACCAAGATAAAAATCAGAGCACTCCAGGAGAGGGGCTGGTTCCCACCTCCATAGCGCAGATGAGAATTAGTGGCTTTAAGTCCTCAATGTTGACAGAGACACAAATTAAATCTGCTGGGACAATACCAGACTTTATGATTAATTTCACAGATAAAGACTTACGCAAAGACAAAAGAAAGAGGAAGGGTGTCAGTTCATGAACTAGTGCTGAAAACCAGCCCTCAATTACCCTTATCATGCCAAAATCTCTTCGCTGCTATTGCCTTAACTGGACAACTTTCCCAAACTGAATTAACTTCGTTAGTGTTATTATTAAACCTGTCGTAAAACGGTGGAAAAAAGTAATTCCCATTTGTTTATTGTATGATTTGTTGTGCATTTGTTAAACTATGTGCATAGCTTAATATTTTCAGCATTTCTTCTTCTGCTTGCACTGAATTTTCAGTTCACTCTAAGTATTTTTTTCACTGGCTAAATAAGAAATTAATAGTGTTTCTCTCAGTACGTTTTCCTTGATCATGTAGCCCCCAAACTCCCAGTGAAATAAACATTTTTCTTTCTTATTTAGAATACAGGGATAACCAAAATTAAGAAAAACATACAAATACAACTTATGGTCACAATATGGAAAAAAACAATCTCTCCTTGGGCCTACCAGCAACACCAATTTGTGATAAGTAGAAACAGGGGGGTTAAAAAAAATTGCAGATATTGCAGCTGAGGCCAGAGTACAACGTCTGTATGGTTGACCTGCAGGAAGCTGCAATCAGGTAGACCTTTGAGACCAGCAGCAGCAGTGAAAGTCTCTTGGTATTCACACAGAAAAAAATCCTATGCCATGGGTACTTGGGAGTCCCTCTCAATACCAAGCAATACTTATTGCCAGTAAATCATGACCAATTACTTAAAAAGACACACAGCAGTGTTCACTCAGCCCAGGCAAACACCAACAATATAAAGAAATGTACAGAAATTAAACAAATTATACCTCTTACACAGGAAAACCACCCTTTTATTATCAAGCATGTACCACTTCACTCAGAATGTCTATTTGATAAATACCTCCTTATGCACATCTAATCTTTCTCTTCTCCATTTCCATTATCTCAAAGGAGCTTAAATGCAATGTTTGTTTACCAGCGCTGATAACACAAATCATTCCCCACACGTATTCATCAATTATCACCAACTAGCAGCAGCACTCCTGTTCGATTACTCTCCTTTGCCTGAATAAAGGACATAAACTATCAGCACCTATCAGGAAGGAGAAGCAAAAATTATCACTAGCTCAAAACCCATGGATAAAATACAATAATTCAGGAAAGAAACTTCGCAAAGGGATTAAAATTTTCAGCACTGTCACCTGCTCAGTAAAACCAAAATATATTGGCTCTATGCTTACTTTGCTTCAAGAACTATGATACGAAAAATGTACTCAATTTAGCTGTACATCTGCTTTTTCAGTGCTTTTCTTTCCTTTCACAGGTCCCTTCCATGCTTCTCACTTTTCCTGAACAGCGTTGTCTCCACTCGACGGCATCACCATTTCCTTCACTATCTTGTCAGTCCCCCTCCTCATTAAATTCTCATACATTCACACCCACAGCTCTGTGCAGGACAAATAGAAAATTTACCAACTAACTAAGAGCTGTTGGCCAAAAGGAAAAGAGAAGGAAAATGAGGGTTTTAGTGAAGGATGCACAGTTCATAGTGAAAGGCCAAACGAATTCCTCAGTTCCGGGCAAGCATCAGGCCTACTTCCTGCTAAGAAAAGTCTGAAATTCAGAACTCCTAACTGCTAGAAGAAGAAAATCTGTCCTGGATGCTCACTGCTCTCTCCAGTGACTTCAGATTCCATATTGCTGCTGCAGCTCACAGTTCTCCCAAAATGCAAGAAACTAAGTTTTATTTAACTCCTGTTAATTTACCTCCTGCACAAAATTAACTAATGAAAATTCAGAAGTAAAATTTTAATGTGAAGCATGGGAAAAGTAATGATCATATCAAGCATAGGAATTGTCTGGAGAGATTCAAGAAGTTCTGGTTTACATGTTCTCATGAAGCAGCTACACTTGAAAGGTTCAGTTTCTGCTGGATTGGAGTTCTTTACAAAAACGAAAATCAACGAGCTTGCTATTAACAGTATAGATAAGAATTGACTACTGAACCCTAAAACCCAAGGACTGATAGAATTTTATCAATATTTTGAAAAATTACTGCATTTCACAATTTTTTACTCCCACAGTGCCCAAACACTTCACCATTAACACCACTAGCACTGTCATGGTTTAACACTGGCCAAATGCCAGGCACCCACAACAGCCGCTCGCTCGCCCTCCCCTGCCACAGCTGGGAAGAGGAGAGGAAAAAAAAATTAAACAAAGGGTTCATGAGTTGAGATAAGGACTGGGAGAAAACACTCCAAGGGAAAAACAGGCTCAACTCAGAGATACAAAGTGAATTTACTACTAACAGAGTCAGGGGAGGATAATGAGAAGTAAAATAAACCCTTAAAAACATCTTTTCTTCCCCCAACCCCTCCCTCCTTCCCACTGACAGCGGTGCAGGGAGACAGGGCGTGGGGGTTTTGGTCAGTTCACCACCTGTGGTTTCTATCACTGCTCAGGGAGAGGAGTCCTTCCCCTGTGAGGCCGTGGGGTCCCTCCCACGGGAGACAATTCTCCATGAACTGCTCCAGCGTGGGTCCACTCCCACGAGCAGCAGTCCTCCCAAAACTGCTGCAGCATGAGTCCTTCCCACGGGCAACAGTCCTCCCAGAACTGCTGCGGCGTGGGTCACTCTTCCATGGGGTGCAGTCCTCCAAGGACAGGCTGCTCCAGCCTGGAAGCAAGGACCCTCTCTCTACCAGGTCTCCCACTGGATCACAGCCTCCTCCAGGCATCCACCCACGCCAGCGTGGGCACCACCCCCGTGGGCTGCGGGTGGATCTCTGCATCCCCCATGGATCCCCAGGGGGCTGCGGGTGGATCTCTGCATCCCCCGTGGATCCCCACGGGCTGCGGGTGGATCTCTGCATCCCCCGTGGATCCCCAGGGGCTGCGGGTGGATTTCTGCATCCCCCAGGGATCCCCAGGGGGCTGCGGGTGGATCTCTGCATCCCCCGTGGATCCCCACGGGCTGCGGGTGGATCTCTGCATCCCCCGTGGATCCCCACGGGCTGCGGGTGGATCTCTGCATCCCCCGTGGATCCCCACGGGCTGCGGGTGGATTTCTGCATCCCCCGTGGATCCCCAGGGGCTGCGGGTGGATCTCTGCATCCCCTGTGGATCCCCACGGGCTGCAGGGGCACAGCTGCTTCACCATGGTCATCACCACGGCCTGCAGAGGAACCTCAGCTCCGGCAGTTGGAGTACCTCCTCCCCCTCCTTCTCCACTGACCTTGGTGTCTCCATATTCTTGTTCCTCCCATGTTCTCACCTCCTCCTCTTCTCTGGCTAGAAGAAACTGCCCCACTTTGTTTTGATTTTCTTCTTAAATAGGTTATCACAGAGGCATTACCGATATCTCCAATTGACTCAGTCTTGGCCAGCGGCATGTCCATCTTCAGAGCCATCAGGGATTGGCTCAGCTGGACATGGTGGAAGCTTCCACCAGCTTCTCACAGAAGCCACCTCTGTGGCCCCCCTGCTACCAAAAACCAGGCTGTGCAAAACCAACACAAGCACTAATGATGCTTCTGAACAGTCTAGCACAGAGCTCGAAATGGGAAAGGTTCTCCATTGCTGCTTTCTTGTTATTGTTAAAAACTGAAAGCTTTCTCATCAGGAAAGTCCTTTCCTTCTTAATCTACTTGGAAATGAAAACAAACAGACCTCATCCCCTCTGGCTCTGTGCAAACAATTCTCACTTTAAATAAAACAGCCCCACCACCAGAACTGAAAATCTACCAAATCCTGGAAAATCCTTTAACAATGCCATTCCGTTCATCTCGGAGACATACCCATGAATCCCAGCTGCCGTGTCTGTCCTGTTGGTGAGCAGTGACTCTGTGCCGCTCAGCCGATCCTGCCGGCACTGATAAAGCTTGGAGGCTGCCAGCCCCTGGAACCTCAGGCCAGCCATGGCACCCAAGGCAACTCTGCAGGGAAATGCAGGGACACAACTGGAGCAACACAAGCAGCACCGATACTCAATGAGTCACTTTCCTTCGGGGAGTTGCCTTTACATTTTAGAAGACCTGAAGCAGGATGCATAGACCCCCAATCAAGCATTGTTTCTTACAACCTGTCTGCCATTTTGCCATATTCTTAAAGATCCGACAACCTCTTTCTTGTATTCCACTAGTAATTACCTATTTAATGCAGCACACTAGGGGCTACATCAGCACCTTATTCTGTGCTAGCCTTGCAGAATGCATCTGTATAAATGTCACAAGTGAGACAAAAAAAAAAAAATCCTGAGTCTTCACGTAATTAAGCCACTTAATTCAAGAAAACTTTCTGATCAAAGCACAGAGAAATGCTGAAAGGCAAAGCAGATTACTAGAGCTCTTGTCAGCTCTTGTTTGCTGCAGATCAGTATCTAACCCTGGCATGTCCATGCGCTACCCTGCAGGCTGCTGTACCACACCATGTCCTAAGGATACTGTAAACAACAGAGCTGGTTCTTCCATTTGGACAAAGCATATTACAAGAAACAGAGTTGTGATGACTTCTGCTCTCCGGACTCACTGCAGCTGGCAGCAGTGGCACGAAGCAGAGGGTCGGGAAGCAGGGAGAAAGAACATACTTGGCATTCCAGTCTCCAGAGCTCTCTGGCCTTCAAGCATTACCATGAAATGTATCATAAGAGTGATTACCAACAAATTACTTTTTAGTAAATTGAAAAAAAAAAGAAAAAGAAAAGAGAAAAAAGAGAGGATTTTTGTAGCATGAGCATGAAATACAGCTTGGCAAGCTACAGAGGAAAAAAAATGAGAGGACTGATGACTTCATGAGTTCTAAATGAATATTAACCAGCAGGAATCTCTTCTGACTCTTAAACAGAAGAGTTTACTGGGGCCCAGCAGAACAGGCATGAGTAAAGAACAACATACTTTCAAAACCGCAAATCAGCAACCTTAAAATCTACAATGCACCTCACATTTCCTTGGGAGTTTCAGCTCCTGACCTGACAGCAATCTGCCACTATCATTTCTTTCAGACTGTAAGTGTGGTTTATCCATTCTATTTTATAATATAAATGGAATAAAGAAAAATGTCCTCCATACTGGGTGTCTCTGCTGACCTTTGAAATTTTATAGCAATAAACCACTTTTAAAATGTAAGATTAAATCACCTTTTTACTTTTAGCACAAAGCAAAATATGAAATCACCAAAACATTAATCTCCCTTATCCTTAAGAAATCTGACAAAAACCCTCCTCTTTCAAACACTTAAGCTTTTACCTGACTCATATGACATGATTTTATTGGTTTTCAAATAACCACTCTTCCATGGAAACTATGACTGCCTTCTTCAAAAGGGAAGATGAGGGGATTAAAGAAAAAAAAAAAAAAAGCACAACAGTAAACATCCTGTCTTCCCATCCCTCAACATAAGCTCACTCACTCGCTCCTCTCTTGCCACCTTACATGTAAAGAGTGAAAATGCATGGGTTCGTTTTTTCTTTCCCTCTTGATAGATTGCTTTTAAGAGACAGGGTTGTTGCCAAAATCTTACAGGTGGTTACTTTCCGGGCCAAAGCAGAGAAGAAAGATGCCAGACTTCCTTCAGGCATTTTCAGGTTCTTCCTCAGAGAAGCACCTCTCCAGCCCCAGAACAGACTAAGGACCTTTCTATCTAGAGACCCACAGAGAGCAAATTTAGATCAAAAGATTAAGATTAAAACCACATTTTCAATCCAGAAGAGCACAAATGGCTGCTTCTAACTCAGAGAGACAAGATCTCTTATTTGATGCAGGTACTTTCTACTCAGCACCAAGAACCTTTCGTAATACTGTCTTATACTCCCTCCTCCTTCAAACCGCTTTACTTGCAACTGCTACATGTACAGCAGCAGCAGCTCTCTACTGAATTAAAAAAGCATCTAACCAGCTAGCCTAATTGAAAATAATATACTGTTATTTCTTACCTCCACTGGATTAGGAACAATCAATAAGCATATCTGTAAATGCAGCTGCTCTTCTTTTGTTGACTACAGGAAGTACATAGGCGTATCCAGATCCCAATTCGACCAAGTACAGTGATAACAAAAATTTCCTACAAAAGTAATTATGCCCTGAAACATGCGCTCGGGAAATTTTTTTTCTTGGGCTTTGTATTAGATTAATTTCTAAAGGCAACATAAAACAGCCCAGGCATTTTTTACCTTTGGGTTTTGTAATCAACACCACAGCAGCAAAGTCTTAAAGGAAACTCTCTTCCACTCTTGTTTAGTTTCTCTTTTGGGCATTTGACAATGTTTTGCTCACTGGTCATTCATAGATCCTCTTTCTTAGGAATAAGCCCATCATAAAGACAAACAAAAATAAAGCAACAAAATCCAGCCAACCAAACAAAAACAATCAACCCCACCCCAAACTCCAACAATTCTTAAAAAGGCAAAAGTCAAAATAAACAGATGGTCTAAATACATCAAATACAATTCTAGAAGTGGTCTTCCCTTATTTATTTGTAAGAAGTACCATAGTTAACTCCTAAATGCTCCAAAAATCACATCAACTGTATTTATCAACACGGAAAAACACAGAAAGACTGCTGGGGAACATACTGGCTTTATATCTAACACACTATCTCTTACACACAATTTGTTTTTAAATGTAGTTAAAACAACATGTAACCTCATAAAACTAAAGAGTGTGACCAGCAAGTCAGGGAGGTGGTTCTCCTCCTTTACTTCCCCAATAGCCCAGCCCAGACGTGGCAGTCACAAATACTATTTCTAAAATCCAGTTATCTAGTTTCCAATTATCAGTTTTCTCTAACAGAACACAATCCTCACACTGTAAAAATGTAACTAGTGATATGTGTAAGATTTGCATTTCATCTGCTAAACAGTCACCTAATTTTAGTAATTTTTTTTCTATGAGTACACGAAAGATGTACACTTCTTTTTCCTGGAGTTATATTTTCCCCTAATGCTAAAAATCAATAAATCAAATCACTGCAGTTTTTTTAATTCAGGAGATGCTCTCTGCAGCCAAATGAGACAGAACATGATGAAAATGGAGTTATTTTTCATGCATTTTAATACTAATAATGCATTGGTAATCACAGTACCTAGAAGAGAGTCCTTTTGTATTTCTACTTTACAAGAAAGGTGAAGTGAAAAGGAATATTGTTTCAGCACCTCATGTTTTCCAATCTTCCTCACTTTAGCACACTGTAAACCAACACAGTCACTCCCTGTGTCAACAGTTTCAAGACCAAAGGCACATTTATGTCCTGTTCCTGGCTCAGGAAGGTTCCCACTGATGAATATTGTGGGGATGCTCCAGCTGTGAAGCAGTTCATCCCCTCCCAGAACCCTGAAAACCCCAAGTCTCAAAAGCTGGAGAACATCTGACTACATAATGTCAGCAGACTTGAAGAACTACTGGATAGCAAACATGGAACAACATCTGGGTACCACTCAGCAGAGTGACCTGCAGCTGTATCTAAGAAAGAGCATTCTCAATGCTGAATTCTTCCCAATGCCATAGGAGTCTGACCCAGCCTGAAAAACAACACCAAACACGGTGCTACTCGCTGGCATCGGCCAGGCAAGGTACTGAGCAGTGCAACGTTTCATAGACACTGTAAAGCTTTGCTGGGAGACTACTACCCTAAATGGATGATACTATTGGCAAGGAAACAGTCAGCTGAGTTACAGCTGTAACAAACAACTTGCATAGAACAGTTAATTGTCCTGTCCTGGGAATGACAGCAGGCATAACTTTAGAAATGTTCATAGCTGACAAACTTCCCAGGACAAACATTTCTGAAAACATTAAATAACACCCGTATTCACTTTTCACAAGCTAAAGCCAAAGCCTGCCCATTTTAACAACCCTCTGAAGTAAACCCAAGGAAAAGGAGACAGAAGTCCTGCATCACTTGGAACTGCACACTTTGCAGTGCCTCAGCTACTCTGGAACCCCCACACCCAGGCTCACACTTCACGTCCAAGCTTCTCACTGAATAGTGTTGCACTTTAACAGGCAAGAGTCAGTGGAAGCATGGAGAGAAGACAAGGGTTACTGTCCACCGGCACTTCCCACTGTCCTCCTGAGTGACTTCACCCAAGGTAAGCCTATCATTCTAAACAGTGCCATACCACAGTTCTGTAAAAATAAAATCAACAGGGTTCATACAGCCACACTTCTTGCCAAATCCTCCCCATCTTGTCTCCATTTAAGAGCTGGATGGGTACCCATGACCTGTGAACATTTAAGGCTCCTGAGTCTTCCTCTAGCTGTAAGAAAATGAACGTAAACTTGTAAATACACACCTGTTTCACATGTCAGAAAAATTTAAAAGGGACCATTAAAGACACGAGGCAAAACCCAGAAGAGTTTTGAGCATGTACAATCACCCATGAACATCAATTTGTCATCACAGAGACCAAAAATAACACATTCCCAAATCATAGATGAGCATACACAACTATTCAGCAGGTTCTCACACCCAACAACTCACTAATCAGGATCCCTTTTGAATAATCGTGAAAAGCTGCATAATACAAATATCAAGACTTGACACAAAAGGAAAGTGAATACTTATACACAAAGTGCTCTGGATCCATTTCAGTATTCCTAATCATGAAGAGCAATGCTTCAGAACTACAGTAACATAGTAGGATTCATGAGGATGAGTATCCTAAAAAGGGCACCCTGCTAATTGTAGCATTACCTCTTCATGCTTCTCATCTCCAACACATCACATTTCACAAAAGCAGGCTTATTTTCACGAACTGCTTTACAACTTCTGGGTTTTATTTTACAAATGGAAAAAAAAAGTGACATTAAATCACTTGTGCAAACCCTCGCAAAATGCCAGTAAATGCCTTCCCCGCTCTTCTTCTCATTTACAGCTGTCAATTAAGTTGCTTTACAGCGTTCTCCACTGTCAGATAGCATGAGAGGAGAATCAAGTTCCAGTTTTAAACAGCTCTTGGAAGACGTTAACTCCAAGGCCAGCTCGAAGAAGAAGGGAGTGAATCTGTGGGCAGGGGGGCTGCGTGTAGACCAATGAAAAGGGCCCCGACGGGGCAGCGGTGCGGGGCACACCGGGCGCAGGCTGCCAGCCTGGGTCACGCCATGCGGCCACAGAGAGCCCGGCTGCTAAACAGCCACTGCTCACATCTACAGCTGCTCCCGCCCAGTTCTGCCTCTGGTCTGCCCTCCGCTGTGTCCCCGTGCAGGGTTCAGCGGAGCAGCTCTGCGCTTGCACCCCCGGTCGGAGCCTGCCCTGCTCCGCCCGAGCCTCATAGCGGCAAAGCGTCCTCCCCCGACCCTTCCCACCAGGCCCCCCACGCCGTTACCCAGGGCGAGAAGGAGCTGTTCCCGACACGTCACGGCCTGCCCAGGGCGGTGAAGGCTGGCACAGCCCAGCCCCCCGCCCGACTCCCCTGTGCCCGGCCTCACCTGCCCGTCATGGCGGCGAACCCCAGGCTGCCGCCGAGGGGCTGCGGAGTGGGAC
>VZRV01007355.1:127957-166004 GCA_013398115.1 Falcunculus frontatus
GGCCGCCCCCCCCCCGCCACTGCGGCCCCGGCGGGCAGCGCTGACCCCGCCCCGGCGGCTGCCCCGGCCCCTTGGGCGTGGGCGGGCACCGCAGCCCGCGGTGACTCAGGGCAGCCCCCCCGGACCTGCGCATACTTTTCCTATAAAGGGAAAGAAATACGGAATAACGAGGCGTCGGAGGGGAAAGGGGGGGGAGAGGGGAGGGAGAGAGGGGGAGGAGGCACAGGAGGCACGGCCCCTGCCCCTGCCCCTGCCCCTGCCCCTGCCCCTGCCCCTGCCCCTGCCCCTGCCCCTGCCCCTTCCCTGCCCCGACCCCCGCGCTGGCCATTGCACTGCACCCCTCGCTTGGCCGCGGGTCCTCGCCACCAGAAAGGAGCCGGCCGACTTTTCCCCCCGACTGGGTCCCTGCCAGGCTTTTATCTAGCGATCCCCAGCAAATCCCTGTACAAACAATACGGATTTNTAAGCACGATGAGATAAGGAAGACAATGGGAGGAATCCCATTGATTGATGAATTAAAAAGATATGTATCTTCAAACATACCAAAAGTCTGCCGACAAGGCGGGGGGGGTTATACAGTAGAAGAGAATTTTTTAGGCATTCCGGGAAGTCTGTACCTCTTGAGTACCTCAGCCAATGGGGAAAGAGAGAGGGAAATGCGGTCCGGGAAATAGGGAAAATAGGATAAAAAGGAGGCTGCGACCTCCAAAAATCCGAGAGACCCCAGGGGAATGCCCCATGGCCTCTCCCTTTATTCGAATGAAGTAAAGGGACTCCTCTGTCTCCTTTTTGGACATAAACCTCTGGTGTTGGTGGATTAATTTTCCTGACACCTGCACACACTGCCGTGGCGAGGGGAAGCGGCGTTTTACTCTTCAGGTCCAGAAAACACGTCTGGAAGGCTTCTAGAAAGTGGTTTTGGCAACCATTACTGCTGAAGGATGAGGGACCGCACTCCCTAAGCAGGGCCCCTCTAAGTGCGACGTTTTTGATAACATGTAATCCCTTCTTGCCCATGGTCAAGCGTTCTCTCATGTAAAGTGATCCACCAAATGCCATAGGAAGCTTCTGCCCAAAAGCAATTTCAAACTTTGTTTTCATCTTGTGAGATAGCCTGGTATGCTGTGACTCACCATTGCTACGTGTATTGTTGCATCTTGAGAGTGATGATAAAAACTCCGTCTGTGCTCTCTGTGTTTTCTGGTGTCCAATCTCATTTTTCAGTCCTACAGTAAACATTTAAAATCGTACAAGTTAAATTAGCATCTGGTGGTTTTATTTCTTACTTAAACTAGGGTGAAGAATTGAGTTAGATAGTTTCATTTTGGTTTAATGTTCAGTTGAGGAAAGGGTAATACTATTAATAAGAACAACTTAACAGATTTGGCTGAGCGCACAGTAATAGACAAGCTCTTAGTCGTTCCCTGCATCCCTAGTCCCTCTTGTAACAGTTTCTGAGTGCCAACACATCATCTCTCTACCCTTGCAGTTCTCCTTTAGAGAGAAGCAGAGATTACTAGGATTGGATGTGCAAAGGCAGGTGTTTCCAGGGGTGCTGAGAGGAGCACACCGCAGGGCAGCACTCAGCCTTGAGCAACCTCCCAGCCACTGGGCCATCACTACAGCCATTCCTCTTGCCTCCTACATCCGGGGGGGGGCTTCTGTGAATTGTATCAGTCTCAAATACTATCTTTTTCTTACTGATCTACATTTTGAATGTGACACAATCTTTTTTCCAGCTATTAAAACCAAGAACTGTTACCACTCGTTACTGTTGAGCTCTCGCAGTCATTTCACGAAGCACAGCTGGAGCAGAGACATAACTGTCCCCCCTATCCCCAGAGACCCCTTGTCTGACAGCTTTCCCTGTTCCCTCTTCAAGCAAATATGCCTGTTATGAACCGGTTTAAACACAGAAGAGTAAAGAAAACTAAGTCTCTGTGAATAAAACAGATCAAACCCAGAAAGGTTTGACATATACCCAAAAAGCATGATTAAAACCAAACGAGGTTAGATGTTGGTGCCAAAAAACTTGATATATTTAATAGTAAAAGAGGCAAAGAAACTAAAAGAAAGAAATAGAAAAAGAGGCGTGCATGGGTAGGGGGACAGGGAGAGAGCGACAGGGGTTAAGTAGAAACATATTAGTCTTCTGAGGGTCCCAGTGACTTCTCGTTGCTCCCTTCTGTCTAGTCTTCTTGGTGGTGAGGGTCTCCGTGCCGAAAAGTATAGAATCCAATGGATTAATATACATTTGGGCCAGGTGGGAACATCCACATTCCTCCCCTGCGTAGGGCAAATTTGACACTGTGGGTCTATTGCATCATGTTGCAGTGCTCTGGTGCAGGGTCTGGGGACTCCTTTGGGGGAGGGCCTTTGATAGGCCATGACACCCCCTCTGCTCTGCTTCAAGTGAATGCAGCTTTTTCCAGGGTGAAGGAGTCCCTGCAGCTGGGCAGGTCTGCACAGCGGATGACGGGCATTCACTGCCTCAGACCAGAGGCTTTTTCACTACACATCTAAAACCTCTCCTCTGCCCACCCTTTGGTGTGAGAGTCTGTGTGAGCCTGGCAGCTGATAGCCCCGGGGCTGTGGTCTCCACCGCAAAGGTGCTAAGCTTGATCCCTCTGTGAATGTATTCTCCCCCAGCCCAGACTTGAGTTACTTTACCTTATCTCCATCAACAAGTAGTCCAGGGCCCCATTCAGGGTTTTGGTGGTTTTCTCTGCAGCTTTTGTACAGTTTTGTTATTACAGGCAAAAGTCATTCATGAAGATGTTTAAGCCATAAATTATAACATTTCAGTCTCTGTCAACACCTTTCATTGAAAGTTCTTTTGCATCTCTCTAAAGACGTGAAAAGCAGCAGCTACAGATGGCAGAGTGTGTCAGGGACAAAAGCCGTGTCTAAGGCCTACCATATTTGGTCCACTGCTGTGCACGTCAACAAGATAATGTGGAAGAAGACCTTAGTTGGTAGGACTTTAACCTTCCAAAATGAAACTATGTATCAGTCACCTGGTGGGATTCAACCTGTGAAAGGAAAATAATACACAATAAAGCCGTTGTTGGCATGGAGGTGTTATGATGGGCCGTTATGACCTCATCTCACCCACTGGCCCCACATGAGATGATGTTGAAACTGGCCACTCCTGAGGAGGAGATATAAGGTATGGTCCTGGGGTAGAGGGAGAGGAAGGTAACATGCACGCCGTTTTCATCCAGGGGACGCCCTGAAGGTGTGCTGCCTCCCTAGCCCTCCTGTTCAGAAGCCATGCTCCATCTCCTTCTCCTGCTCGACGGCTTCTCCAGAATCCAGGGGTTGGTACGTATTAATTGTTAATGAAACTAATAAAATTCATTTGCTTTGCAATCCTGAGTGCGTCTTTTTGTTCATGGGCATCCTCCTGAACCCGTAACATTACTGGCAACGAGGATGGGATGCCCAGAGCACAAAAACTGACACTGTCTTGAGTGTGTATGTGTGGCAAACTAACACTGGTTTGAGTGCACATTAACACAGGTGAGGCTTGGGCAGTAGGGCACGTAGTTGCACCAGGGGAGCGGGCATGCAGCTTCTCCAAATGATGCTGTTTCTGTGTAAAAAACAGGGCTTGGGCGGTAAGACGTAGCTGCATCAAAAGACGGTGTTTGTGTGTGGCTGCTAAATATTGCAATGCTGTTTAGTTTATGTGAGAGAGCCTGGTCAGTGGAGCGCGTAGCTGAACCAGGAGAGGCTGCTCTGTAGTCAGCAGGTCGCGTGGTTGCACCAGGGGAGTGAGCACACCACTGTGTTCTCTGTGTGTGGGGCTTAGTTGGCAAAGCATGGGACTGCACCAGGAGAGTGAAGCGCGTCACTGCACCAAGAGACGCTGTACTATGTGTGTGTGTGGTATATGGGAAGTCAAGATTTAGTCTGTGTACCCAGTCATGTGTGAGAACTTAGTAGTATTTATCTGTGTCTGAGGTGTAATTGGTGTCATACATTATTGTGGCTCAGTGTAGACTTTGTAGACATAACTGGAATACTTCTAAAATTGAGTTTAAAAAAACCCTTAGTTCTTTGTGTTTGTGGTGTCACCAGAAAATATCAATAGAACAGAGTTACTGCCCTGACTATTTCTGTTGTCATTATCACAATCTTGTGCGAGTGATAATAATATTTCAGAAAAAGGAGCCTCAGGCTGTGGCTCCCTCACTGGAGTGACCTGGGTAGACTCAGGAACCGTGGAATACATTATGACAGAACTTGTACAAATATTGACTAGAACCATGGGAGGCTAAGAACCCCATGGAGGTGTTAAAATACTGGGGAGAGTTTGTGCAAACTTCTCGGACATGGTTTAAAGAGTGACTGATTCCTCTAGCCAAATGACAGGTTGCCTGTTATTTGCATACAGAGTTGCAATGGAAAAAAATGAAGAACTAGAACAACAGTTAATTGAACAGCACAAGGACATAGAGCAGCTGAGAGCTGATACGATCTTACAAAGGCAAGCATTTGTAACTGCTGTTGAACAGCGTGAGAGATTGGGGAAAAAATGTGTAGTTTTAGCAGAACAGTTTGTGGTTTGGGTTACTAAGAAACAAGGAAAAAAGAAAGACAGAAAGGCAGCTGGCCCGCGAGTCCGTGCAATCGTTGCAAACCCAGATTAGGATCCATAAACCTGGGATGGAAATATTTGGAACTCTGATTCCTCTACTGAGTTAGAGTCTGACTGCAAAAAGAAAGGTGTTCATGCTGCTTATGTGTTTAAAAAAACCTAGTAACTGGGAAAAATAAACAGGCTGTTCAAACAGATGAACTTACTAATTATAGCCCTGAAAAAGTTGAAAGTTTACTGGGAAAATATAAACAGAGGCCCAAGGAAAACCCCCAAAACTGGCTAAAACATCTGGTAGAAGAAGGAGGTGATACTGTGTTACTGGATAGAAGAAATGCTAAAAAGTTCATGGGACTTACCTCTGACAAATATGTACAATCTACATTACACCATATTGAGGACAACAGTGTTACTCTGGTTAGAGTTGTTGAAGAAAAATTTTCAGATCAGTATACCAATGATGCTGCTTGGCTGGTTGTGGCCAAAGAATGGCCAACTTTAGGACAAGCATGCAATCTGCTCAAAGCAGAAGGCATGAAAGTAAACACCATTATGGGGTCTCCTGAGCTTTACATGGCTCAATCTCTAACTTCTGGAATGCAGAACACTCTCCTAGAGGGATGCCCAAAAGGGTAGAAAGCCTACGTTATACCTGTACTCTTAGCTGAACAAGGGAACCCGATTAAACAAGCTATTGAAAAATTAAATCAATTAAGTGACTTACCAGGACTAAACTCAGAGGATTTGGTCCAGAGTCAGAGGAGAACTAGAAGTGGCAAATGGGGAGCCAAGTGAACAGATCCAATTATTCCATTTACTCCTCAACAGAGGGGTAGATAAGAAGGAAACAGAGAGACTACCTATACAAAACTTGCACTACATGGGAAAGGAATCCCGGGGTAGGAGTGTGAAGAAGGTGGAATACCCAGGATTGGGAACACCAGTAGTCCCAGCACTTACTCTGTCTACACTCCTTTATCCCTGAGAAAACACTAAAGAAGCTGTAGCTGCAGCAGAAAAACAAATAACAACTGAATAGAGAATAGACCAAGCCTCTGTATTGGACTGCCATGTGTTCCGATGAGACCCCTGTACCTTTACCGGATGTATCATTTGGTAGTCAAATATAAACAAACAGGGAGTCCGTGCTCTTCTGGACACAGGGGCAGAGGTCACTATCATACACGGTAACCCAGACAAAATACAGAGAACGATGGAATCCATGAGGCACTGCTGCACAGGGAGCCTCAAGCAGCACAGCTCAGCTCTGAGCAGGGACAGGAGCAGGACATCTCAGGATCACCCTGGACTCAGTGCTGTACAGGAACACCCACCTAACCAAGGCATGGGGCTCCACGGGGCTGAGAGAGTCATACACCTTGATGTAGTCACTGTCATCTCTGCATGGCTCCAGCTCCAGGGTCTTGAAGGTGAGGCTGATGCTGGAGCTGGCATTTGCCCTCAATGCCCAGTAGCAGAGGGCGTTGTTTGGGTACGGGCTGTTGGGAAAGCCCGGCGTGGTAAAACTGGTGACCTCCCCTTCCTTGGCATGGAGGGAGAACACACAGCTGTCTGTATGGAGAGTAAGGAACAGCTAACAAGGCAAACAAGCCTTGCCCTGCCTTTCCCTGGGATGCAGAGAATAATTCCTGCAGGCTATCCTAGGGCAGACGGCTCTTTGTGGATAACAGCAAGGCCTGTGCCACGGTCTGTCCAACCACAATACAGCTCCAAGGAGCACGCTGGGGTCTGCCTTGCACACAGAGCACCTTTCTCCAGACCTTTCCCCATCCTGCAAGAGAAACACCACCCTAAAGAGGCCACTGAGATGGAAGAAGAACTGTACTTACTGTCCCGGGCAGAGCGAGCTATGCTGGGGTCCACAGCTGCAGGAGAAAACAGAGCTGGCATCACTCTTTGGGCTATGGAAAATCCCTGGGCACAAAGCCAAGGTTGTTCCTTGGACCCTTGTTGATCTGGCCTTGCTCATGGAGTCTCTCCCTGCAAACTGGCAGGGGAGGCTGCTCCTGCCTGGCCTCTGGGAACTGAGGGATCAAACTTTTCCTCAGCAGAGGGAGAACTCATCCCTGTCCCTCTTCCCTGGGCTCAGAGGAGAACACAGAGCGTTCCAGCAGAGGGGAGCAAGTCCGTGCAGCCTCCTTCAGGCTGTACATCTCATTAAGCTGTGCTGTGACATCCAGGTCCTTACACCACCTTCAGGGCTGGCTTTCCCAAGGGAGAGCTGTTGCCAGCATGTTCTCCCTCCAGAGAAATATTCCACCCAGTCCCATGCAGAGGTCCAGGGACAGTGGAGACAATACTCACAGAAAACAATGACCAACTCTACCTTCAGCGTGGGGTTTCTCGGGCGTGGGTTCCGCCTCTGCACCAGGCTCTGCTTGTCAGCCATCACCCTGTCCAGGCTCTCCTCCCAGTACTTGGGCACAAGGAATTCCGACCAGTAGTAGGCAATGACACTGCCTTCGTTGTGGGATGGGCAACTGTGGCGTGAGGGCAAGGACAGACATGGGAGGACTCAAGTACCAGTAGAAGACGGTGCCAGACTACTTGATGAGCCATTTTTGGAGCCTGGCCACAGGGAAGGGAGAGTTTCAGTGACAAGTTAAGGAAACAGTGCCCAGCAAAGGCCCAGGATGCCAGCCTGGGGAGTCCCTCTCAATGCTGCCAGGCACCAACCACTGCAATTCACTGCACCACACATTGATTTTCCCAATGACATCTGACAGAAAACAAAACGTATTTTCAGGTCACTTTTTACTGTTCACCCTTTCCTGTGTCATTTGGGTGACTACTGGGGTTCTTCCATCCCAGCATCCCAGGAATGAGAGTAAATGGCTGTGTGATATCCCAGCATCCCAGGTGGGACTAACACTCACCTGAAGGCAGTGATCACTGTCTCTTTGTGGTAAGGACCAGTATC
Organism: Falcunculus frontatus; assembly: GCA_013398115.1. Taxonomy (NCBI): domain Eukaryota; kingdom Metazoa; phylum Chordata; class Aves; order Passeriformes; genus Falcunculus; species Falcunculus frontatus. The sequence goes on from VZRV01007355.1 coordinate 135,502, forward strand.
AGTGTGATCACTGTAGATCTCCTCCACCTGAAAGGGTTAAAAAGGGGTGTTCAGCACATCTGGAAGTGAAGAAGAGGGAAAGGCTGAAGACAGACAGAGCTTCAAGCCTGCTGAGGAAAACCAGGGCACATACCTGGCATTCCTGGGTGCAGGAATCTGCAGAGCCAAAGAAAGTAAGAAGGAGAGTTGAGCACACCAGAAGAGCCCAGAACTGCCCATCACAGCCTGCTCTGACTCAACTCGCCCCACTCCTCCCTGGGGGAAGTGAATACCCAAGTCTGAGGGAAGAGGCAAGACCAGCCACAACTTCAGCCTCCTTCAGACACCCTTCCGCCTCAGTTTTCAGCCCAGTTCCAGCAATCCTGGGATGTGCCCTGGCAGCTCCTATGGCACAGGGAGATGTCGTGGCAGTGGGCTGGAGCTGGGATGTCAAGATCCAGCTCCAAGGAAGGTCCCTGCTCCCAGCCAGTATGTCACAGTGAGTAGGGAAAGCTCCAAGGAATCTTACATGACATATCCCCATGACCATGGGACAAAATGAAAATTCCTTGCTTGCAGAAGGAGTGTCGTGGGTTGACCCTGAGTTGATGGACAGATCTTTCAACCTAAGTAGCGCTTATTGAAATTTACCTATTTAAGCCCTGTGGAGACACAGGAAGTGCCCTTTCGGTTTGAACCTCCCAGCAGGGAGGGGGCGGAATTTGGCCGGGCTCCCCTCTTCGGAGCGGCCCTGGGCCTCCCCTCCCCCGGCCCCAGTGGGCATGGGCCCTGGTCCCGGGAGAGCCCCCTCAGAGCCGCAGGCAGCTGAGGAACAACAATGATGACTGCACAGCCGATTCCACCTGAAGCGGCTGCTGAGGAACCCCCCCGGCAATGTGGGCGCGAAGATCCAGCCGGAGCTGATGGAACTTTTCTGCAACCAACTTAACTTATATTGAACTGTAAAATAACATCAAGTAACGAGCAGCATAAAGGGAGCGAGGCTTTCTCCATCGTAAAGCCCGAGCAACAAAGATTATCCATCATCATGGCGTCTTCAGGGTCAGAGAGAAAGTGAGTGAAGCTGAAGATGGCGGCGGGGAAAAAAGAGGGCGAAGTTGTGCCTTCCATGTGCAGCTTAAACCTGCTTTTTGCAGACCGTGGTAAAGACTGTAATATCACAAACTGTTTTTCTCTTTAATCCATTTAAAGACATGGGGGGATGAGAATTCTGTGTGCAGCCTGTGAGAGAAACAAAGGTGACCACACCAGGTTACCCAGGAGCTGTGAGAGGTTGTGAGAGACTTCCAAAATTTTCTGTTAAGAAGAGATGGAACAACACGTTGTATACCGCAGGGAGATCTGATTATTAGGTGAAAACCATCTGTAATGTGAAATGCAAACTAAACCACTACAAGGAGGTAGGCAAGAAACCTCTTACCATGCTCTTCACCTTCTTGGCCAGCATACTGAACTCTGGAGAGCTGGAGTTCTCATAGGCATCCAGGAATTCCCAGTTCAGAACTTGCAAGTGGCCATTGAAAACCTTCTGGACGGGTGTGTTCCAGTCTGGATGGGAGCAGTTCAGGGTCAGGAAGGGCAGTCAGGGCTGGGACTGTGTCACAGCAGATCCCCAGTGACAGCTATCAGGGCAGGGGGGTGGAAATGGTGTCTTCAGAGCTTGAGAGGGCACGTGTGAGCAACACAGGGTAACAAAGCTTTTCCATGTGGATGAATACGTTCCCAGGGTGTCACCCTACACGTCACCACTCACCAGATGTACTCACATTTGAAGTGCCAAAACAGGAGGCCAGTGGTAAGGGAGACAAGTAGAAAAACAATGATCGGGACGGTGACTATTGTGGTGGCCAACAGTGGGCCTGAAGGCCTCACAATTATAATTAATAGCTGTTTTATAACTGAAAGGTAACTGATTATATAAGTACCTTGATTATATAACTTGACCAGTGTGGACTGTTGGAGAGAAGGCCTAGGCCGTTGAGGAAGCGAGCAGCCATTGGCTGATTGGCTGGGTGGAAACTGGTTCGGCCAATAGGGATTGACCATGCAGACCTTCAGATCTATATAAGGAGAAGACGACTAAATAAAAGTTGGCTGTTGTTCATGAACCCAGTGTGTCTTGTCACTTGTCTGTCTCCAAAACTGCGACAATTGGTGATCCCGACGTGATACAACAGCTGCCATGGGTATAGCGGGGAGACAGACGGGGCAGAGGGGAGAGCTGCCCGCAGCCTTTGAGCTGCAAAGAGCAGTGGCACAGCCATGGGGCACTGGGAAGAGCTGCCCGCAGCCTTTGAGCTGTGAAGAATGGTGTAGAGAGCTGTGTGTGGTCCGGACCTTCCCTTCTATTTTTTTTTTCTTTTTCCTTTTTTTTGTAAGTGGAAGACACTGTCAGCATGGGTGCATGGGCTTCAGCATCAGAAGACCCCATACTACAGGTATGGACTTTCTTTTTAACAAAAAAAGGGATAAAATATGACAAACAGGCTTTAACAGCTTTAATCACGCGGTGTAAGAGCCACAGACAAGATATCTCCGAGGGGACTGCCCCGGACTTGAAAAAGTGGAAGCAGGCTGGCAAAATTATAATCGAAGCAGCCTCCATAGGAGATGAGACAGCCATTAATGTGATAAAGCCTTGGAGGCTTATAGTGGACTTGCTAAAACAATTAAAAACCGAGAATAATGCAAGGGCGGCGGTGGGAACACTGTGGGCACTGCCCACTGAGGCCAGCAGCGAGGAGAGGGCACTGGAAGAAGCAGCGGGAGGTGTGGACACTGCACTGGGCATGCAGGAGAGCACCTAGGCCAAGCAGGGCTGCACCACTGGCTCGTGCCGGGATGTCTCCTCTGGGGAACGTCCCACGACCAAACGAGGCTGCACCACCGGCCCATGCTGGGGCATCTCCCCCACGCAGTGCCATGTGGCCGTGCGGAGCCACACCACTTGCCCATGCTGGGACGTACAGTCAATGAAAAGCGCTGCCACTGAACTAAGTGGTGGAGACACCCCGCACGGCCGTGCTACATTAAACAAGTGCCCTCTAGCCCCTCCATGCCCTGCCTCCTTAGCAGAAACCCCTGAAGTGGCACCTGGCTGCTCCAAGGAGGTGCCTTGCCCCTGCAAGATGCCTGGCACCTGTGGGACAGCACCCTGCTGCCGCAGGGCGGTGCTTTGGCCCTGTGGGGAGGCACCTGGTCGCGGAGTGATGTTTGCCATTGCTCTGTGCTCTGCCTCCAAAAGCTGCAGAGCGGCGCTTAATGCTGGCCACTGTGGGACCATGTCCAGTTGCTGCCAAGTCTCTGGCCACTGCCAAGCAGCAATTAGCAGGTATTCTGTGACCATGCGTGGCGGTGCTGGCCGTGAAGTTTCTATGGAAACAGAGCGTCCTGCAACTGCATCCAACGTGCCTACACAGCCATTACGACAACGCTCGCCCGAGACAGACATGCTATCAGAAATGCCCAATCCCTGCTTAAGCGTCATGCCTGGAAATAGCAGTGGACCAGGAAGTCCTAATGTTGCCACTGCCACAGCAGCAGACACGCTGCTATTACTGGAGCTGGAGCTGTCCCTAGAATGTATATCAACAAAGGACATGAGAGAGACAAGAAGAGAGACCCAGAGCCATCGTCCCCCTTTGGAACACTGCAATATCGTCACCATCACTACACTGCTGACAGGCCTGCCTGATCCTGTAAGCGTCTGGCAAAAGGTAAAGCAGGCAGCTATTGCTAGTGAGGACTACAAAGGGGCAGAGAAAATTGATGTGCCTATGTCAGGGGGCTGGGAGCCAGAGGATGGGACAATTGCTGTATTTCCTGTAGTAAGAGGCAGTGGAAACCTACCAGATAAATACACCCTTTTCCAATGGCCAGTACTTTCTGACTTGCATCAGCTAGTTGCCAAGCACGGATTAGGTTCGCCTGCTGTTGCTAATATGCTCCACTTTTTAACAACAGAGGAAATAACAACATTCGACGTAAAGCAACTAGCCAAATTATTGTTTACAACTGTCCAAAATATGGTGTTCGAATCAGCATGGAGGAGCAGTGCTGAAAAACAGGAGTTAAAAAATCTAAAAGTTCCACAGGAAGATCCACGTTATGAAGTAGGGGTCTCACAGCTTTTAGGGCTACCACTAGTAGGGGATCCAAGACTCCAGCCCAAACTGCACCCACTAATATTGGCACAGGTGAAAGACTTGGGAATGCAGGCATTATTTAAAGTAGCAAATATGGCTAATCCAACCCAGACATATTCTAAAATCCAACAAGGAATCAAAGAACAATATTTACAGTTTATAGAAAGATTACAAGATGCGATGGAGAAACAATTTACGAATATTGAGGCCGGAAATCACTTGATTTTGCAACTACCAAGGGGCAGTGCCAACGAGGACTGTCGAAAGATTATAGAACTGCTACCAAATGAAAGTCCATCACTAAATTATATGATAAATGCCTGTTCTAAAGTTGGTTCTCATTCCCATAATATGACTTTACTAGCTGATTCAATAGCAGTTGCTGTAAGAGTGTCACCTCAGTGTTAAAAATGCGGACAGCAAGGCCACTGAAAAAATGAACTGTCCCTGCAAATCCGCCTCAATGGGAACATGCCAAGGTCAAAGGAATATGAACATTAATTGTAATAAGTGTGGAAAATGCGGTCATCTGGCCAAACAATGCAGATCAAAATTCCATGCTAATGGACATTCTCTCAAGGACCAGGGAAATGGAAAACCCAGCACAAGGAGGAGACGCGTGATGATATAAGCATCTCCTCACCTTCCTGTGCAGGCCTATGCCACCGGCTCACAGGAAGGACTTGAGGAGCCACTGGAATGGATGTTTCCACCCTCATCTCAGTAACCATAACCACCTTAGAAGTACATAAAGCCCCTCTTAATGCCCAAGGGCCTATCGGGAGAGGATTGAGTGCACTGGTAATTGGAAGGTCCAGTGCCACTATGCAAGGTATCTATGTATACCTTGGTGTTATTGATTCAGACTTTATCGGACAAATACATGCTATGGTTTCTACCCCTCCTCCACCCGTGACTATCCCTGAAAGAACCAGAATTGCCCAGATTATCCCCTTTAAGTCTTGTGTCCCGAATACAGATCCCAAGGTGAGAGAAGACCAAGGCTTCAGGTCGACAGGTGAACCTCAAGTATTTTGGACCCAGGTTGTTGGTGATCAGAGGCCCAACATGATGTATACTATCACGATACCTCGGGCAAGGCCCTCCCAAATAAAGGTCAGTGGCATGATTGACACAGGGGCAGATGTCATCATCATCTCTGCCAACAGCTGGCCTTCATCATGGCCCACCACACCTGCAGGATCCGCTGTTGCTGGCCTTGGGGGGACCACACAGAGCTATTTGAACAGCAAGCCTGTGTTGGTCAAAAGTCCTGAGGGTCAGACAGCCACAATCCGACCTTACATCGCTGCAGCACCACTTAACCTATGGGGGAGGGATGTTTTATCTGCTTGGGGAGCTCGGGTGGGGACGGATTTTTGACGGGGGCCACTGTATTAAAGGGTGTGAAATATCCCACACTACCCCTAAAATGGCTTACCATTCAGCCTGTATGGGTACCACAGTGGCCCCTACAGGGAAGGAAAAGTTATACGCCCTTAAGTCTTTGGTATAAGAACACCTGGCTCAAAGGCACCTAGAACCATCCATGAGTCTTTGGAACACTCCGGTGTTTGTCATCAAAAAGAAGTCTGGAAAATGGAGGTTTCTCCATGACCTGAGAAAGATCAGTGTAGTCATAGAAAGGATGGGAGCCTTACAATCTGGTATGCCATCTCCCACAGTGATTCCTACTGCCTGGGACATTCTGATTATAGATCTAAAAGATTGTTTCTTTACTATTCCACTACATCCAGATGATACCCCAAAGTTTGCCTTCACAGTGCCTTCTATTAATAACGCTGCACCAGTTGAGCGTTATCAATGGAAAGTTCTTCCTCAAGGTATGAAAAACAGCCCCACAATTTGCCAATGGTACGTTGCTCAGGCGTTATCATCAGTAAGGGAACAATTCCCAGGGGTATACTGCTATCATTATACGGATGATACTTTAATCACCACTCCAACTAAAAATGATCTTTCGCTAATTCAGCCAAGCCTGATGCAATCCTTAAAAACATTTGGGCTGCAAGTGGCACCAGAAAAGGTACAGCAGCAACCACCCTGGATGTACCTTGGGCTCAAAATTATGGATCAGACAACACAGCCCCAAACAATTCAATTCTCGACAAAAATTAGGAATTTGAATGATGCTCAAAAACTTTTGGGTACCATCAACTGCCTCAGACCCTATCTAGGGTTGACTACTCCACAACTAGCACCCTTATTTCACCTCCTAAAGGGTGATCCTGATCTAACTTCCCCCAGGAAATTAACCCCAGAAGCAAAAGCCACTCTTGAAATAGTAGAGGAGGCCCTCCCAAACAGAGAGGTCCACCAGGTATGCCTGGAAGTGTGTATTGCTGTGTTCATTTTCACTGTTGAATTACATCCTACTGCAATTATTGGACAGTGGGATACTCAGTGGTCTGACCCTTTGCATGTTTTAGATTGGATGTTCTTACCCCATCAACCTACAAAGACAGCCCCTACCATCTTTGAATTAATTGCCCAGCTAATCCTGAAATGTCTTCAAAGGTGTTTACAATTGACTGCAAAAGATCCTTCAAAAATCATTATACCTGTAATGCAAGAGGAATTTGAATGGTGTTATGCCAACAGCACTGTTTTGCAAAGTACCTTACAAAATTCCTCAGGGCAAATCAGTTACCATCTACCAAGTCATATGTTGCTGCAAATGAGTCAGACCACTGCAATATCCCTGAAACTTTTGAATAGTAGAACTCCCTTAAAAGGTATTACTGTATTCACTGATGGTTTGGGAAAAATGGGAAAAGCAATTGTGACATGGAAGGAAGACAGTGAGTGGCAAACATTAAAAGGTCATGAAAATGGGTCACCTCAGTTAGTTGAGCTACATGCCGTTGCTATGTCTTTTCAGCATTTTCCCCATACTCCCTTAAACATAGTCACTGACTGTGCCTATGTTGCAGACATCACGCAGAGATTAGACCGAGCTCTGTTAAAGGAAGTTGACAATGCCCAATTATTTGGCCTACTCAAAACCGTGGGCCATACCATTCAAGCAAGAAATCGTCCTTACTACATCCTTCACATTAGAAGCCACGCTAATCTTCCAGGTTTTATTACAGAGGGCAACGCACGAGCAGATCACCTAGCTAGCCCTGCCTGGACAGCACCACAACCAGACACATTTGTACAAGCAAAAGTCTCACATGCCTTCTTCCATCAAGGTGTTCGAGCTCTATAGAGGCAATTTATGCTGTCGAACGCAGAGGCTCATAACATAGTTAATACTTGTGCTGATTGCCAGGGCCATAGTGCTCCACCACAAATGGGAGTTAATCCTCGTGGCTTAAAAGCTTTACAAATCTGGCACACTGATGTGACACATATTCCTGAGTTTGGACGACTAAAATACATGCACGTGTCAATTGATACCTTTTCATCAGCAATATGGGCATTAGTACACTCAGGAGAAAATGGTCAGGATGCCATTGCACATTGGCAATTAGGCTTTGCTGCTTTGGGGATCCCCCATAACATCAAAACAGATAACGGACCTGCATATATCTCACAAAAAACTAGACAATTTCTGCAACTGTGGGGTGTGTCGCACCAAACTGGTATTCCCCGTCTACCAACTGGACAGGCTATTGTAGAACGAGCTTATGGTACTTTAAAATGCATCTCAGATAAACAAAAAGGGGGAATGTGTATCGAAAACCCACAGAGCAGAGTAGAAAAAGCTGTTTACACTCTAAACCACCTAAAAGTACCAGAATGATCCCAAAATCCAGTAATCTTGAATCATTTCCTGTCACTACAGTCATCTGGTGGTGCCCAATTACCCAAACCTAAAGTAATGATAAAAGATATTATTACAAACAAGTGGGAAAGGTCCATGGGACATCATTACATAGGGTTGTGGGTATGCGTCTGTTTCCACGGGCACTGAAACACAGTGGTTACCAGCCAGGTATGTCTGTCCTGCCCTATGTCCTGCTCGGGACCAGAGACAACATCTCTGTGATGAGGCTCCAGCAGATGTTGTGGAGCAGTGAGTCGAACAACTTGTGCAATTGATACACAGTGATCTGGGACCTTCTGAGACGACAAATTTATTTAAGGATTTGTATCTATTTAAGAACACAAAGATTTTATAAAATGAGGACTTGAGTATTTTATCTCTATGAGCCAAAAACCCAAATTGGACAAGTAGTTTTCTCTGTTGTTTAGGTTTCCCATGGTTCTAAAGTTTCCTGTTCATAGAGTTAAGTTGTTAAGTTGTACCTTTTAAGTTAATAAGCCTGCTGCATGCCACTTTGAGAGTTTGTATCACTGGTAATCCCATTTGACAGCTTTTGGATATGATTGTTACATCACCAATGATATGATGGGATACATCTCTGGCTGAAAGGACCTAGGCCTGTTGAGCCGTGTTTGTCACCCTGTCTCCAAGGGCCCTGGAGACAGGATGACAGATGCTGCTTTTATATTTAAAAACAAAAAGGGGGAATTATTGTGGTGGCCAACAGTGGGCCTGAAGGCCTCACAATTATAATTAATAGCTGTTTTATAACTGAAAGGTAACTGATTATATAAGTACCTTGATTATATAACTTGACCAGTGTGGACTGTTGGAGAGAAGGCCTAGGCCGTTGAGGAAGCGAGCAGCCATTGGCTGATTGGCTGGGTGGAAACTGGTTCGGCCAATAGGGATTGACCATGCAGACCTTCAGATCTATATAAGGAGAAGACGACTAAATAAAAGTTGGCTGTGTTGTTCATGAACCCAGTGTGTCTTGTCACTTGTTTGTCTCCGAAACTGTGACAGGTGACAACCCCCTGCCGCTTTGGGCTGTGTTCTAAATCTTCTTGGAGTCCATGGCAGGGAGGAACTCCACCCCTTCGTCCAGGTTGTTCATGTCCTGGGAGAGGAGGGAGGGCAGGACTGTTCCCAAAGACTGGCTTGGGGAGTTTCAGCTGCAGAGCAGCCTGAAGCAGGTTTTGGGACAAGGAATGTGGCAGCACCGGAGGCAAACTTCAGTGTTGGCAGATCCACAGCAGGACAAACCGTGAAGGTTTCTTCTTTGCTTTTCTGCACACACTTAATTCCTTTTTGGGCCTGATATAAGGTCATGAGCTCAAGCAAACTCAGGGGCAAATCCACACACCTTCCTGTGACCCTGGCAGGTCACAAGCCCACAAGCTCCAAAATCTGCCTCAGCAGATGAAACCACAGAGAAAAATTCACTCCCACAAAGCGCTCTTTGTGTGCAGGTGTGTCACCCACAGCTCGTGGGGCACAGCACACTGTAAATAGCATCTCTCTAAAAGAAGAGATCAAGCTCATTAAAACCTCAATGTATTTCACTGTAAATGGTTGCTGGGTGCTACAAATTGCAGCTGGTCCAGTTTCCCAGTGCAGGGCTGGTGGGGAGGGCTGGGGACGTTTTTTGGTGAGTGTTGAGGTGTTTTCTCCTGTCCCTGCTCTGAATGACACCTCGGTCTCAGGCACAGGCTGGGCTGGACAAACCAGATGCGGTGTTGCATCTATGGCTTGTCAGGCAGTAATCAGTTCAGCCAACTGTCTGCTATTTCCTTCTCCTTCAATTACCAACTGAACTTGTGTAGCTGGATTAAGTGCAGCAGTTCTCCAACTTGGCTTACCACATCTAGTCCCTGCGCCACTATCAATAAACTTGAATGTTTCTGAATGTTTGATAGTTGTGCATGTCATGGGTTCCCTGATTATGCTCTGTGTGTCTTTGAGTTAGGAGTTTATGTAGTTGATGAACTCCCTTTGGCCCCAGTTTTGCTCTTTCCTGTATATACCACTTCATTTTCACTATGGTTGCCTCCTGTGCATGCCCTATTTTGTGAGAGGCTACTGGCACTAAGGCCCAGGTGACTATTGGCACATCAGTGTGCACCATCACTTCATGGCCCATGGTTCTGGCTTCAGTGTCAAGGAGAGCCCAGTACACAGCCAACAAGGCCTTTTCAAATGCTGTGTATCTGCCCTAAGCACCTGTCAGACGGCGAGACCAAAACCTTTATGGATGCCTTCACCCATCTTAGGGCTGCCAGACGCTCCACAGGGCCATATCCCTTTCCAGGGTAGTATGTAGTTCTACTGGTCCCGGATGCATTGGATGCAATTCTATGTGGTTTTGCTCATGTTTTATCAAAGGTGGTCTGCTGTTCTGACTTCCACTCAAACTGAGCCCTTTTCTCAGTTACTTTGTACAATGGCTTGAGTAACACTGCTAAACCAGGTATATATGATTGCCAGTATCCAACAGCACTTAAAAAGTGCTGTACCCCCTTCTTATCTTCTGGGGTTGGCCAGGTTTGGATACTGGCTAGAGCTTTCTCTGGAATTTGTTGAATTCCTTGAGTCCAGGGGATGCTTAAGTATTTAACTTTCTGGGCTGGACCCTGGATTTTCTAAGACCTGCTCCCTGCTCTTCTGCACCCTCAGCTGCCTGAGGTGTGGAGGGAGGTCAGGGATGGAAGGAGGTTTTCTTGGTGCTGACCTACAACCCTTCAACTCCCCTTTGCTCTCTCCCTGCAGGTGCTGTGGGGAGCACTCACAGTTTGGGGTGGCCAGTACCACCAACAAAATCAAGGTACCGTTCCACCTGGACCAGTCCTACACAGACATGGGCTTCTCTGCGGAGTTCCTGTCCTACGACTCCAGTGACCATGAGTTGAAACCCTGATGCAGCCAGTCATAGATGGCCACTGACAAGGTGCTGCCTTCAACAGCACCTCACAGGAAACATAGGAACAGACAGCCAAGTCCCCTTCCTCCTCTTCCGCTGGTAGAGGCAGAAGTTCAGCAGAGAAAGCACAGACACAACACCCCCTGGCTTCACAAACTTGCATGCATTTGCAGATTCCTCAAGTATCAACATGGTCCTTCTGCCCACCTGGCATCCCTGCCCAGGTCCCAAACCCCCTCACCAGCTCTATGGATCCCCTGCTGTCCCGCTGGTGTAGCTCAGTGCTCACTAGCCAGCACATACACACTCACACTCATCCCACAGACACTGCACATTCCCAACTCCCCTTGGGCATATTGGACTTGACCATCCACCAGGTGTCCTGTCAGCATACCTGACTCTGAATCCAAGACCCCTGTAGTCCAGCTTGAAGTTTGCTGGTGAATACACACTCACACTCCATGCATACCAGCATTAGAGAAGGTACAGACATTCGGCCTCTGGTGTGGTCATGGTGTGGCCCTCACTGCCTTCACTCTTGCAAGTCCTGTCCACCATCTGGTCTTTGGGTCTCACCCCATTCCCACCACCTGTTGTAGTAGGTGACACTGTGACCCCACTTGCTCCAGCAGCTGACACCATGGGCTGTAGTGTCGCTGTTGAGGTGGTCACAACACATACACACTGTACAGGTTTGAAAGCAAACCAGTGAGAGACTCCAAGTCAGAAATACAATTTAATAGGAAAAAGTAAAATAAATGCAATAGTACAAAGAGAACCACTGACAGAGTCAGAATATGACCTGACACCCTGTTAGTCCAGGTGGCGGTAGCAGTCCAATAAAATGGCGGCTGCAGTCCTTCTGAAGTGATGGATGTGGTTCTGTTGAAGCAGTGATCCTGTAGAAAAGAGTCTGGTCTTCGCCTGAAGGTCCAGTAGCATAGCTCTTGTCCTCTGGGAGTCCCATAGGTAAGGGCTGGCTGTGCTGTTCCAAACCTCTGATTATATACAGATGAGAATGCTCAGTTCCTCCTCCTCCTGGGCGGAGCATCTCACAGTGAGATGGTGGGTCATGAGGCAAGGCATTGATGGGCCCATTAGCAGGAGACAGTTGGTAGGAGTTATCTATGAGTCATGCGGCAGGGTCCTTGACTGCCCATTAATCAGAGATAGCCCCCAGACGGAGTTAAAAAGGATGAGTCATGGTAGCAGATAACGAACACTGTCCCACCTGTTTTAACAGCTTATGGAGATGGTGATAGAATACATGCTTTTGGTTACGTCTTACATTGTAACCTAGGACACACACACACCAACTACTCCAGGCAAAAAGCTCGTTTATTACCACACAGCGTCTTTTATAGTTCCTTACCTGTTTACATAGTTTTAAAGCACAACAATCTTAATTCAACCAATCCCCGTACACTACTATGTGAACCCATAATAGTCAAACACCATGTTTTTCTACCTCTAATTCAGCTATGCCTCCTTCCCACGGTCCTTCTCTAGCCAAAGTAACAGGCCTGAGCCATGATTTTACAAAGGCAACAAGGCCTTCATTTTATAAGACTTTACCTATATGCAACCCTATAATGTGTCCATACCCCCATCTTTCTCCAGTAGCTGATACCAGTTTTCACTCACAGGTACACAGGTCCCACCAGTACCTGAGCAAAGATTTATTAAGATGTAAGATGATGGGAATGACTGTGGGGATGAGGCACCAGGCTAGGCCTGACATTTTATATGTCTTTCTGTCTACCCTCCCTTTGTTCCTCCCTGTTTCCCCTTGATTACCTTATTGATAGCCCAGGTTTGGTTCTCCTCACTGTCACCCTTATCATTTGACAGTCAGATTTGTGTTCTTGTACATTCTTGTTCATTGCTTTCTCCCTTTCCTATCTTCCTTTGCCACACTGAAAAAGATCCTTGACCAGGTATCCTGAAGGAGCGGGCACTGCCCTTCCACATGTCCTTACAAAGATGCTTAATTTATTCACCATATAGGCTATTTGTATATGGCCTTTGCTAGCTTTGTTTAATTGCCCACAACTACTGCCAATGTCTGGGGGACAAATTCATACTGTCCAAAGAAAACCAGTGCTGGGGGGTGTGGGAAGTTGTAACTTCAGGTTCCACCAGCATAACTCCACAAACAAGATCTTTAGGATCTTTTATATATGTCAGCTGGTGACATGTTTATACAAGAATAAGGTATTTAATTAACACAGAAGTAAAAGTGGAAAACTGCTTGTATGAGGAAGTGGGTTAATTGCAAAATGCAAAGTGACTCACTTAAAACGTCTTCAACAGTATAAACATCCTACCTCTTCCTATGCCCTTCTTCTCCGGGGAGAAAATCAAAGGGGAGTGAAAAGAATCATGGATCAAGGTAATGGCAGTTTATTAAGAAGAGCAAAAGCTGTACACACTAGCAAAAAATGGAATTAATTGAATTAATTCACTGCTTCCCATCAAGAGGTGATGTGCAGCCTCTCCCTAGGAAGCAGTGGCTCAGCATGCCTAACTGTGGCTTGTGAAGACAAACACCTTAACCATGAACATGCCCTCTTGCTCCTCCATTCCAGGAGCTTTTATTGCCAAGCAAAATATCATATGGTATGGAATATCTCCTTGGGCAGTTTGGGTCAGTTGTCCTGACTGTGTCACCCTGCTCAGCCTACTGGTCTTTGTGGGGCTTGGAACTGGAGAGAAAAACATGCCTCTGTACAAGCTCTGTTCAGCAATAGAAAAAACATTTGTGTTTTATGAACAGTGTTTGAGCCACAAATGCCAAGCACACACCATCAGGGTGGCTCTGAAGAGAGTTGACACCATGCCAGCCAGGCACAGTACAATCTCCAGCTCTTATTCTATACCCTCTGAAATCTCCATCTCTTATTCCATAGCCTCTGGATTCATGCTCAGGTCCAACATTAGCTGATACATCAAAATATCCTCAGATTATCCCAGTCACACCTTTCATTTCTGTATCCCACTCAAACCTTCCCACACTAAATCCTCCCACCCCAAATCCTCCCATCCCATATCTTTCTTTTTATTTCCCACTTTGCTTCTTATTTCCAAAACCCTCTCTTACCAACCCTTGTAACTTTTACTACTTTGGTGGGTTGACCTTGTACAGCAGATGGACTCCTGCTCAACCATTCTCTGATGTCCCTTCCTCAAGAGGACAGGACAGGGCGAGAAAATAATATGAAAATGCTCATGGGTCAAGAGAGAGACAGGGAGATCATTGACCATCACAGGTAAACCCCACTGACTTGGGGAAAAACTAACTTACTTCCTTGCCAATCGAAATAGTTTGGATGGTGAGAAATAAAGACACAACTAAAACACCTTCCCCCCAGCCCTCCTTATTCTTCCCAGGCTCAACTTCACTCCTTCAGTTCCAAATCTTCTACCTTCTCCCAGCCCTAGGCTGTGCAAGGGGTAAGAGGAATGGGGGATTACAGTCAGTTCGTAGCAGTTTGCCTCTGCAACTCCTTCCTCTCCACATTTTCCCCCTCCTGCTCCAGTGTGGGTCCCCTCTGGGTCTGCAATCCTTCAGGATGAACCTGCTTTAGTGTGAGATTTCCATGAGCTGCTAGTCCCACCTACCAAAACCTCACCATGTACACCCAATACACAGAAGATACATATTTTCTTTTTGTGTTTGTAGTAGGGTGTCTTTGTTACTTCTAGTCTAAGAGACAGTAAATTAGGTTTTAATCACACAAACTGGAAGAGAAAACGCTGCTCAGATACAAGCAAGACCAGAAGTGGCATTGAAATAAGTAGAGAGAAAATAAAAAGACAAGTCACATTTCGCTTTAGTGAACTCTCCATCTGGTAAACCAGGAGAAGGATCAGTCAGAAACATCAGGTTCAGTGAGTTATGAATAGTCCCCTCCCACAGCTTGCTTTTAGTCTACGTGAGAGGGGTAAAAATTGAACAAAGCTACTGTAGGTATCTGGCAATGTTTCACTTTACCTTTTCCAGTTTGAACTGAGCAAGTTACTAGTTTGTGAAAGAAGTCTTTGCTCTGAGAGGAAAAAAAATGAAATTAAATCTAGACTTGGACCCAGTCTCTCACATCAGTAGGAAGGACACTCCAGGAGACGCATCTTCTTCCCTCCAATCATAAAGTTTTAGCTTGTTTCTAAACACATTATTGAGTTTTTTGAGGGCTTTTTGGGAGTGGAGATGGTGGTGGAGGGAGTTCCAGGTTATCGCTTTTGCATTGACACAGAGGAAAACAAACTTCTTATTCCCATGCCAGAGATTTTATATACTTAGGGAGATCAAAGTATAATGATTGGTGGGGGAGGATAAGAATTTTATAATCCATTTTTGTAGTGTTCCTATACTGACTCAGGTCTACTTAATTGTTTGCAAGGTCAGAGGTACAGCTATACTGTATTCTAATAAACCGAGTCAAAAAAGGTCAGATATTTTATGGATTTAAGAGCAAAGGATTACCAAAATAGCAGAGATCTCTTTGAAAGGAATTTCACTTCATTCTTAAATTTCATTTAACTTTTTTACAAGGGGAACTCTTATGTTCTGTGCAGCTACAAGGAATCCCTCACCTGGATGGTGAAAAAACAGCCACCTGCTTCCTAAGGAACCACTTGTCAGTGTATCTCTTCAGGTTTTGCTTGAATTCCTGATTCCTCAAGCGGTAGATGATGGGGTTGAGCATTGGGGTGATAACTGTGTAGGACAGGGAAACCATTTCCCTCAGGATGAGAGGTTGGCCTTGGGTTGCAGGTGGATGATGCCAGCTGTGCTGTAGAAAAGAGTCACCACCAATGAGCTGCACACATGGAAAAGGGTTGTCACTGGCCCATAGCTGATGGTATCTGAAGAAGAGCATGGATAATGCAAAGGTAAGAGGTAGCTATCAGAGAAAAAGGAGTCATCGCTGTTATAACAGCAATAAAAATCAGTAGTTCAAACAAGGCTGTGTCTGCACACACCAATTTTAACACAGGGAAAACATCACAAAAGAAATGATTGACCATGTTTCTCCCACAGAAGGGCAGGGAGAACAACCATGTGGTGAACCCCAGAGCCACAGGAACACCAGACTGCCAAGATCCAAGAGCCATCCTGATGCAGTGATCCCTATTCCTCGTGGTGGCATATTGCAAAGGATGACATATTGCTACTTGCTGGTCACAAGCCATTGCACCCACGAGGAAACACACATGGCAAAAAGGATAATGCAGCTGAGCTGCAACTCACAATGCACAAGCTCTGAAGGAAATAATTTTTTCCTCCATCAGCAGAATCATGAGCATCTTGGGGATAATGCTCAGCCTGTAACAGATATCTGTCAAGGCAAGGTTCTTCAGGAAGTAGTACACCGGCATATGTAGGAGAGGGTCAGTGGTTGTGATCACAAGAGTTAGAGAGTTCCCTATCAAGATGGCCACAACTGTGATGGAAATGAGTATGAAAAACAGGACCTGAGTCTTGCAAAGCCCAAAAGTAAGAAGTGAATAGTGACGGTTTGGTTTCCCGGCTTCATTTCTTCAACAGGTCTCATCCTAAAAGGGAAAAAAGCACACCACACTACAAAAGGATTAGCAGCTGGGGACAGACTTGTGGACTAAAATGCAAAATGGGAAGTAAAATGGAGTTTAAAACATGTCATGAAACTTGGGCTGGATGTGACAGTGACACCTGTGAACAAAATCTCAGCTGGAGAACCTGTTCAAGATCATCTTTAACAGTAACAGGCTGGGATTTGTCTTTCTGAAATTAGGTGAACAGAAGACAAACATGCAAATTTCAAATAACCATTCTGTGGTCATTTTATACAGAAAGAAATGGATACCACCAAAGGGCAGCTCACCTTAGAGTGACAGAAGCGTCTTTGATGAGACAGCAGAATCTCACTTTGGATGGGCTGGATTCCACTCAGTTAACTTCAGCATCTAAATGTCTATAGACATCTAAGTGGGAGCCAGTGATCTTAGAATCACTTCATCTTTAATGATGAGAAAGATACCGTAAGACAGATGCAGAATTTCTTTCCTTCTAACATGGATATTCAAGGATGCAAGGATTGGTGGTATAATTATTAATGAAGTGAATATGCAATATGCAAATACCAAATTTTTGGATACCTGGAATTAACTGAATTTAATTATTTGTGCTCTAAGCCAGATGATATGGAGATCCTGTGGCTTTCCACCTGCTGGGTTGACTCTTGCAGAAGTGACCTACATACACTATTTCATTTTAACCCTGCAAAAGTACATTCCAAGCCTAAAAAAGTTTAGGCTGCTAAATGTGTTTGCTTGTTTGCTTCATCAAATCATATAAAATCCATATGCTGAGTTTTTATATATGATAAGCTCTGGGAAATAAAACGATTCTTGGCATAGACACAGCTGCCCATGCAAAAGTGGTCACCAGCATCTACACCTTGCTGCCTTTTTCTGGGAATTTGCCGTCTCATTAGATCTGCTAAGAGAATTATTTGTCTGGGAAACTTCCTGGACTGTTTTAACCAAAAGAAACTTAGCTGATTTTTGAAAGACACATGAAGACAATAATAGAACCATAATTTTTTTTTCATGTATTTACATCATTTGGATTAAGGTAATGTGGCCCACAAGACCTGGCGTTTAGTTTTATTCTAAGAGAACTAAGGATTAACATTTTCTCTACAGGGTTCACACGTAAGAGATAAGAATATATGTATGTGCAACAAAACTTCCAAACGAACAATGAAAATAAATTGCTTGGACTCTCATGAAAATATCTATATATCCAGTGGGATTTGGCTTCTGTCCAGATGAAGGAAAACTCTAGGAACACTGCAGGCTGTGGCAGAGTGGCTGGAAAGCGCCTGGAGGAGAAGGACTTGGGGATGCTGGCTGACAGCAGATGAACATGAGCCCAGGTGTCTCCACGTGGGCAAGAAGTCCAATGGCATCTGGTCTGTGCCAGCCATAGTGTGTCCAGCAGGACCAGGGCAGTGAGTGTCCCCGAGTACTGGGCACTGGTGAGGCTGCACCTCCAATCCTGGGGTCAGTTTTTGGCCCCTCATGACAAGAGAGACATTGAGGGGCTGGAACATGTCCAGGGAAGGGAACGAAGCTGTGGAAGGTTCTGGGGCACCAGGAACAATTAAGGGAGGCTCAGCCTGGAGGAAAGGAGGCTCAGAGGTGACCTTCTTGCTCTCCATAACTCCCTGATGTGAGACTGTAGCCAGGTGGGGGTTGGGCTCTGCTCCCAAGCATCAAGCAATAGGAGAAGAGCAACTGGCCTCAAGTTGTGCCAGGGGAGTTTTAGATTAGATATTAGCAAGAAAATTCTTCACTGAAAGGGTTGCCATGCACTGGCACAGGCCGCACAGGGCACTCACCATCCCTGGAAGGATTTAAAAGATGTGTGGATGTGATAGTTGGGGGCATGACTTACTGGTGACCTTGGCAGTGCTGGATTAATGGTTGGGCTTGAAGATCTTAAAGGTTCTTTGGAACCTAAAGGATTCTATGATTCATTCCTGAAACTTTTATCTCCTCCCTTTACTGACCAGTGGGGGCTTGTGGTAAGTTCATAACAATTTGCCTTTGCTGTTTCTTCCTCCTCCCATTTTTCCCCTGCTCCAGTGTATGTCCTCTCTGGGGCAGCAGTCCTTCAGGATGAATCTGCTCCAGTGTGGGCTGTCTCCAGGCCACAGTTCTTTTGGGAACTGGGAAATGGTCCATTTACAGGATTCAGGCAAGCAGAAGTGTCCCTGACAGGTTGGGGGCTGAAGCTGTGTAGTTGGAGATGCATGTGCTCGACTCATCCAGCCCGTCGTGCTGCTGGGCCTGGCAAGCTTCCACCCTCATAAATGCACAAGCTATGTGAGCATAACCCTAAAACTAGTTTTGCCTTGCTCTAGCTCTGCATTTCTATAAGTACAACTGGTTGTTCTAGTTTTTGCTCTTTTGTCAAAGTAAATCAATGAACACCTGCAGTTTCCTTTCATATTGAAATTATTTTGGTTTCTTTTGCAATAGCTGTGAACAGTTGCTTCATCATCCTCCCCTGAGCCTCCAGGGGTCCTGGCTTCTACTTGTCTCTTCAGAGAATTCCTACAGTGTGTGGTGTGTGTGTGTGCACACCTGGGTGTGGGTGGAAGTGTTTTGATTGGCCACACAGGTGTATTCCTTAAAGCATCTGGCTGGCAATTTACAGGACGAAAGTGCATAAACTAATTAAGAATTATTATTTTTCAAATCTTCATGCTCTGTCTGAGCATGCAGAAAAGCAGTTATGAAAGCCAAAGCTGAAATGGAATTGCATCCAGCCAGGGATGTCAAAGGCAACAAGGAGGGTTTCTGTACGTACCCATGTGACAAAAGGCACACACAATGCATTGGTGAATGGGCTGGGGAACCTGATGATGCAGGACATGGAAAAGGTTGATACACTGAATGACTTTGCTTTGGTCTTCACTAGCAAGACCAGGCTTCAGGAATCCCAGGCCCTAGAAATCAGAGGGAGACAGGAATAAGGATGGTGTATCCTTGGTGAAAGAAGATCAGGTCAGGGAATAACAGGCATACATAAATTATAGAATCAAAGAATTATAGAATCAACGAATTATAGAAGCATGGAATGGTTTGGGTTGGAAGGGACCTTAAAGATTATCTAGATCCAATGACCCTGTCCATGAACCTGCCCATGAACCCATGAGTGCTGAAGGCAGTGTCTGATACCATTTTCAGGCCATTCTCAATAATATTTGAAGGATCATAATGACTGGGAGAGATGCCCGAGGACTAAAACAAAGCAAAAGACTCCTGTCTTTGAAAAGGATAAGAGGCCCCAGAGAACTATAGACTGCTCAGCCTCACACTGGTCCCTAGGAAGGTGAGGGAGTAACTAAGTTACAAGCAGCCCCAATAAGAACTATCCTGTATGAAGTAATTTCCTGTTTGTTCTCCAATTTTTTCCCCATGTGCACACACCTGTAATAAGTTTTATGGCACAGTCCTCCTTAGCTTGTATAGCACTTGGAAGATCATTTCACATGCTGAAACACCTTTATGTTTTTTTGGTGGTTGAATCAGATGAATGAGGTTGGTTGTACTCCCCGTCTCATCATCCTTCCTCTCATCACTGAGTAACTGTTAGCCAGGTATCCTAACACGAAACACCACACTGCCATGCAGTATTAGATTTTCATGAGTCCTTTTATGAAACTCTGGCTTCAGTAAAATGATCCCTCCTTGTGGGATAGGGGAGAGAATTGGAAGGGTAAAAATGCAAACATGCAAAAATGCAAAAAAATTTGAGTGGAGATACTTTAATCAGGGAAAAAAGGAGAAAAAAAGCAAACAAAACAACAACTCAAAGTAAAACAAAATCAAGAAAAACAAATGGTGTAGAAACTCCCAGTTGTTCATCACCAGTTGGTCTAAGCCCAATCAGTCTCTGAGCAAAGGTAGTCCCCCAAAAATGTAATTTTCCTCATTTTATTGCTGAGCTTGATGTCATATGCTGTTGGAATATCCCTTTGGTGTCCCAGCTGTGCCCCCACCCATCTTCTTGCACACCCCCACCCTACTCACTGGTGGGGCAGACAATGTATAAGCACAGTTCAGCAATAACTAAAAGATTAATGTGTTATCAACACTATTTTTATCACGTATCCAAACATTGGACCAGGTGAGCTACTGTGAGACACTTACCAGCCCAAGCCAGTACAACAAAATGGGAAAAAATACCCAGTGACTTTAATGATAAATAGATTTGTATGTGCTTTTTACTCTTTGATTCTTCTGCTGGGATGTGCAGTTCTCCAGGTATTGGTTTAAAGTTAATTAGAATACACCGGATGCCAAATATAATGAACTGATTTTTGTTACAAGAACTTTCTGTTCTGATGGTTCCATACTTGGACTAAATGAAGTCATTATTGAAAGGGTTGTCCAGCCCTGGCACAGCTGCCCAGTAAAGTGGTGGAGTCATAATTCCTGGAGGGATTTAGAAGCCATGTGGATGCGGCACTTGGGGACATGGGTTAGTGGTGGCCTTGGCAGTGCTGGGGGAGCGGGTGAACTCAAAGATCTCAGAGGTCATTTCCAACCTAAACAATTCTATGATTCTATGGTTTATGCAGAAAATTATTTGAAAACCAAGTGTTCCTTTTTAATTTTCAGTGTCTCTTTCACAGTCTTGTTTGTCAGAGTATAAATAAGAGGGTTGAAAGTGGATATTAGGATGCTCTATTGGATTGAAACTGGTCTATCAAAGCCTATCAAAGTTGATGAAAGTCTTAGTGCAGCACAAATCCAGTAAGAGTGGAAGTTCACTGCTGAAATGACTGACCCCACTGGGTTCACAGAAGCTTAAACTTCTCATGAAAATTAATCCACAAACACCAGAGGTTTAGGTCCAGAAAGGAGACAGAGGAGTCCTGTAACTTTATAATAACTCCCTTCGAATAAAGGGAGAGGCCATGGGGCATTCCCCTGGGGTCTCTCAAATTGTTAGAGGATGCAGCCTCCTTTTTATCCTAATTTCCCGGCCGCATTTCCCTCCCTCTTTCCCCATTGTCTGAGGTACTTGAGAAGTACAGGCTTCCTGAATTGCCTAATACTGACCCTCTTCTAATGTAAACCCCCTTTTTTTTCTTTCTCTATGGAATATATGGTTCCCCAATGCTTCTTTCATCTCTCAGTATCTATCTTTACATATCAGCAGACCCACAGTTTGTTCGTAAAGACTAAACTCTCTCCTTTCATCAATCAGTGGAATTTCTCCCATTGTTTCTTTCATCTTTCAGTATCTAGCCTTTACCTATCAAGAGACCCACACTTTGTTTGTAAAGACAAATCTATCTCATTCCTTTCAAACTGAAAAGTGGAATACTGTTTACATGAGGATAAATCCCATCGCTCACACGCCAGATCCAAGCTGGGTACAGTCTTTGCAAAGGAAAAGGTTGCATATGGTCGTGAGCACAACAGTCATATGGTCATATGCATATGGGTCATAATCTGTTGCTGAAAGCACAAAAACTTTGCACAAGCTGACAGGAAAAACTTAATAATTATACAATGCTGTCTTAGGGTGATTTTATGGTGATACTCTATTCCTGATTGTCTGCTTTATGCCCAGAAATGGCTGCTGTAACTTTAAGGTGGATCCGATGGAGTGGCAGGAGCCTTGGAGCTCCTAGGAGCACTTTGTTCGATGTGGGAACCGACAGCTGGTCTGAAGGCCTCGCAGACATTGACCTTGACACAGTCAGTTTGTACCCATGAGAATTGCAGAAGCAAGAAGAAAAACAACAGAAAGAGGACGTAGGAGCTGCAAAAGGGATGATACTGGCCGATATTTAGCAAAGAATGTGTGCAGCTATAGGCTATCGATAGTATTGTAGTGTAGCAAGCTAACAGCCAACGAACATGTAGCTAAGAAAGTGTATAAAAGTTGTGTAGTAATAAAGGTGCTTTTTGCCTTTGCTCAGGGGAGAGTGTGTGTGTTGTGTCCATCTCAACAGCAACAGTTCGAAGACTCTCTCCCTGGCATGCTCAGTGCCGTGCCGTGGAGATCGGCGGTTGCTTTGTTGCTTAGCTAGCTAATTCTTTCTTGGTAACTTCAGCAAGGAGTTTCTTTTTTTTTTTTTTCACCTTTCCGTGGACTGCAGCAGCAATCCTTCAGTGGCTTTTGTTTTTTTCTTGAACTTGAGATAAATGAATTCGGGAACTGAAATTTAAAACAGCATAATATTGAACATTTATTAATAGAACAAAGGCAGGACAGCACTGGAGGCTTAGCAATTTTGCCAGAGGCCTACTCCATTCATTTTACTGTGCACTTAAGTATCGTTTCAAACTGTTCGATATTCATTAAGCTCAGAAACTAATTTACAGTTTACTCACTCGCTCCTCCCTGATCGCTGCCCCCTTCCGTCAGAGTGTCGCCATTTCTGGTTCTGGGTAGTTTCAAAGTTGAAGGCAGGGATTATCCTCTGGTGTCTCCTCGGCTCCAGTCTAATTTGTAGTTTGACAGTTTCTTTGGGAAGTGTGAGTTTTGATGAGATAGCAGACTTCCTGGGGTGTCTGCGGCCTATTTTCTTTGTTTCTTTAAGATGTCTTGCCCACAGGCTCTGTGGTTTATCTGCTTAAAAGACATTTATTATCATGTATATACTACAAATATTTCAAAGTTATAATTCACTCTACCATTGTTTCTACTTAACTGTATTTTATCTTAACATTATTTTTACATAGTACATTATCACTAATAAAGATTAAATTCATACATGCGAAAGCCAACATTTATTATTCACTCGTTTATCACAAACTGTAGCGGCTTGGTTTTGGTCCGAGATCGCTGAGACGGTCTACCGGGACTTACGGGAGCCTGCGGGAGCCGCTCCAGTCAGCCCAAGACATCGGAAAAAGCTGAACCAACAGGAGAAAGGACACCAAAATCCACCAGCTTCATCTGCTGTGAGGAGGAGACCAATGCCAGAAGTTCAACAGGTTCCCATCTCTTTTGCCCGAGCTGCTGTGTGAACTCTCTTTTTTTTTCCTTCCCCGACACAAAGGGGCTGGCTGCCATTTTGCCCCCCTTTTGCCATGTGGTCTGTTGGTCTTTGTTTTTGTCTTGGGGTGACTTTATGATGTGTATCCCCTATTATCGCTCTATTCCCAGACATGATTCCTGTGCCTTTAAACTGAGCCTGAGAGAGGGGAGAGAAAGAAAAAAAATGGGCCAGACGAACTTTTTCAAATCAGTCTGTGCTTCAAGGTCCACTGCTCCTCTCCGCTCTGCTGCTGGGGGCAGAAGAGCGGAGGAAGCACCCTTCCTGTTTTTTCAGCCAGCTTTTTCGGCTCTGTTTCTTCGGAGAGAGACGGAGAGTTAAACCTTGTTTTTCTGGGACTTCGGGTTCTTTTTTCGTCTCTTCTGGACTTGTTCAGAACACCACAACATCAGAACCCCGCCAGGGGACCTTTCCCCGGCCTGGAGGGGGGGCCCCCCACACCGACCCAGCTCCGAGGAGGAGGAGAGAGACCACACCCACAGAAGGACTCTAAAATCGTTCAGGTTTTCTCTCCACAGCGAGAGATTTCATTATTTAGCATTATTATTCTTTTCCTGTGTGTTTGTTACATAAATAGTTTTTGTTTTCTCTTTCACATTCCTCCGGGGAATATTTCTTTCTCGAACCTGGTGGAGGAGGGGCGGCTATAACCTGCCTTCCTTTGTGGAGACGTTCCTTTTGGACGTTTCCCTGAATTTGGCCCAAACCGGCACAGTTTTCTTCCTCTGGCATTTTGAGGTTTTTTGTTCTGCTGTGGGTGTGTGTGTGGGGGGTAAGGTTTTGAAAGTTCAATATCTAGCATTTATTCAATTTTTTTTCCTGTGCCGTGCAGGCCCTTCGGTTTGTCAATAAACAGGGTTTTTTCACTTTCACCCACTGGCATTCATTTTTCTCAGTGGCAAAAGGGATTACTTGAAGCCCTTCTCTTTAGAGAAAACACTCATTCCAGAGCGTTTTCTCCTAAATTTGTCTCTAAACTGAGACAAATGCCATTGAGAAAAATGGTTTTTTTCCTTTTCCTGGAAGTTCTTTAGCATCTTTGAGACAGTCACTGTGGAGTAACAGAGATAAACAAAAGATACATAACCCAGAAATACGTGGAAGACTGAAGCTGAGGGTCATCTTTTCTTACCAGTGCAATAAGTGAACTCCTACTCACTGTCATTAGGTAATTAAATAAAGGCACCAGAAGTAGTGAAATCTGGAAGTTGGGAACGCTGGAAAGTCCCAATATAAGAAACTCGGTCACCACAGTTTGATTTTACATTATCATTTGATCAGCAGAAGGGGATTACCAAAATGGAAAAAAAAAAATTGTGAATTTGTGAAATCAAAAGGTAAAACTTTAGGAAAACAAGCAGGTGTACCACAGCCATATACCAGGCAGAGAATTTCCTGTAGGGTGAGGAAAGTAAAGGTTGCACTTGAAACCTAAGTGGTATGTAACAAAAGGTTAACCACAAGTAATATTGTAACAAGATGTGCAGGTAGACCAAGCAAGATAGCAAGTTTTAACGGAACTTGCAAACTGCAATATTAGTTAAAAACAAGTTAGACTGAAAAAAGAGAAGCACAGGGCATGCGTTGAAGACAGAGGTAAAAAGTTCAGATGTGAGGAAGACTACAGAAGTCTTCATCAAAAGACCACCAGGAGACTGACGACCACCACAGAAGGAACTGATGCATGCGCAGAAGCAACAAACTGTTATAAAACCATGACAGAACTTTATGCAAATATGAGTATGCTAATGATATGTTGTAATTGTGACATTGCGCGGAAGGACTTTTAAAATCTAACTGAAGGCTAAAGAAGATTGAGTGAGTTTTTGGCGGAGAGATCCCCCTCACTCCCAGCGCTGAATAAACAAATGCCTGCTTTGTAGCCAAGTCGACTACAGAGTTTTATTTTCTTGCCTAGTTTTGGGCATCACGCTATACAAGTCACTGGTTAGAAGTCCCTGGGACAACTGTGTGTGTGGTCATGTATGTCTGAGAAAGGCAAGGGTGCTCCAGAGAGAATGCTCGTTGAATAGTGATCTCAGTCTAGACAATCTCTGCCCTCAGTCTCTTGTCCATTAGCCCGATGGGAAAGTAATTTTTATAATGTTCATTTCCCATAGAGTGATAAAGTTATCGCTTTGTCCCCAGCCTCACATACTCAATGTAGCAATTTACACAGTTTTTACTTATCATTCCTAGATAATGCAAAAGGGTTAAATAGAATCACTTGTAGACTGAAAAATAACATGAGCGTACCACAGCAAGGAGGGCCTAGGATGCATCACCTCCATATGTTGCTCCTTCTCTGTGAATGGTGATTGTACAGGCATTTGTTACTGAAGGTCCATTAATAATACCTTAACTCAGCCCAAGAAGTCTGTTCCTATTCTTTGTTCCACTTGTGCACCCAACTACCCTTACTGACAACAGTGTACTCACTCATGATTTATGTATTTTTATTTATTGCTTTTAGAGAGCTATTTGTGATTGCTCATAAATAGATATTATGAGGTTTCCAGAGGAATAGACTTTTAACTGTGTTTGTGAAGATGACCAGGGTTTATTTGCCTGGTGAGTTAAAAAACTCCATCGAGGAGTAGTGGGAAGTTCTGATCCAGCTAAAGCAGATTTGAACATCCAATACATTAAAAGCAAAACAGTGGAGAAAGGATATCTGGTCAAATAAAAACTTTCTTTTGAACTTGGCATTAGTGTTTTAATTTTATTTTTATTTATTCAGCACCATTAGAATATTTTCTGTTTATTTTTTCTCTTTAAAGAAAGCAATTTTCAAATAATAATATAAAAGGCCTTTCAAGAAGCAGAGGTAGGTTCATTTTGAATCATGAAATATCTCAAGTCAGAAGATAGCCATGATGATCATCAAGTCCAACTCCCTGCTCCTTGCAGAATGACCTAAAATTAAACTATATGACTAAGAGCATTGTCTAGCTGCTACTGGAGCTCTGGCAGCTTTGGTGCCATGACCATTCCCTGGGGAGCCTGTTCAGTACCTGACCGCCCTCTGGGGGGAGGACCTTTTCCTGATATACAACCTAACCCTCCACTTGTCGCGGTAGAGACGGACATGCAACACACACATAATCTGAAGCCATAAAAGGCTTTTTTATTTTCTGTACTGCTATTCTTATTCCTCTTCACAATTACTGTGGCTTATTATGATTGGCTGCTTAACAAACAATGACAGAGCTGTCTACAGAACAATGACCATTCAAACAGCAATACAATTAGCTATACAAGCAATTGCTACATATTATATGCAAGTTCCTTATTGTACATCTTGATGTTCCATAACATGAACATCTTCTCCTTGTGTGCAGAATATCTTCTTTCACTGACTATCCTTTTGGTTATCACTGTGGCTTCTACTGTGACTGCAATTTGTCATGGNTGTGGCTTCTACTGTGACTGCAATTTGTCATGGGTAAATTTTTACTGTTTTTAAGTTGAACTCTGTGAAGCTGTCAGACCAGCTGTCAGCTTCATCAAATCCCACATCCCCTGGCACAGCTCCAGCCATTTCCTTGGCTCTTGTCACTGGTCACGCAGATATCAGCACCTCCCTGTCCACTGCAGCCTTTGAAGAAGGTGCAGAGTGCCACAAGCTCTGCTCTCAGTCTCCTCCAGGCTGAACAAGACAAGTGCTTATAGCCACCGCTTGTGTGGCTTCTCCAGACCCTCTACCATCTACATGTCCCCCTTTTGGCTCTCTAACAGCTCTCGATGCCTCCTGGCTGCCAGGGCACTGCTGGCTCATATTCAAGTTGCCATTAACCCAACCCCCAATCTCTTTCCACGGGGCTGCTCTGCAGCCTCTCATCCCCCAGGAATACCTTGTTCCAGGTGGAGAACCCTGAAATGTTGTTGAATGTCATCCAGTTGGTGGTTGTCCAGCTCTCTGGTCTATCCAGATCTCTTTGTAAGGTCTCTCTGTCTTGAGGAACTCCACAGATCCTGATTCACTATAAACAAAACACCCAAATATTTATCTGGAAAAAAAAAGCTAGGATAAAATACTTAGTTTTTCTAACATTATTTAGGGAGAAAGAACTAAGGAAATAGTCACCTAATTTGCTCTCATTTTGCTAATTTATTTCTTTACTATTTATCTTTCTCTTTATAACTCCATACTTTCTTGGTGATTTTGTTATTCATAAAAAAAAATATCTTAGGCCCTTCTCCAAGAAAGAGGCATTCAGACAGAAGTAATCAATGCAAACTGTGTAATTAAATATTAAAACAACCATATCATGTCTGGCTTTGAAAATTTGGAATGCATAAATCCACCTCTTACCGAGTGAGGATTAATCTGCAACCACTGGAGCAAAATAGATATTTTCTTCTCACTTATCTCATGGATGAGGTTAATCATTCTTTTGGAATTCCTATTGCTCTCTGTAATGATGACCAACAGTCAACAATTAATTGAAATATAAATAGCTACTTCTTAAGTAGCCATTTTAAGTTCTGATTTTAATCAGAACACAAGAATACCTTCAAAGTGGAAGGATTATACCAGCTCAGAAAGAAAGAGACAGCAATAGGTAAAGAGTAGCAATGCTGACAACAAAACTCCATTGCTGATCACTTCTAATACCATTGAATCATAGAATCACAGACTGGTTTGGGTGGGAAGGGACCTTAAAGGTCATCCCATTCTACCCCTCTGCCATGGGCAGGGACACCTTCCTCTAGACCAGGTTGCTCCAAGCCCCATCCAACCTGGCCTTGAACACTTCCAGGGATGGAGCAGCAACAGCTTCTCAGGGCAACCTGTACCAGGGCCTCACTACCCTTACAGTAAAGAATTTCTTCCTTATATCTAATATAAACCTAATCTTCAGATAAAGACAATTTCCCCTTGTTCTGTCACTCCAGACCCTTATCTGACGTCCCTCTCCAGCTCTCCTCTAGCTCCCCTTCAGGCGCTGTAAGGGGTTCTAAGGTCTCCCCCAAGTCTTCTCTACTCCAGCTTGAACAGCCCCAGCTCTTCCAGCCTGTCTCCAGAGCAGAGGAGCTCCAGCCCAGGGATCAACTTAGTGGCCTCCTTCGGACTTGTTCCAAAAGGCCAATGTCTTACTTCTGTTGGAGGCCCTTTGTTGGAAAGCTGTTGTCCCCTTCCTACAGGCTCCAAACAGCATCAACTTCTTAGGCTGGCTCTGAGTTACTGAAGATTTAAACAAGAAAATTACCTGGAGAAAAGCAGGGGATGGATTCCTTGGAACATTTGCTATGCTGATCCTGATAAACTATTCATGCTGTTTAAGTAAGTCTTGGCCTCAGGGTATAGAGTCTGAACCTGTTCCTTCTGGGGTGGCTTTTTTTCTCTTGCAATGCTTTCCCACTACTGTAGGCCACTAAGTAATAAAAGAGTTACAGCTTGAAACTACAGCACAGGTAAATTCTGAGATTAAGATATTTGAGCCCTCATAGGGGACCCACACTGGAGCAGGAGGGGGAAAGTGTGGAGATGAAGGAGCTGCAGAGGCAAACTTTTATGAACTGACTGCAACCCCCCACTCCTCTTACCCCTTGAAGAGCCTGAGGCTGGGAGGAGGTAGAAGATTTGAAACTGAAGGAGTGAAGTCGAACCTGGGAAGAATAAGGAGGGTTGGAGGAAGGTGTTTTAGTTGTGTCTTTATTTCTCACCATCTAATTTATTTTGACTGGCAAGGAAGTAAGTTAATTTTTCCCCCAATCAATCTGGTTTGCCTATATGGTAATCAGTCAATGAGCTCCCTGTCTCTCTGTTGACCCATGAGATTTCTCATCTCATTTTCTCGCCCTGTCCTGTCCTCCTGAGGAGGTGGAGTGAGAGAGCGCTGGGTGAGAGCCCAGCAGCTGGCAAAGCCAGGCCACCAGACATTTGCATTCACAGGAATGAGAGAATTTACACAAATGAGAGAATTCACACAAATTCTGAGGAAGCCAGAGCTCAGGGCAGAGCAGAAGCAGCATCAGACCTGCCTGAGGCACAGT
The DNA here is from genome assembly GCA_013398115.1 of Falcunculus frontatus. Classification (NCBI taxonomy): domain Eukaryota; kingdom Metazoa; phylum Chordata; class Aves; order Passeriformes; genus Falcunculus; species Falcunculus frontatus. Next base: position 164,932 of record VZRV01007355.1, read on the forward strand.
CAGGGAGGTCAAGTCAAACCTTTCACAATAGGAGAACACTAGCGTTTTCTCTGTGACATTTCCCAGCTGTGATGCACTGGTACAAGTGTTTTCTTTTGTTCCCCTTGTATGACTTGTCTTTCCAGGATACAAAGCTTGACTTTGCTTGAGTTGATTCAGTGTCGAATACTTCAGTCTTGAATTCATATCACTTAGTTTTTCACCTGTGTTTTAAACTGAGTTTCCATACCAAAATGGGAAGTGCTTCAGATGAGCAGCAGACAAGCAGACATCTACCAAAAGAAATTTTCCATTTCCAGAATAAAATGGACAAAAGTAGAAAGAAAAAAAAAGGTCTAAAAGACAAGTATTTCTTGTACTATTTCTTGCCATATTTAGGGTTACATAATTGGTATCATATTGCAATGCTCTATAATCTTAACATCATTGCTAAATCTTTAGTCCAATTTTCAAAACCATAAATGGCAGCCATATCAACAGCAGTTGGGATTGACAGTTTAGAGCAGGCTGTGACTGCATATTGTAAACAGGAGCATAATTCCACACAAAGGCTTTTGCAATTTGCCAGCGTACCCTCAGACGAGCACCAGAAGGATCCAGTCTCTGGAGAGATGGTTGCAGGACTGACTCTCCATGTTTTCTCTTGATTGCCATATTAAATACTTTAAAAATTATACACATCAGGGGATTTGGGCAGAACTAGGTATCACTGACAAGAGTCTAAAATCTTGAAGACAGTTCATTCACAAAGCTTAACCTGCCTAGGAATAATAAGTGTTTCCAGGGCTGAACAGAGAGAAAGGGAAGGAGCGAGGGCCAGCAGTGCTGGGTAGCACCAGGCTGGGCTGCGGGCAGTGACAGTCAAACCCTGGCAGGAGCAGAGGGGCACAGTGGGAGTGTGCTGGGCCCATAACCCAGAGGCTGATGAATTAAAAACATCCTCTGCTAGGGCACCCTTTTACCAGTGCTGTCTTCCCAACAACTTTTACCCTGCTTGGCTCTAGCTCTCTGGGCGCCCTCTGGCCCTGCCACCTGGAATGGCCCAAGGCGGCTGTGGAGCAGCAGGCACAGCT
>VZRV01007363.1:0-45092 GCA_013398115.1 Falcunculus frontatus
GGAGGAGGCATCACTGGAACTGCAGGATTCAGCTGTGACAGAGTTAACCCAGTGTTGGTTTTTGCAGATCTGGAGCTGAATGGGATGTCCAGCTCCGACATCGCCGACGTTCCCCCTCCTCTGCCCCTCAAAGGAAGCACGGCCGATTACGGGAACCTCATGGAAAGCCAGGATTTGATCAGCCCCACCACGTCCCCCCCTGCCCACCAACGGGTGAGTGCCCAGAGAATGATCCCTTGTGCTCTTTGCTTTGTACCCTGAGCCTTCCCAGGGGAGGTGGAATCCTGCTCCCACATCCATGTGCTGATCCAAAGGGCTCCACTGCATCAGGAGTGGGAGGGAGCAGCGGCGCTCGCAGGGACCCACCCGAAGGAAAGTTGGATTCCTTCTGGTGAATTCCAAGCCAAATGCTGTCAGGTTTGTTGGGCAAGGAGCTTTAACCAACAGGATGTTCTCTGAGCAGAAATTGGATTTAGAGCCCTTCCGTGTTGTGTCGGGATGTGGGAGTTCAGCTCTCTGCACAAATGTTGGTTCTTATCTTCACCTCTGGGAAGTTTTACCTCGAGTCCAAACAGATGAGAGACGNTAGAGAACACAGAGGAGAAGGAGAAGGAGAAGAAGAAGAAGAACAGGGTAACACCCAAAATCCTCCATCTTAAACCCTTCATCCTCATATTAAAAATCCTAAAATCTACTTTTTAACCTTGTAAAATACTAAAGTACTACTCATTTTTACACTCTCATGGTTTGCACTGATTCTTGTAATGTTGGTAACTTTTCCCATGGGCTAAGGTCAGAGACAGTGTGATTCTGAGCTTTTTACCAGGGTCTGGGACCCCCTTGCTGGGGCTCCTGACCACCCAGGACAGCCCGAGGCATGTCCTGAGCTCCCAAGGCAGCCAGAGGCGTGCCCTGGACTCCAGCATCGGGGAAGGAAATAAAACATGAAGCTGCCATCTTCCCTTCCTGGAGCTGCACTCTGCCCACGTTCAGTCACCGCCCGTTTTCCTGAGGCAAACACTCGTGTCCCCTTTGAGGCAAGGGGCTCAGAAACTCTTCATCACCAACAGGCTTTGCACCTTTCTGAGGAAAAGACGCTTTTTCAGCTTTGTTTCTTGTAGCTGGAAGATTTTAAAAATAATGTGGTCCTTTTCTTTAAAGCAGCACTTTGGAGAAATGTTTTCTATATTTTCTTTATGGGCAAAGAAAATACATTTAAAGGGGTGTGGTGGGATTATCCTGGGTGGTGCCCACCAAGGATTCTCCATCACTCCCCTCCTCAGCTGGGCAGGGAGAGAAATACAAAGAAAGTCTCATGGGATGAGATAAGGCCAGGGAGAAATCCCTCACCCCTTACCCTCAAAACAGGCTTGACTTTGGGAAATTAACTGAATTCATTGCCACGGGCAGTGAGGCCCCATGAGGTCACAAGTTTTCTTTGACTTTGAAACGTCGAACTTGGAGCTGTTTTGTGGAAAACTTCCCAGCAGAACTGATCCCTTTTTGTTTGCAGAGGTGTCTTCCAGGATTCCTCTGAAGTTCAGCATTCCAGTGAAATTCTGTCGAGTAATTTGCTTTTCAGCAAATTTCATGGCGACAGAAAGCTTTTCTAATCTCAGCAGAAGAAGTCAGGCAGGAATTTGGTTTGACTCTGGGAATAGTTGTTTAACACAGACTGTCCCAGTGCACAAATCCAGCTTTTCCATGGTTGAAATTGTGCCTTTGTTGCAGGAATTGAGTTTTTTGGAATTTTTTGCCATTTCAGGCTGAATGGTAAAAAAACCAGGTGTGGAAGTAACTTCAGGAGCTTGAATAGAGATATTCAAATCATCATGCTTTACTCTTTATTTGCATATACTGAAAAACTCTCTATTCCCATCCTCTCTTCCATGGTTCCCCATGGCTGGCTCATCTTAGTCAATATTTTCACTTTTCCTCTCATTTCCATCAAACTTTACTGCACTTCTAACCTTATAACCCATTTCCCCAGCCTCTGTCCCAGGGGCCAGCTCTCATTTGTCCTGAATACAGACCTCTAAGTGGAAAATTACAGAATGTACAGCAGGGCTGCCAGGAGGTTTGTCTGAGGAATCCATCTTCAGGAAGAAAGCTGAGAAATTCACATTAGGATTCACATTTCTTCAACTCCTTCCTGCCTAAGCTCCAGAGTAGTAAATTCATTTTGTGTGATATACTATAAGGTTTAGGCCGTGCTAGTAGCTCAGAATTGCTAAGGTGAGTTCAGTTTTTAGCTAAAAAGTATTAAACAGTGATCAGAAATAAAACCCTGGTAGCCAGGGGAGGTTTTTTCCTGCCTTGAGAGGCTTTTGGAAGGGGTTTCCACTGCGGGGATAGATGTTTTTAGTTACTGTACGACTCCCAAATGCCATGGGGTGTGAATTTTGGAGCCCAGACCTGGAGATAACTCAGGTCCCAGCCTGGTTGCTGCTGAGGCTGTGACCTTGTGCAGCTTCTGTACCTGCCACCAGCAGCATTTCCACATCATTAAATGGGAGTTCATAAAAATAGTACCAATATGCTCCCGTGGTTTTGTGCAAAGTTTTATTCAGCTCTTAATATTTTTGCTCTTTACCGTCCTGATTGCTCAGGCTCCTCTCATTTTTTTCACTGCATTTTGTCACTGTAGGAACAGACCCCATTTTTTGCCATGTGCTGTTGAAGGGCATCAGGATTTCGTAGCTAAGAAATGCAATCAGATACAGGCTACATCTTCTTATCTAACTGCCCAAAATTTTCTTCAGCATCTGTGTTTTTATAAGCTTTCCAAGATGATGGAATGTAGTTTCAAAGCCTGGCAGAAGGATCTGAAGCAGATGTGTCCCAGAGCCACATGTCCTGTGCAGGGCCAGGAGTGGGGCTCTCTGATCCTTGTGGGTCCCTTCCACTGCAGCAGATTCTGTGATTCTGTATTAGGTTTAGAATTGATTTTGGAGAAGGTTTCTAATCTTATAACAATCGCTTTGTGCCTCTATTTCATCAGGCTGGTAGGAAGGAAGCTTTTAAAGAACATCAAGAAAATGAGTAGTGCTGGACATGAAAGATCAGATGGGTAAATTCTCATTGCTGCCGTGATTAAATCCCACTCCATAGTTTTAATGACTTATGTTTCATGGGTCAAATAGCTCCATAATTCATAACTGGATAATTCTCTGCCTGGTAAACTGATCATCTTTTAAATTACACCGCCTTTGTATCAGTGAAGAAAAATCAGTAAAACCTATTAGAGATAAGATTATCTGAGTAGCTTTTAAACTGAAAATATCTCCTCGTGTGAGGAATGATGGTGTTTTTCACTCCGGTTGTCTTGCAGTGGGTTATGAAAGCCAGGAAAAGTGCTGTAGTGAACTCAAAAGCAGGCAGCCAGAAAGGGATCAGATGCTCCAAGTCAAACTGCAGGCAGTAATGTCATTTATGAGACAGCAATCTCAGATATTCAAGAGTCCAGTGTTACCTTGGTCTACCTGAAGTCTTTAATCCAGGTGATCACCTCATTATCATTTCCTGATTGTCCCTTACTCCTTGTTAACTCTGAGACCCCTGTAGATATTTTCTTGCTCCCTGTGATTTGTTCTGCTAAAAATGTCCTTAATAATATATGGGAACATAAAAAAAAAAAAAGAAATCTACGACTCCTGCAAGGATTATTATTACATCAAGGGATTCCTTTAGGCACTTATCATTCTTTATGGGTTCATCCTCACCCTTGCATACAAATCAACCTCCTGCTTAGTATTCAGAGCAGGGAGGGAGCTCGAAGGAAATAGACAAAGGAGCACTTGGGTTGATAATATTGGCTATAACACTTGCTAAGCATGGGCTAATGGTTGGGATGGGAACATCTCCATCAATCCAGCACAGGTGGAAGGGATGGCTGAAGCCTTCGAGGAGCAGAACAGTCTTGGGTTGACTCTCTGTTGTATGGGGATTATTCTGGCTGCTTGTTGGGATGAAGTGGGATAATATATTCACATAGAACACACAGAAATCAGAACCCAGGGGGATTTTTCATGTGTTGCAATGCAGGTGCTGCAGTGCTGGAAATTCTCTCTTGTGTCAGCTGCAGTGAGCAAAAAATGACCTGAAAGGCTTCAGCAAATGCATTGTCCTCATGTGGACAGGGACAGAGAGGCTGGAAATGCAGCTGGAAGCGTGGAGGAGCAGGGAATGAGGGAGCACAACTTCAGGGGTTGCGGTAGCAGCCTGCAGCTCCTCTCTGATCTCTCCTTGCTGGGACCAGGAACAAGACCTGAGAGAATGGCTGGAGCTGTGCCAGGGAGGTTTAGGCTGGGGATCAGCGAAAGGTTCTTCCCCAGAGGGTGCTGGGCACTGCCCAGGCACAGCCCCGAGGCTGCCAGAGCTCCAGGAGCATTTGGACAATGTGCCCAGAAGAAAAAAAAAAATAAAATGTGGCGTTTATTTGCCATCTGATCATTATTTTTGCCTGCTGGAGATGGGGAACACTGCAAGCCCTTCCTCCAGTGCCAGTCCCTCACTCTTTGGTGGGTTAAGCCATTGCTGAGCAAAGAGTTTCTGAAAAATTCACATTTACTTTTTAATAATCTCCACATCAATGGACTGCCACTGCTTTTTACAGGATTTTGAGTGGAATCTGTGTTCTCCTGCTGTCTCCCCAGACTGTGATGTGTCTCTTGGTTTAGTTTAGGGAGTGGCTGTGTCCCGCTCTCCACACGGGATCAGGCTGTGGATTGGGCCATGCTGTGTTGGTTTATCTCTCTTGCAGGACCTGGGCCTTCAGTGAGGAATCCAGGGTCAGTCTGGAGTCTAAAGCTAATTCTGAGTGTTTTGCTCCTAACTCCTGAGGTTTGTGCATGGACTGGAGCGGGGAAGCAGCGCTGGGGAAATCGAGTTACCCAGTGTGGGCAGAAACGGTGATGGTGTCCAGAGGGGGAAATGGGGTTCCACAGAGGGAAAGTGGCTTTAGCTGTGCTCCAGCACAGCTGTCACACTCCAGGAGCCAGGTCCCTCCTGCATGAGGGGTGCAGGCCCCTGTCAGGTCCAGCTCTGCCCCCATCCACTGCCATTATCCCCCACAGGAGCATCCCCCCAGCCAGGGCCCTGCCAGAAATCATGGGGAAAGTCAGAGAATCCTGGAATGGTTTGGGTTGGAAGGGACCTTAAAGCCCATCCAGTGCCAGTAAAAAAAGCCTAAATGAGAGAGACAGAAATGAGTAATTATTCCAGAAAGTGAAATATCTCCTACCAGAATGAGCTACAACAAAGATAAATTGATGAACTCAAATATTCTGTGAAGGACCAGCTACAAATACAAAGTGAAAATTATGGAACCACAGAATTCCTGTGATTTGGGTTGGAAAGGACCTTAAATCCCATCCAGTGCCACCCCTGCCATGGCAGGGACACCTTCCACTGCCCCAGGCTGCTCCAAGCCCCAATGTCCAACCTGGCCTTGGGCACTGCCAGGGATCCAGGGGCAGCCACAGCTGCTCTGGGCACCCTGTGCCAGGGCCTCACCACCCTCCCAGGGTGGAATTTCTCCCCAATATCCCATCTAAATCTCCCCAGTTTCAGCTTAAAGCCATTCCCTGGGTCCTGTCCCTCCATCCCTTGTCCCCAGTCCCTCTCCAGCTCTCCTGGAGCCCGTTTAGGCCCTGCAAGGGGCTCTGAGCTCTCCCTGGAGCCTTCTCCTCTCCAGTTGAACACCCCCAGCTCTCCCAGCCTGGCTCCAGAGCAGAGGTGCCCCTTTGATCTGATCTGGGATACTGACCTGGAGCAATTCCATGTTGCCCATTTTGAGGCATTTCTCCCGTTGCCCCAGGAGGGGCTGAGGGCTGGGAATACACCGAGTGCATCTCTGCAGAACCCTTCCAATTCCTCTCCGTGATCCCAGAGCACTGCAGCAAGGGCAGGGAACGGCTGTGCCACAGAGGCTGATGAGACTCTAATGGATGATGTATGAACCAGGGGCTAAAGAGTCATTTTACATCAGGTACCTGCTGGATTTTCCACAGAACTTTGCTCCCTGGGTCAAACAGCCAATTAGCTTAAACTGTGTGTAATTTAGCTCACATCAGTGGAGCTGGGCTCTTCTCCCTGCTGGCTCTTTCAGAATGGCCGTGTTATTCTGCCTCACACTCGGATGTTATTTTCCATTGCAGATATTAAATAAGCAAGTTGTTGTCAGGCATCTCAGCTCCGTGCTGAAGGAACAACTCAGTGTCTGAAAGCATTTTCACAGTCCTGGGTAGCTGATGGTCTATTTACATCCCATTTCTCCTGCTCCTGACCTAATTAGATCCTGTAATCCTCCCAACCAAAGTGCTTCTCACTGGATCTCCAGAGCTCATCATATCGATGACCATTGAATTTCAAAAACAAAGAGTTCCTTGCACAGGAAGAAATCTCGTGCAGTGCCACAAGGACCATTTTGGAGAATCAAATTCTGTTTGATTTTTTTATTTTTTTGGTAGTTGTTTCTTTTAACAGTATTCTCTGAATGAAAAACAACTCGTCTCTCATTTTGCTGCTTCAGAGTAGCAAAAAAAAAAAAAAGCATTTTCTCATCTTCTGTAATTGATTTTTACTCCATCCTGAACACGCCTGGTGTAGTGCAGTTTATATCTCTCTGTAAGAGAGCGCAGACAAATGTTTTTAAACTTGATTCTTTTCTGTATCAGAGAAAGAGGGGAAAAAAACCCAGCAAACAAATGGGAGCAATTTCATGTCTGAAGCAGAAGGAACAGATTGTTTCTGTGTTGCAGATGTGCCTTTTACATAAGGTTTCTGCTTCCCCTGAGGTACCCGTGAGTCAAGGATTCTGCCCAAAATAGGTTGGGATGTGAAGCAGCAGCCTCTGTCAGTTTGTCAGGAAGGAAAGGGAAGAGTCAGGTTCACAATTAACCACCGAGATATAAACATGAACTTGGCAAAGAGAGCCTTAATTAAATACCAAATCAAGGCAAACTCTATTTTTATTGCAAAGTTTCTAAGGGGAAGCGCAGCAAAAATGAACTTTATAAGGCTGATAATGATTTTTGTGAGTGTGGTGTGAAAGGGAAGGAGGAAGTGTGCTGGAATTTCTTCTGTCCTGGGATAAAAGGAAGGATGGATCAGCCCTGGAAGTGATGGTTTGGAGTTGCACCAGCTCTGTAATGGAATGTTTTGTCTTGCTAAATTCCCAACAATGTTGCCCCGACCAGCATTACACATCCTACTTAATATATTCATTGGGAGCTTATTATATAAATGAACATGTGCTAAATTTATCCGACTTTCTAATGGAAATTGTAAATTCAATTATAATAATTATCTACCTATCTCTGCTATTTCTTTCTGCCTAATTTGCTTGCAGAATCTGAGCTCGGGTAGGTTTTGAGCTTGTTATTTATAGCATATATATTTAGCTTCTTCTCATTGTATTTGCATTGTCTCTGCTCTTCAGAACCAGGTTTTCAGGGCTGATTTGATTGTTCTCTGATCAATATGAAGGGGCTCATTTGGTTGAGAAATGCCTTTGATCTAATTGAATTGAGAATTATTGCCAATAGAGTGTTATTTAAATTCAAAATGGATTTGCACAAATGATGCTATCAGCAGAGTTGGGTTTTTTTTTTTTTCCTGGTGATGAATATGAAGTTAAAGAGAGCAAAGCAGAGAGGAAAGTTTGGTATTTTGTGGTGTGTTTTGGAGGGGCACATGGTTTATGGAGTTGGGAAGGGAATGTCAGCTCCATGAGGAGATGTTGGATGTTCTACAGACCACCAGCATTTCCCAAAGTTTTCCCAGAGCCCCTGCCTGGATACAGGACTGTGATTAAGCAAGTTTTCAAAGATACTGGAATCTTCAAATCACAAGTGACACTTATTCAGGTGCCTTAGCAGGGATTCAGGAGTTAACGTGCCAAGTTGAGAAGGGGATTTGCTCAGGTGGAGGAAATATTTGGTGGTTCTGGCTGTAACACTTCAGAGGCAGATCAGCAGTGGCATTTTAATTAAAAAACCAAACAAAATTTTCAGTTTTGCGTGTAGTAAAAAATTAAATTCTTATTTTATCAGCTTTCCTATTAATCTGTTGACTTTTCTGGCTCGGAGATCATCATGTCCCACTGGAAGTCAGGAATAAGTTTGGAGTTTGGAGCTTGCTGTGGGAAATCATGGAATCATTTACGTTGGGAAAGGCTGCTAAAATCCTGGAGTTCCCTCAGCACTGCCAAGGCCACCCCTGACCCCTGTCCCCAGTGCCAGGGGTGGGTGCCTCTTTTCCAGGCAGGCAGGGAAGTGCAGCTTTGGCACCCTGGCTCCAGTGCCTTGCTTTTGGTTCAGAGATTCTCATTCAGCAGCAGATTAAACCCAATGGATTCCCAAGGTGCCAGAGAGCATTTTGCAGCCAAGGAGGAAGGTGGGAGCAGGCAGAAAGAGCAGTGGTGGTGCTGGAGAGGCTGGGAAATGGAGAGTGGATGGAGCAGAATGCAGAGACAAGCTCAGGGCATGGCTCACCTGGTGCTGGTTTGGGATCCCTCTTCCTTTGCCACAGGAGAGAGTCAGGAGAAATGAAGGAAGATGTGAAACAGGTTGGAAAGTGCTGCTGTCCAGGTAGGATACAGGAAAGAGATTCCAGCAAAAATCCAGCCTTCCTGGCTCAGCCAGTTTGCATTCTTAGCTTTCTCCTTAGTCTGTGATCAGTGAAAGTGTCTGGTGAAAGCTCTGGCTTTGTAAATCCCTGCTGGCTTCAAACCTGACTGGGAGAGGCTGTTTAGTTCCCTTAAAGGTTGGTTTTCCTTCTACTCTTACTCACCTCTGAAAACTCCCAGTCATGAGATCACAGGAGCATCAGGAGCTGCTCTGAGCAGAGCAGAGACTGTCCTGGCTTCACCCCGAGCCTCTCTTCCTTTTGGGACAGCATCCTTGGAGAGCTTTTAAAAGGACCAGTTTTGTTTCCGTGCACTTCCATGGGGTTTCTCAGTTGTTTCAATACCAGGATCTTCCTGACCCTGACAAACCATCAGAGATTTTGTCCAGCACTGAGGCACTGCAGGTGCTTGGGCTGTTCTTGCAGAGGTGACCAAGGAATTTGGGCAGAGTTGGTGCTCGTCAGGCAGTGCCTGTGTGGAGGCAGCAGCTGGTGCTGAGCTGGAACAAACAACGAGCTCTGGAAAAGCATCATTAGGCTTGGAGGAAAACAAAAGGCCCTGACTGGGGAGTGGGGGAGAATCTTAGGGAAAAACAAAGCCAAAGCAGTGCTGATGAGCTGTGACACTGCAGCACAGCCTCTGGGAAACCTGTGCTGCCTGCAAACTGCTGTGTTCTCCAGCTCTTCCTGCAACAGATTTTATCATCTACGTGTTTGAATGTTATGAAAAAAAGGTCTTAATTTCCATAATGGCTTTTTTAATTTGTCCAATTAGCTGGTGATTCTAACTGGGGATGCTCTTCTGTTGTGAGATACGTAAAGTGATTTAAAATATGAATATTTGAACATCCTGCATCTCTGTTTGGAATATTTTAATTATAACTGTGTGTGTAATAGTAAATTGCAAGTTACTTATCTCCCTAACTAGTTTTAAATTGTTTCTTTTCTGTATCTTTTTTTTAATATTTCTGTTCTAACTGTGCAAAATCCAAAACATAATGGAAGAGCAATGAAGGCATTGCTTCAGCTTGGTTTTTAAGCTCTGAGTGCCTAGAGGCTGAGGGCAATCGATACAGACCAAGAAATCAATATCCTATCATGATCTAAAGTGGGGAATTATAAACTTCTCCAGTGCTTTCAAAGGATTTTTCCTGAAATATTGAGCTAATTAATCCTGGACTCTTGAGAGATTTTTTTTCATTGTCAAAAGTAAAAGTTGTATTTAAAAGTAATGGCTGAGAGCGTTTGGTGTTCACAGCAAATTCTGTGGGGAGAGGTTTTTGTGAGGCACAGGGCTCCAGACTTGCCTGCTGCCTCTTGCACTTGTAGATGACCAGAAAATGTTCCAGAATTCCATTCATTCTTAACATGATCAATCCAAATTGGTTTCTTCCAGCACCTGCCTCCTCCACTCCCCAGCAAGACTCCGCCGCCGCCGCCTCCCAAGACGACGCGGAAGCAAACATCTGTTGACTCTGGGATTGTCCAGTGAAGAAGGAAGCGGGTTTTGTTCCAAAGATAAAGCTGTAACAATTCATTTCCCTAAGTATTTTATGGTCTATAATGTTTACCTCATTCAGGTGTGCAGTATCTAACATTTAGTGCAATGACTCTAACTCCGTAAGAAATCCATTTCTAGCCACGTGTCGGACCCAGCACTACATTCCCCCTCGTTTTGGGGTTATTCCCTCCCATAACTTGAAAGAAATCTGGATTTCTACTTGAGACTGGGAGCTCCAGCAACTGACAGAACCCTCTTCCTAAACCTTCTCCCTGCTTCTGGAGAATGCCAGGCGCGGAGCTAAAAGTGGAGATTAAAATGAGAGCTGGAAATTTCGTACCTAAAGATTTTGGGTACCTCTGGAGTTTCAAATGAGCAGAGTTATGTGTCAAATCTCGGTGTATATAGGAATCAATGACAATGTTCACATGGAATTCAGGGCCGGAGGAGGTTTCCCAGTGAGGTGAAGCTGCTGTAGGATTTCCCTGAATAACAGGGATTTTAGCCCAGGGTTAAAAATCAGACACCACTGATTTGTGAAATTGGTCTGGGTTACAAATAACCTGATTGCAATGAGCACAGGGGGGATTTGGGGCTGTTTTGACCACAGTGACCACGGAGCCATCGAGTTTAAAATCTCTGGTGAGAGGAGGAAAAGTGCCAGCAAAACCTCCATTCTGACCATGAGGCTGCTCAGGGAATTTGTAAAGTCCCCTGGGAAAATGTTTCTGCAGGTGCTGGGGTCCATCAGTGCTGGTCCCTTTTTAAACATCACCAAAGGGCGCAGGAGCAGCAATTCCCAAATGTTGGCAGTCAAGCAGGCGAGGCAGAGCTGGCTTGGCTGAACAGGGGTCTCCTCTTGGATATCAGGTGGAAAAGGAAGGTGTGTGACCTTGGAAACAAGGTCAGGGGACATGGGAACAACACAGAGATGCTGCTCCCCACTGTAGGGAGGAAATTCATGTGGTCAGGGCTCAGTTGGAGCTGGAGCTGCCAGAACTGTGGGGGACAAAAAAAGCGTTTTTTCCAATATATTCATGGCGAAAGGCAGGGTAAAAATAACATCAGCCCATTCCAGGATGGGATGGGCACCTCACAAACAGGGACAGGGACAAGGCAGAGGCGTTTAACACATCCTTTGTCTCTGAGTCACAAACCAAGGGGGTCCCAGTGCCCTGAGCTGCAGGACCACGACTGGGACAAAGATCAACTCCCAGTCAGCCTGAAAGTGCAGGATCTGCAACCCCAGCTGAATCTCTGCAAATCTATGGGTCCTGGTGGGATTTATCCAAGAATCTTCGAAGAGCTGCTGATGTCATCACAAAACCCCTCTTGGTGGTTTTTGAACAGTCTTGGGATTCCAGAGAGGTCCCAGCTGACTGGAAGCTAAGGAATATTGTCCTGATTTTCAAGAAGGGCAAGAAGGAGGAGCCTGGAAACCACAGGCCCAGTAAAATGATGGAAACAATTATTCTGGGAGGTGCTGGAAAACACCTGGAGAACGACGCAGTCATCGGTCACAGCACGGCTCCGTGAGGGCAAAGTCCTGCCTGTCCAACCTGATCTCCTTCTACAGCCCCCTCACCCAGCTGGCTGAGCAGGGAAAGCCAGCAGATGGAATCTTTCTGGACTTCAGCAAAGCTTTTGGTACTGTCTCCCACAGGATGCTTCTGGACAAAATTGTCCATCCTACAGCTGGAGAAACACATCATGGGATGGGTGAGCAACTGGGGTTGAGCTCAGGGGTCGGGCACAAAGGGTGACAGTGACCAGGGTGACACCAGGCTGGGACCAGTCACAATATAAATAAGATATTAAACTATGAGAGTGTCCAAAGAGGCCACGAGGATGGGGAAGGGTCTTGAGGGGAAGCTGTGTGAGGAGCGGCTGAGGGCACTTGGAGTGTTCAGCTGGAGAACAGGGGACTGAGGTCAGACCTTGTTGGGTCATCAACACCCTCCTGAGGGGAGAGCAGGGGCAGGAACCAAACTCTTCATTGTCGTAATCAGGGACAGGACCCAGGGAGCAGCTGGAGATGTGTCAGGGGAGCTTTATGCTGGATATCAGGGAAAGGTTCTTCCCCCAGAGGGCGCTGGGCACTGCCCAGGCTCCCCAGGGAATGGGCACGGCCCCGAGGCTGCCAGAGCTCCAGGAGCGTTTGGGCAGCAGTGCCAGGGATGCCCAGGGTGGGGTTGTTGGGGTGTCTGGGCAGGGCCAGGGGTTGGAATGGATGATCCTTGGGGGTTCCTCCCAACTCAGGATATTCTGTGATTAATGGGCTTTGTGAAATCAGCCATTGGTGCTCAGCCATTGCCATTTCCATTCAGTTGGATCTCCTGGGTGTCCATGAGGGGGAAAACAAGGAAGCCTTGGAGCTGCCAACAGCATGGGGGTATGGGAGAGGAAAGAGCAGTCAGGGAGGAGAGTCCTGGTCATTCTGAACCTAAATGTTGAGTACAGGAATGGGAAGAGCTTTTTCCTTTCTTTTTTTGTGTAATATTTTGTGTTGGATTAGGATGAACTGAGCGGAATCACTTTGTCCTTGTGCCATCGTTCTGTACAGTGTTTGTATATATGATGGGTTTTAGAATGTTTTAATTTTTATGGTGCCTGCTTTTCATGTAATAACGAATTAATGTGCCTGCAAAGAATGCTTTACGTATTCTTAATTTCCTAATTGCTGAAAGTGTAAAGAAAAAATGAAAAGCATTTTTTTTTCCCAGATATTAAGCTCTGAGAAATATCAGACTGATGGGATGGGGTTTTGGGAGGGAGGAAGGAAACTAACTTTATACTCTAGTGTTTTTTTATTGTCATCACACTTTTGGTTTTTTTTTTATTATCTACAATCTATTTACTCTTACAGTAGATCGTTTTTGAATATACCACTGACTCAAAAAAATAAACCATTATTTTAAAAGCTTGTCTAAGAAAATGAATACATTCCCTGGGTATTTTTGATCCTTACTGCAGAGTTTTGGGAACTACTGCGTTCTGCAGAGGGCTGTGTATACACTTTCTTTTTTTCAGGACAGTTTGTGGGGTGAACTCATGAGAAAACTGAAATCTTTTATTGTGCTGTTGTGGTTGTCCCTGCAGGTTGGAGCTAAAACACACATCAGCACTAAGAACACCCATGCCTGTGTGCTGTCCACACCCATAATGATGGCTTGGGTATCTCTAAGTGAATGCTTGAGAAAACAGATGAGTTTTGTGTCATATTTTCCACCTCAGGTACCTGCTACACGATGCAAGTTCCAAGCAGAAGTGACTTTACACAGCAGTAAAACAACACTGCTGTTACAAAGGCAGAAAAATTGCCCTTCTCATAAAAAGTGGCTCCAGTGGTCAATTACACATTCTCATATTTTTGCCTTAAACCATGGTGTCACTTTGGATCAAACAAACACACTTTTCCTGGCTGTAAAATCAGCTCCCGGAGTGCCTCAGAATTTACTGTTGGATCTCATCCTGCAAGTCCCTCTTTGTTTTGTTAATATAATCTCTGCTCGAGAGGAGCAGGCAGGGAAGGATTCTTGGCTGCAGTCAGTCAGATATCCATAGTCAATCAATAATGTATTACAACTTTAATTCCATAAGTCTTTTATTTAATTGAGAACTGCTTTAGAGGCTGCTCTTGCTGCTGCCAGGGAGCTCGTGCTGGGATGCTGGTGAGTTTTCCTCTTTTCTGTTCCCATTTGCTTCCTAAAGGATGGGAAGAGCTTTCCCATCGACCTTTCAGTGGATGCCTGTAAATCGTGTTTCTGATAATGTGTTTGTTTTCACACGTCCTTAGCAAATTCCTGTGCTCATGCAAGTGTTCTAATTCAGCCCTTCGAGACTCCTCAAACAAGAGCTGCACTTCCAAATCGGTCTCACAGTACAAACTCCAAATCCCATCTGTGTGTGTGTTTTACAAATATGCAAGCTGAGCCTGGGAATTGAAAATCAGGCTCTCAGACCCGAATTGTCACTGCTTTTATAATCTAACAGCTCCTAGGCTGTGACTCGTGTAGAACCCAGGCAGAATGGAACAGTGCCTCCTCAAAGTGTGGTAAAAACACACTTCAGCAAAGCCAGCAGCTAATTCCTTACAGGCAGTGAACAGTCCCAGGAAAGCTGTTATTTCCCATGGTTTGCCCTCTTCCTTTGCACTCCAGTTGGGAGTCAGAGCATCCCAGTGCCATGGGAATTCCCTGTCACATTGTTTGTGACACAGCTGAGCTCATGCAGAAGAGCTCATTATGAAACAACACAGGACAAGGAGCTGATTTGACTTTAACCAGTGGTGGGATCTCCTGGCTCTTCTGTCGGCCCCATTTCTGTGGGAATTCATCCCTAAATGGCTCCAAGGAGACTTTTGCTTTCCCCACCCCATGCCCTGAGCTCTGTGTGGAGAAGGTGAGATTGGGATCCCCTGGTTTATCACCTCTTCATCCTCCTGCTGCCTCCATGCCCAAAAGCCTCCCTCAGGCTTCATTCAAATCAAAATTTCCCTCTCCTCCATAGCAGACCTTGGCCAGGGAATGGGCAGGATCCACAGGGGCCAGGTTTTCACCATTTGGGACAAGTCAGGGATTAACTTCCCCCAAGTGCTGTCCCTGTGCTCACCCCTGAGACCATCACCACTGGGCTTTGTGACAAATTTCCCTGAAAGAAGCAGTTCAGAGGTGTCAAGTTCCTGGATAGTGGGGAAAAAAACAGGATTTCAATGTCCAATAATTGTCATTTCTTGAAAAGCAGCTTGAATTTAAGTAAAGTTACCTCACAGTGCCAGGATAAAAAGAAGCCCTTAATTCCATTTTCCTGAGTCCCAGCGTGGGAGTGAGGGTGGGTTTTACAGGTGCACAGATCAGCCCCACACAAAACCACCCAAGGTTTGTTGGGCAGGGGTTTAATCACATTTATTTTCACTGGGAAGCTCAACACAAAGGTCACTCCTTAAGCTGGTTCCTGTAATTGACATTTATGATTATTGAGATGTCTCCCGTGGTACCACAAATTCTGAGGGTAAAAATGTTTTTAAATTCCGTTTTGTCTTAACATAGGCATTTTTCTTTACCTTGACTGTAGTTCTGTGTGACTTTACGGAGGAAAAGGATGAAAAGTTGGCACTGAAAATGTGTTTATTTATGATACATGAATAGAGATTCACGTGAGTGCAGTTACAGCTGTGTATTCACGCATCAAACACGCATTTTTAATGTGATATATCCCACTTCACTGCCTGGCTGAGGTCTCCACCTTCTTGCTTTGTGTTAAACATCTTCCCTGTCAATTCTTGTGGCCTTTTTGGAGACCATTCTGTGCCAGAAGTTTGATGTGGTGTGAGGCCAAGCTGTGGCTGCATCCCCTGCTCAAACCAGGAAAGGCTTTTCCACTTCCATCCACACCTTGCCCTCTGATAAATCAGTGAATTGGAGCATGTGTAGAGATTCCCCCGTGGAAAACAGACCGAGCACTCGAGTGATGGTGAGCACTGAAATTCAGGGTTTTCCCCTGTCCTCAGTTTTTAGCAGTAGTGGGAAGTGTGAGGTCCAGCTGCGCTGACATTTCAATTTCCTCTCGTTCTCCTTTTGTGCTTTCCGTGGCTCTAAACTGAATTTTGGGCTTGCAATTGCCATCTTCTTGGGGATGCAGAAACGTGGGGTCAGTACAACCACTTGGTTGTTCTATGGGGTCTCTCCAGCTGTTCTCCAGTGAGGCTATTTATAGGATTTTTAATTTCCCTTGGGTTTTTTTCATAGGTATTCTGCAGACATGAATAATTACTGTAAATTGTGTTTCTCTATTGAGTGACACTTTTATTTTTCATTTCCAGCGTGTGTGTGGCATTCTATTCCAGCACTTCAGTGGGAAGTGGCTGAATTAAAGAACTCATTTCCCAGCTCAGGAAGGTGGCTGTGGGCTGCAGTGCTGGGGACACATCCTGACCCCCTTGGGATGGTGTTAAGATCCAAGTATTGAGAGATTCCTCTGCCCAAATTAAGGTGCACAGGAGACCATGTGCAGGAGTCAATCGTTCTGGTTTTATTTAACAGTAAATGTGAGGTAGAGAGAAGAAAGAAATAGAAAAGAGAGGAGAGAGATTAAGCAGAAGATATTTGTCCTCAGCATTGGAGGGAGCCCTTACAAGGAGCAAGCACAAACAAACCCAGATGTGACACTGGCTCCTATCAAGGCGTTTTTGGTGTGTTCTCCTGTTGCTGCCTGCTCTTCCCAATTTTATTCCATTTTTTTCTGTGGCCGTGCTTGCATTTCCTCAGCGCTGCAATCCCCATTTAAAATGAGTTTCCTCTCTCCATCCTTCCTACGAGCGATGCCGGATCATTGCACTGTCGGTGGGAAATGAACTGCAGAACCTTCCTGGGCTGCAAAAAGAATTCCTTGGCAGGATGTGAAGCGAGCAGGGGGAATGAAGAGGCACCACTACAGAGCCGTGTGGCACATTCTGTGTGGGATCACAGCGACTCAGCGCTCGTGGAACGGTCAGAGAGGTAAAACAATCCCAGCAGCTCCAGCCTGGGCAAAACATTTCTTAGCTCAGCATGAATTATGCAGCTTAAACCACTTATTAACATCCCATTTAACAGGATGAACACTGGTTTGGGGAGCGTGTTCTTGCAGCAGGAGGAGAAGGCATTGCAGAGGGCAGGAAGTTGGGTTAAGCTGTAATTATTGTTTCTCTGGAAATCAGATGTGTTTGCCTGCGTTTAATTGCGTGAGCTCAGAAGTTCGCCGAGAAAAAAAATCCAAAGAAATCAACCATAAATTAAAAAATTTTAAGAGTAAAATGCTTTCTTTCAAAAGGTGAGGCACTTATTACCTACTGGTGTTACGGGAGGCCTGTCCTGAGATATTTTTTTATATTTTATTGAGATCTTGTTGTCAATAATATTCAGTTTACTGGCTGTAAACTTCTTTCTGTGAGTTTATTACTGTGTACAGTTGGTAAATAGATTTGTTGTTGCTTTTTTCCAAGCAGCCCTTTATTGTCGAGTTGCTCCTCAGAGGGAAAGAATAGGAAAAAAAATAGAAATAATGGGATTTTTAAAAAAGTTTGTGTCTTTCCTGACTTTATGGTCCCTGTGGAGGTGGGCAGAGATCTGTGGGAGGTTCTGTCTTGCTTTTGTGTGGGATCAGGCTTCCATGTGGAGTGTTGGAGCAGGGAATACAAGTACATGTCCAAACACAAAAACCCTTGGGTAGAGACAGGGAGTTTTTGAACCTCCCATCAGAAGGACCTGGAGAGAAATCAGTGTTTGGTCTGGTCTCAGCTGCTCCGTGGGCTCTGGACTCGGTGGCAGAAAAGTGACTTTGGAAAAAGAAAATCCTTTTCTCTGGTATGAGGTTTTCTGGCACGTGGTGTTTGTGTAAGGTCAGGAGCAGAAATTGTGTCTTAGGTTAGGCCTGGTCTCTTTCTGACCTGGAAAATGGGAAGTTGTGGTTGGATCGGTGGCAAGAACAGGGCTGGAGCTGCTGTTCAGTGGGAGAGCTGGGGGTGCTCACCTGGAGAGGAGAAGGCTCCAGGGAGAGCTCAGAGCCTCTTCCAGGGCCTAAAGGGGCTCCAGGAGAGCTGGAGAGGGACTGGGGACAAGGGATGGAGGGACAGGACACAGGGAATGGCTTCCCACTGCCAGAGGGCAGGGATGGATGGGATATTGGGAAAGAATTGTTCCCTGGGAGGGGGGGGAGGCCCTGGCACAGGGTGCCCAGAGCAGCTGTGGCTGCCCCTGGATCCCTGGCAGTGCCCAAGGCCAGGCTGGACATTGGGGCTTGGAGCAGCCTGGGACAGTGGAAGGTGTCCCTGCCATGGCAGGGGTGGCACTGGGTGGGCTTTAAGGTCCTTTCCAACCCAAACCATTCTGGGATTCTGTGATTCCATGGTTTTCTCTGCCACGCACTCAGTGCCTTCGAGGCTGTCCCAGAGCAGCTGCAGGACGAGTGCCAGCTCCGTGTCCATGGGGACAGGCTGATCCCAGGGTGGGCACCTGTCCCTGGCACATCCCCAGCAGGAGAGGGACACTCTGTGCCAGGCTCTGTGCCAGGATTATCTAACACAGAGTTACTCGAGTTCAGCACAGACACTTTCCTTTCCTGCAGGCCATTGTAGAGCCACTCAAAAATGCCCCAAAGTCTCAGCAAGGAACTCCTTTCTCTCCAGAGTTCCTTGTTCCTGCTGCCAGGGAGCATTAACTGGTGGGATGAGCTGACTGGAAGTGAGCAGTGACCCCCAAGGCTGGCTGGGAGTAGGAGCCCAGCTCCCTCTGCCCTGCACACACCCACAGCAGCATTTAGGATGTGCTTTTTGTTCCTCCTCTTTCTCCTGCCTTTCCCTCCGTGCTTTCTGTTATTTAATAAGGGGAAAATTCTTAAATGGGACAGCAGGAACGTGTGGTTCATGAAGATGAGGGGGAGCAGTTTTCACCCACCCCTGGTGTCCTACGGGCCAGAGCACGGGGATGGTTTTAAGCTGAAGGAGGGGAGGTTTAGATGGGATCTTGGGAAGGAATTGTTCCCTGGGAGGGTGGGGAGGCCCTGGCACAGGGTGCCCAGAGAAGCTGTGGCTGCCCCTGGATCCCTGGCAGTGCCCAAGGCCAGGCTGGACACTGGGGCTTGGAGGAGCCTGGGACAGTGGGAGGTGTCCCTGCCATGGCAGGGGTGGGATGGGATCAGCTTTAGGATCCCTTCCCATCCAAACCATTCCATGATGCTCTGTTTGGAATTCCAAGGGATGAGCTGCCTGTGCCTGGCACTGCCCTGGCTGCTGTGCTGTGCCATCCATCATCCCCATGGACCCTTGAACTCACAGCCTGGACCCTTCATCCAGTTTGGGAATGGCACTTCCCAGCTTGGACATGCCCCAGAAGCCACAGGGGCTCTCCCAATGGAGATGTGGGGCTGGAGAAAATGTTTTTCCTGTCAAAAGTTGGTGCCGTTGGGGAGGAGAGGTTCAGGGGAACCTCAAACCTCATGGAAGGGGTTTTGTTATCCAGCCAGGAATTTAGGCGGGTATCAAATGATCCCTGTGCTCCATCCTGCTGGCAATCATAAATCAGTGAGCCCATTACATTGGATTTTCACTCCAAGAAAAATGAAAAGGAGGGAAGGCAAGTGGTCCCCTATTTTCCCAGATAATTTACCTGTAGCCGAGCTGTGAAATGAGTGGTGCTTGGCATTTCTCTTCTCCCTTAAAACAAAATGATGGAGCAGGGGAAGGCACCTTCAGGCAAGAGCAGAGCTGGTGGGAAAACAAAGTGGAGCCCGTGCTCCTGTTATGTTTGCTGAGGGATCAGGGGGGTGTTTGGCAGCTCCCTGAGTCCTGGAGCTGGGAAGGGTGGACAAAGGGGGAATTGGGAGGGAAAGGCTGGAAATAAAGGTAGCAAAAAGAGCTGAAAAATGCATCCCTATTTCCTAACTTCTGGACACCTCAGAGCCCCTTCCAGTGCCTAAAAGGGCTCCAGGAGAGCTGGAGAGGGACTGGGGACAAGGGATGGAGGGACAGGACACAGGGAATGGCTTCCCAGTGCCAGAGGGCAGGGATGGATGGGATATTGGGATATTCTGCATGGGGAAGCGAAATGTGAATGTGTTTGAGATCAACATTTTCTACAGAATATTCCCCTAAAAACCAGTGGTTTAATTTCTTCTTTCTGCTCAGTCTCACATCTAAAAGGGAAATGGGAGCTGAACTTTTAAAGGTGCCCTGAAATTGGTATTGGCAGCTGAGCCTTGCATTATGTACTCAAGGTTACATGGGACTTGCTGGTTTTGGTGGGTTTTGCTTTATCTAAACCAGC
The DNA here is from genome assembly GCA_013398115.1 of Falcunculus frontatus. Classification (NCBI taxonomy): domain Eukaryota; kingdom Metazoa; phylum Chordata; class Aves; order Passeriformes; genus Falcunculus; species Falcunculus frontatus. The sequence continues at coordinate 19,930 of VZRV01007363.1, forward strand.
CCAAAAAAGAAACAAACTGAGGTGTTTGGATTTTAATCATGGTAGAGCTGTGCTTATCTTCTATATTGCCCCAAAAATCTGAATTTATATAAATATAAACAGTGCCATTTCAGTCCTCTGGGAAACACTTCAGTGATCTTCCAGCTTCATCCTGCTCCCTTTTACATCATCCTGTTCTGTGCTTTACATAACCCTGCTCCTCAAACCTCCCTGAAACGAGCTGGGTGCAGCAAAATCCCCCTGGATGTGCATGGGAAGAGCTTGGCCTCCTGAACCGAATATTTTATAATTCCTGCTGCTGTGTTTTAATGCAGGACTGGGTTGGGTTTGTTTAAAAACCCTACGAGGGGGTTTTAAACCTTTGTTGTCTCGTTCCCAAGTGGGAAGGATTTAGGGAAAGGGCCACACGTAAAGCTGTGGGACATTGAGCCCTTTGAAAAGCAGCTTCTCTCCCTCATTCATCCCATGCTCCCCCAAAATCCCTGGATTTGGGCAGGAGCACCCAGGGAAGGAGAACATCTGAGCCGTGAGCTGAGGACTGAGTTACTGGGTGGGTAATTAAAGATGGCACCTCCATTCTCTACAGCTCCTCATCCTGCTCCTTGCTCTCCATGGATCTCTTGTTCCCGTGGCTTTCCAGGACTTTTCCTGTCTCTTTCTGACTGAATCAATGGAGTCCCATCAGCCCTTGAATCTCCCTGCAGAGCTCTCCACCTTCCTGAGGGGTTGGCAGTGCAGGAGCACCCAGGGAAGGCAGATTTCAATGTTTTTTCACCTAAATGGGTTTGATTTTATCGTCCTTGGTGACCTCACTTCCCAACATGTTGCCGAGTCCTGTGGTCCAAGAGGGATAATTACACGAAATCCATTCAGAGAATCATGAATGAGCCATAAGAGGACATAAGATGCGATTTATTAATTAATTTCTGACAGGTTTAAATACCTTAATTTGCCAAGATGGCATAAGATCATTGGTCAGTAACTATCCACCTCTCATGCTAATTGGCTAAGACTCACAACACCCATTCAAAAATATTTTTCTAGTTAACATCATAACAAAGTCTGAAAAACAAGTCGCAGGTGCAGGATAGAAAGTTTAGTTTACAAAAACCTTAACAGTGTTTTCCATAGTTTCTGTGAGAAAAGTAGAGTTCTCACAGTAGCATTTTACTGAAGGATTTCTCTGCTGAAGGCCTTTCAGTGTCCATACCAACACATCCCTCTTATCAGGTGCTGGTGGGAGAAAAGGGATTCAATCATTCAGGGGAAAACTCCGGGATGTGAATATTTTGGGGTTTGTTCTGAGCATTCGACCATTTTGCTTGATTTAGGGAAATATTTGTTTGATGTGACCCTGCCAAAAGTGCAACGCCAACGCAGCGTCAGGGCTCAGATCAATCTTCCCATTCCTCTTTCAGCCTCAGCCTTGTCAGGCTCCATTATTCTCAACACACTTTGACAGTTCTGGGTTAAAAAGGCATCAATTACCTTTGGAAATGACCCTCTCCCATAGGCTCAGCTCCATTCCTGCTGACTTTGGAAGTTCCTTGTGCACAGGAGAGGTTTGGGAGGGGGATGCTGCCTCAAAATGTTGCATAAACCCATTTTTTTGCACTTGGTGGCAACCATCCTTCTTGAGCACATCAGGGAGACAATTTAATTATTAATAGAGCTGGTTTCTGTGGGTTTGCTGCCGTTGCACTCCTCTTGGAACTTGTAAAGCCTGGAAATATGGAATTTTGTCCCTGCTGGAGGACTACAGGCAGCTCTGCTCTGTGCTTGGCAGAAAAACAAGTCCCAGTTGCAGAGGTGACCTCAGCATTTCGTCTTTGCCAGTAAAATCTGATCAAGACTTTTGCGAGTATTTTTTATTTTCTTTGGTTCCTATGCTGTTTGGGCTTTTAAAAACATTTATTTATTTATTTATTTTGCAACAAAAGAAAAATTAAAAATAGGGAAGGGCAGGGAAGGAGCAGAATGGGCTTCTCCAGGGGATGGTTCAGCAACAGGTGCTTAAAATTTCCTTCTGGAGGAACCTCCCCGTGCATCCAAAATGACTTTATGGATCAATACCTGGATCCATGGAGTCTGGGTGTGCAGCAGAGCCAAAACTTCAGATGTTTTATAGAAAGGAACAATTTCAGCTGTTTTATAACATTGAATTACTGCGGCTGGTGTAGAACAAGTCATTCACTGAGGTCTGGGTTGCAGCAAAAGCCACGAGTTCTCATTTTCCCCCATTTCATTTATTCATTTCTGGCTGGGTTTGCCCTGTGCCTGACCCATCCTGCTGTCACAGCCTCCCCTCCCCTCCCCAAATCAGCCTTTTGTGCCTCTTTTCCCTGCCAGGGGAGGATTTGATCCTGGAAATGTTGGGATTTTGTTCCTAACCAGAACACAGGGAAGGGAACTGCCAAGCAAAGATTGTGACCCAACCACAGAACTGTCCTAGATTCCTACATCTTTGGAAATTCGATGACAGCCTCATTGCCCAGGGGTTCAACATCCCCAGTGTGGCTGGAGCTGCTGCAGCCCCTTTGTTGCAGGTGGATGTCGCTGATCCTCAGCTCATTTTAAAAACGTAGAACTCGTGTTTTACCATCAGAGAAACAACCAATATATAGAAATGGGAGAGGAGACTGCTGATAATCCCAGCCTTTTTTTATTTCCCTAAGATCAGTTGTTCCCTCTCCGTGGTTTTAATGGATGGGTTCATCCTTTAGCTATCAGATTCCTCATCATTTATCTGAATTTACAATTTCCCAGCTCTGGGAGAGCTGCTACTTTTCATATTCTTGCCTTTGTGCTTTTTCTTTTCAGCATCTTCTTTTCAAGGCGTGCTCTGCTCTGTGCTTTCCAGGAAGTGCAGCTCTATTTCAATTTTGCCCTAAATATCCTGTGCCTTGGTTGGTTAAAAGTGCCAAAGCACTTTGGAATCTTCAGACTGGCTCTTAAATTGCACAGAAAATTGGGAAAATTTCTCTCTGTGGCCTTCTCCTGCAGGGCAGCATCAAACCTGACAAGGCTCTTTGCTCCTGGAACACGGGGAGCAAATTTAAAGGAAGATCTAAAGCACTTTAAAAAGCCATAAGCAATAAAAATGCCTTTCTCTAGCTGCATGAAAACAATCCTTTTTTTTTTTTTCCAAGGGTAGTTATTTATTTATTAGGAAGGGTTCAGAGAGGAGTTCTTTATCATATGTAATAATTGGTCATGAAAACAAGACCACATTGGTTTAGCTCAATGGTTCAGAAAAATTAATTATTTAGGCCAAAATTTAAACGTATTTCCTGAAAAAAAATCTATATCTGGCAACATCCTGCAGTCCTCACATCCTAAATGTCCCATCCTGAGAGATGAGCTGCAGCCCAGCAGTTTGGAATCACCCAGAGAGTGGCCTTGAGGTTTATTTTAGTTCTGTTTTCTTCATTTTGCTTCCATTTCATCAGGTTGATGTTGTGCCTGTGCTGAGCTTCACATTCATCTGTGTCTCGTGGGCTCCTTGCTCCAGCAATCAGGGACCTGTTGGGCAACACCCGATGCCTTAAGTTTAAACTTTTCTATTTTTCAGACCCTGCACTGCCTGGTGTGGAACTCTGGAGTTTCGTGTGCCCTGTGAGCTGCTGTTCTCTCCTGTGGTTACACAGAACAAACCTCTCTGGGTTTGCCCTCCAAGGACACCTCGATTGTCCCACGCCCCAAAATGTGTCAACTAAAAGCTTCTGAAGTGGGGGGAAAGCTTGGGGTAATGTGGGAGTTCAGCTCTCTGCACAAATGTTGGTTCTTATCTTCACCTCTGGGAAGTTTTACCTCGAGTCCGAACAGATGAGAGACGCCTGCGGATGCTGTTTCAAGATGTTTATTTCTTCTTATCTCTGACTTGCTCTCAGCTCTGGCTGCACGTCTGATGGCAGCCAAAACCAAGCGGGGACTGCCCNCAAAGACAGTGTTATTCTGAGCTTTTTACCAGGGTCTGGGACCCCCTTGCTGGGGGCTCACGACCACCCAGGACAGCCTGAGGCATTCCCTGACCTCCCACGGCAGCCAGAGGCGTGCCCTGGACCCCAACAGGGTAATTCCATCATGAACTGAGGTTATAATTGCAGAATTAACCCTGATATGCAAATGGACCAAACTTACAAAAGGGTGAAGAACTCATGACCCTGGGTCCATCTTGGGTGGAGCCTTTGGCCTGCCCAGGGTGGACCTTTGAAGGCCCTTCAAATAAATACCTCCTTTTATTGTCTTATTCTTGTCTAGGCTCTGTTTTTAGGTGGCCACCTCAAGGCATCACACCTGCCTCGGCTCAGAGACAAAATTGCCCTCAGAACTTCAAATATTTTTTCCTGGCAGCTCTGCCCTTGTCCCATTTGAAGCTGCACCCCCAAAGTGAGTTTCTTACTCAGCCCCCACTCAGGAGGGCCAAGATTCTCTCTGTAAATCAAATTAAACAGTTGGATACACAGTGTTGGTGCCAGTGTTTTAAACCCTTGGAAATCCAAGTTTTTCATACCAGTTTTGCTGTCCCAGGCAGAATCTCAGAATCTTTAAGGCTGGAAAAGCCCTCAAAGATTGAATCCAACCCTTAACACCCTAAACCAAATCCTGAAGTACATAGGAACTATTTTAATTTTACTTTTGCTGTTGTTTTCACTGTGACAGCCCTGGGAGATGCTGCTCCTGACAGGGCCTGCTCCGGTACTGCAAAAAAACCAATTTTATAAGGTTTTTTTCTGAAAAGCAGGAGCTGGAAGAGCTCTGGCAGAGGCAGGAAAAGTCCATTTTAATGATTACATTTCATTACCTCACTGATGTCACCTCAAATCCTCACCTTGAAACTAATGGGAGGCATTAAAGGAGCTTCAGTGGGCCCAGAGCGGCTCAGGATTGTACCAAATGCATCCAAAAAAAATCACAGAATTGTTAAGGTTGGAGAAGTCTCTAAAATTATTGAGTCCAACCATTCCCCAGCTCTGCCAAGGCCACCACTGGCCCCTGTCCCCAAGTGCCACCTTCACAGGGCTTTTGAACAGAGCTGGTCCCAAAGGCCTGCAGCTCATTGCAGAGGGAAAGCAGAATGAAAAAAGAAATAAAATTGGAATTTTAAGTGTCCAAGGCCGGGTTGGACGGGGCTTGGAGCAACCTGGGATAGTGGAAGTGTCCCTGCCTGGGTCAGGGGGTGGAATGGGATGAGCTTTAAAGTCCCTCTGTGAGCCTTTGATTCTGTGATTTTCCATCCCAGACCCATTCCTAGTGGTTTTCTACTTTAGCAAAAAAATAGGGAGCTTTGGGAAAGCATTTTCCCCTTGGAAAAAACATTAGTGGAGAGTTGTAAAGCTTCAGCAGGGGAAGGTGAGCTGTCCTGGAGGGGCTGTCATCGCTCCAGGGAGGGCAGGAGAAGTGGGGGGCCCATCCCAGGAATGTCAGGAGAGGAAGCCAAAGCAGAAATCCATTTCTAAAACCAACCCACGGTGCAATTTTGACTGACTGGGCTTTATGTTGTTCTCTGGACGAAGAAGATTTATGTCTTCAGCAAGATTTAGTTCCTGTCCTGCCTTCTCTGACAGCATCCCCTGGCATTTCCCTGCGTGCTGGTGAGAGATGTCCCTCAGGAAGGGGATCCTGTCACACAAATTTGAGCTATGCCAGGTTCGTGGTGACCCCTGGTGAAATCTGTCAGCAAAAGGAGCATTATTTGCACTTGTCTGCTGTTAAACACATCCCAGCTGCACAATAATCATCATGATCCATGTCCGTGCAGGGCCTCGTGCCTTGGGACACCTGGTTCCTGACAGGGCCCAGGGAGGCCAGGAATGGCCTGGGATCTCCTCCAAAAACCTGCATCCAGCCAGGGACACCATTATTGATCCTGATTGGGATTAGCTGCAGCACGAACCAGGCATTAGCTTTGCCTCAGCCAATTATTTCATCCATCATTTCTTCTCTCCTCACTGAGACATAGGGCTTTAAATTTTAGGTAAAAATATTTAAATATTGAGGGGTTTAGTTAAATGATGGTTTTAATAGGGTTAACTAAGACAAATTTAGTTGGAGTTAATGAAGGAAATTAATAATTAGCTAGGGAAGCCAGATGGTTAGAGTTAAGATAAGATTTTAAGTTTTATGAGATTATTGTCTATTATTTAATGTTTGATCAGCTGTGTGTAGGATAGAAGGCAAGTAACATTAAGCAACTAAGACTAAGGAAAAACTGGACAAGTACAAATCATCACATCTGCAATGCATTTAAAGGTAGAAGGGAGTGGAACTGAGAGTTCCCAGGGGAAAATTTGTATTGTCAAAACCCAGCAAGGCGAAAAGTTCAACGAGAGGAAGACAAGTTTTACTTCATCAAGTGAGACCTCACCCTCAATTAAAAGACCACTGACCCATTTCAAGAGAACAACTACACGTGCTTAATGACTTTTTGGCTAATTACCATATGAAGCAGGGAATGGGAGGTGTTTATATTATCAATATGTATTTGTATTTTGAATATTCATCACTTTTGTAGATAAATAGGCTTTCTATTGTTTTAACAATTGCTGATGTGATTGGAACCTCCTTCACGTCGCCATTTGGCCGAATTAAATATCATATACCCTCTCTAATTTTTTGGCTAGAGAGTTTTTGTCCGTTTCAGATGGCTATTGATACTAGATCAGTATCCAAATTTTAATAATTCATCACCTCCCAGTGCAGCTCTGGAAGGGTGGGAGTGCTGCCTTGCAGCCTCTGCCTGCTCATTCCCCCTCTTCTCCCCTGTTTTTTGTGGGGAATAAAAACCCTTCAGCACTTCCAGACAAATTCCTGTTCTTACAGCAAGGAGCTGGGAATAGATCCCAGCTCATGGGAAGTTTTTTGGAGGGCTCATTTCAGTGTCCGTGAGCAGCCACAGAATTTGTACATCCACAGGTTTTTGTGGAGCTGACTCCTTGCAAATATTGTGGGAGCAGGTATTTGGCAAAGCAATTAAAATTTGTGAGAACTTTATTGCTGTCCATCAGGTCAGGAGTTGGGGTATTTATTTCATCCAGTCCCTGTGTGAAATGCCTTATTTTTCCAGCACTTCCTGGAATAATTAACAATTCCTGGGATAATGTGACTTTATTCTGAAATTTATCTTTAGGGACAGTGTTTTGCACCGTTTTTTTGCATTCTTGTTTGTTGGAATTAGTGCATTTAGTCTCGTGCTCTGGCTGCTGATAATGACAAACTGCCTGAAGAAATGGGAATCAAGTTGCTGCAAATCCCAGAACCATATTTGAAAGGATGTTGCTGCCACGTGCTTTACCCGAGCTGGGGGCAAAGGTCTCATCTGGGGACATTTTTCTATGTCAGTGCTTTTTCTAACTGACTTTGCCCTTGTAATGATTTCTCTTAAATTATTTGACAGGCAGTGAAAGTCCAGTTGCCGAAATCCCGGAATTTTCCGTCATAATTGAACCTGCATCCAACTAAACATCACCTTGAGAGTCCTGAGCTCCCAGCTTGTCACAGCTCCTGTCACAGCAGCCGCCTGCTCTCTGTTCCACAAGAAAAGAAGACTGAAAACCTCTTCTTTCCAAGGTAATTCCTTTAATTCACACCTCTCTAGCTGCAACCTCAGACACCAAACACGTCCATCCCCATTTCTGTGGGCAGGAGAATGAATTAGGGATGGATGGGAATGGTCAGGACCTGCTTGCTGCAGATAAATGGAGCCCTTCGTGGGGCCTGGTGGAGGAATTAGCTGGAATTGCTTGTCTGAGGACATCTGATTATTAAAACTGAGGAGCTGAAGCCTTTGTGGGAATGTTTTTCCAGTTCTCTGCTCCTCCAGGACAGGGCTGGATAAAATACAGTTGTACTGGCTCAAAGAGGTTCCATGTAATGAGATGCAAATGTCACCAACCAAATCAAAACATTGCAATGATCCTAATTATGAAAATAAATGTGGGCCCTGCTAAGAGACATGAACCATTGCAAAATAAATCCTGGAGTGCAGGATAAATCACCCAGGCTTAGAAGCAAATTACAAAGGGCTCCATAATACAGAGACCCTGTTTGAAATGATAATCTTGAATAATTGAGGCACTTCATTTACAACTGGATATTGTCTCAGGCTTTTCCAAAGATTCCTGAAGCTCTCAGCAATTCCACAGAGGGAAATCTGCTCCGTGACTGTAACGTGGTCTCTCTGGCTACCAAATTTAATCCTTTTTTGGGGCAAGACATAGGACTGGGATGTGCACAGAAAATATCAGATACAGGACTGGGATGCGCACAGAAAATATCAGACACAGGACTGAGAGGTGCAAAATAAATATGGATTAATGTTTTCTACTTAACACAGAATAAAATAATCCCAGAAAGCCCTAAAGCCCAAAGTGCTGATGGATTTTTCCAGGGGCAAAGGCAGACAAAAGAACACGTGGAGTTTTTCCAGCAGCATCCCCCAAGGCAGCAGAATCACCCTTTTATTTCCAAGGATGTTTCAGTCCAGGAATTTTTCTGCTTTCTGTGCAGCAGAACAGGAGAGGGGAGCACTTGATGTGATGTAAAGGAAACCTGGGGGGTTTTTTAGGGTTTTTATCCAGAATTCTTCCTGGAAAGTCCTAGTGTCTTTGACCTGCTAACCCTGGCTGCCTGGAGATGGGCACTTCTCCACTATTTCGTGGTGTTCCAGTGCATTGCTCTCCCTAAAAAATGTGTAGGGACATTTATTTGCAGAAAAAAAAATGTAGTTATAAAAAAAAAAGCAACAACAAACCAGCTTTGGCTTGTCCAGTATGTGTAAGTCTTTTGTCTGGCTACTTGACATTCTGTTTACTTGCTCAGCTTCATCACAAAACATTTCCTGGTGAAACTACAGAGTTGCTGTCCAGATCTATTCTTTTTTAATTTTTTTTTTTCTCCTTGGCATGGGATCTGTTCCTCCTGGGGAAACAGTAATTTTCTCCTCTGCATTGAAAAACTCTTCTCCTGCAGGTTTCTGGTGAGATCCTCTCTGCTGGTGGTGTGGAGCTCTCACAGGGGTTTCAGATTTTGCTTTCAGAGGGGAATAAAAGAAGGGAAAAGTGAATTTGGGGGGTCTGTTGTGACTGTTCAGCTGCAGTGATTTTTCCTTCCCTTTTCCACATTTCCCTTTTCCCTTCCTTTCCAATACAAAGAGGTTGGTTGGTAACAGGGCACAGAAAATCCTGTGTTCTCCCAAACTGAAATCCATGGCACGTCCACCTGTGATGGGATTAATTTCGCTTCATTCATTATTAACATTTTCTCCAGAAACTGACTTTCTGAAAATCTCAAATCACATCCAACCAGAGCTGAAATATTAAAAAAATAATAATAATAAAGAAAAAGTCGAGGCAGTTACACTTGAAATATATGTTAGAAATCAACTGGCTGCAGTTTCCTGGAATTTTAATTTTGTTTGAGTGGTCGTGAAGGAGCTGAGTGTGTTTTTAGCAGTGTTTGGTGTCAGCTGGGTAGAACAACCTCTGCTGGTGACCCAGCAAAAACCCCAGAGCTGCCTTGCCCTGAACATCTAAAGCTCCAGATGAATTTTGGATGCTCAAAAATTGATGCACGTTTATGTTGGCAATAAAAAAAAAACGAACCAAAAAACCCCCATAGGGAATGGAAGACTCAATTATATTTTGCTGTTCTATTTAACAAGGAAGATGCCATATAAATTAGTAAGGATGTGTATAAACACAATTAATAAATGTGAGGAGGAAGCTGCTTCCACCCCCCAGAATGGGGAGTTTATGGCCCTGTGCAGTGTAAATGTGTTTAGATGAGAATGAGCATCATAAACTGCAGCAAGGCACTGAGCAGGGGTGGAATTTGGAATTCTGGGGGTGAACAGGACCCCCCTGAAACACTGAACTGCAGAATTTGGGTCAGAGATAACAGGGAAAGGTTTTGGTTTGTTTGGATTTTTTAAATGAAGGACTGGAAAAAAACCAACACGAGGTTCTCCCAGCCTGGCCCTGCTGCCATTTGCTGTTTAACCCCAGAATCCCAGACTGGCTTGGGGTGGAGGGACCCCATTAAAGCTCACCCAGGGACACCTTCCACTGTCCCAGGCTGCTCCAAGCCCCAATGTCCAGCCTGGCCTTGGGCACTGCCAGGGATCCAGGGGCAGCCACAGCTGCTCTGGGAATTCCCTCCCAGCTCTTCCCCACCCTCCCAGGGTTTCCCCCAATATCCCATCTAAATCCACCCACTTTCATCTTAAAGCCATTCCCTGTGTCCTGTCCCTCCATCCCTTGTCCCCAGTCCCTCTCCAGCTCTCCTGGAGCCCCTTTAGGCCCTGCAAGGATCTTGAAGATCTCTGGACCCTTCTCCAGCTGAACACCCCCAGCTCTCCCAGCCTTTTGTTGTGGCACTTTTCCCTTCCTTTAAACCCTTGTTTTCTTCCACTTTTCCATGCAGGTGAGCTGGATGATCCCAATGATTCCTTTAAAATCCCTGCTGGTCTCTTTTTGACCCTTCCAGAGGAGGGAAGTTGGGAGTGGAGCACCTCCAGCGCTTCCTCCTGCAGCTCTTCCAGCTGCCCCTGAGGGATGAGCAGAACATTCCTTGCTGACCTCAGGGACTGGAGACAGACCCTACAAAGGCCTTGAAACTCAGGATTTAAATCCTACAGGGATCTCAGCCTCTCATTTTTGGCTGCAAGGCTTTCTGAGCAGAGGAGTGGCTGCAGTTGGTGCCCTGGGAACCTCGAGCACAAGCTGCAGTTTTTGAGCATCTATTGCAAAGCCTGAATTTTTCTCTCTATTTCCCTGCCTTGCTTCCCTGCCCGTGACCTAAATTATGAGGAGAAGATATTAAAGCCTGGATTTCAACTTAAGAGCTGACTACACCCACAGGAGGAATTCCAGCCCAGTGTTGTTTTTTGATTGAAGGTAAGCAAGCAGTGAAATGATGCTGCTTTCTTTGTCTAAACTGCTGCCAGGAGTAGGACATTTGGAGCAATATCCTGCTTTTCTGTATGGATTTTTGTCCTCTAAAATCAGTCTGATACCCCAACCATATTTCCATGGCAGGGGGTTGGAACGAGATGGGTTTTAAGGTCCTACCCGGTGCTCCTGCTCTAAGTATTGAATGCATTCTTTCTTCAAATAGGCCAAAAAATATCCCAATTTGCAAATATTTAATCTAAATAAATGCTCCGAGTCCTTGAATAACCCCATCTCCTTTGATTGTAGCTCCTTTCTCTCCACTCAGCCAATTCTTCCACCTGCTGGTAATATCCTAATGGATTTAAGCCTCGTGTCCTCAGCTGAGGGATGAGATGCTCACATGCTCTGTCTGTGACCCATCTTCACTCTTTTGGGGCAGATCTGGCTGTTGTCAGGCCGTGAGTGACTTTCTATTGGATTTATCCCCGTGAGAGAAGCACCCTGATTCCTCTGCAGGTTCCTCTGGCATCAGGATTCTCTCCCAGACAAGGTGCTAATGGTGTATCCGAAGGCAAAGGTGTGCAATACATTTCAGTGATCCCAAGGAATGGTTTCCCAGGCAACTGGAACATCTTCATCCCCAGCAGGGAGCGGGGCCTGCCTGGCCAGCCCCTCGGAGCAGCCGTGCCTCGCCGAGCTCCGCCGAGGTTACGGGAGCAAATTTGCTTTGGATGACTTTGGGATGTTTCCTCGCCGAGTTAAGGTCGTTCCCGAGGCTGAGATTGTCCAGAATAAAGAGGATTTGATTGCTCAGGACACGTAGCCTGGGCACAGCCTGCTGGCGAGGATTGAGTGGGTGCTGTGAATGCAGAGAAACCCAGCTCAGGTTGGAGCAGGGCTACGCCTCCCTACAGAGAAATAGCAGTGAGAAAAGAGAGAAAACCCCACATGGCTGAAAGTAAGGGAAGAAGAGGTCTCTGGGATGATCTTATTGTGGCTTTTCAGTACCTGAAAGGGCTACAAGAGAGCTGGAGAGGGGTTTTTTAATTAGGGCAGGTAGTGACAGGAAAAGGGGGAATGGCTTTAAACTGAAAAACAGTAGTTTAGGTTAGATATTGGAGGAAATTCTTCCCTGTGACGGTGGTGAGGTCCTGGCAGAGAGAAGCTGTTGCTACCCCTGGATCCCTGGAAGTGTCCAAGGCCAGGCTGGAGCACCCTGGGATGGTGGAAGGTGTCCCTGCCCATGGCAGGGGGTGGCACTGGGTGAGGTTTAAGGTCTGTTCCAACCCAAACCATTCTGGGGTTCTATGAAAACATCACTTTATGCAGCAGAAGAAAGCACAGTAAATACATTTTGTTTTGGTTCTCAGTTCGTTCTTGCAGAAAACGGGACTGAGCACAGAAGGACAGCAGGGAACATGAACTCTGCATGAACACAGAGCTACTCCCTGCTCTTCTTCCAGTCCCTCTTTTTGCTACACCACCCCAAATGTGTCAGTGGGGTTTGGGGAGAGGTTCCAGGCTGGGAAATAGCCCCGGGAAACACAAAGTTATCCAGATCTGTGTTTCCCATCGCTGACATTTGGATCAGAAATTGCCAATTTACAGCCTGTGAACTACAGGCACTACAAAGGGACTTGATGGGGCTGAAGAAGAGTTTGGCACTGGAAACACAGACACTGAGATTCACCAGGAAACCACAGCAGGGCTGAGCTGTGACTCGTTCCAGGAGGATGGAGAGCTCTGTGCTGAGGCTCTTGGCCCTGTCGTGGGTGTGCAGTTGTGGGGCCGTGGCAGAGCCATGCCCTGGGGCCACTCACTGTGACACTTGCAGGGAGCACATGCCAGGGACTCTGCCCTTCCATCAGGAGCCCGGGATGAGTTGGAGCAGAGTATTTTTAGCCGCTGTCCCGCTGGCTTAGGCGCTGCTGATGTTATGGAGTTTGGCAAGGCAGAGAACTGTGGGGTTATTTGAGTTTCAGGGGATCTCTTATCTGTAACGTGGTCGTGTCGTTCCTGCCACGGTGAAGGGAGCGGGAACCGTGGGAGCTGCGATTCCTCAGCTGCTCATTCATAATTCCTTGTGGTAGCTGGAGCTTCTCCCACCTCCTGAGGTGATGCCGAAGGCCAGGAGCCCTGACAGGGATCCCTGAGCCAGAGGATGGCTCGTGAAGCACCAGGAGAAGCATCCCCTTACCCCTGGGGCACATCCCTGAAAAGCTAAACCCAGAGACAGCCTGGATGCCACCAATCATTCAGGTGAGTGGTGCTTCCATGCAGTGTTAATTCCAAGGTGCTTCCTGCTTTTCAGATGAGGCTCTCAGCCCCTTGAAGGCGCTGCCCTGTCTGTGCTCACCCCTCACAGCTCAGCCTTTACTGAGAAGTGTGATACTGAAGTATTGAAGTCCATCCTGTCATTTTTCCAGTGCTCCCCTGAGCTGGGAATTGGGTTTCAAAGGCTGAGCCTTCCCTGCTCCGACGAAAGGCCGGGCTGTCAGCAGGCAGGAGCTGTGCAAGGAACAAAGAGTCACTGGGTTTTTGAGCACTGCACGTTTGCTCCTGGCAGTCAGAGCGGTGTCAAGTGCATGGAGAGCCGCTCCTTTTCATGTTCTGTGCCTTCAGTGCTTTTCCTGAGGGACTGAAGCAGGGAAAGTCTGAGGTGAGGAGCTGGAGAATATCCCCTGTCCTGCCACAGGGAACAATCCTGACCCTCAGCACCTCTGGCCTTTTCTGTTCCTCAGAGGACAGGGCTGTATGAGCTTTTCTAATACTGGATTTTGTGTTATTCGGATTAATCTGTGCCCCTGATTAAGAAGTAGCAGTTGATTACCTCCAAATGTGGCAGCTGTGGGGAGGGGTAAAAATCCTGAAGACCCTGATGCTAAAAGGGGAACTCAGAGGGTGGAGAGGGAAGAGATGAGGTTTGCAAACCTGGTACTGATGCAAATAATAGAAGGAGCCAGATATTGCAGAATCATAAAATCATTGAATCATGGAATGGGTTGGGTTGGAAGGGACCTCAAACACCTTCCACTGTCCCAGGTGGCTCCAAGCCCCAATGTCCAGCCTGGCCTTGGGCACTGCCAGGGATCCAGGGGCAGCCACAGCTTCTCTGGGCACCCTGTGCCAGGGCCTCCCCACCCTCCCAGGGAACAATTCCTTCCCAATATCCAACCAAAACCTACTTTCCCCCTTTTCCTATCACTCCCTGACCTCATTAAAAGTCCCTTTGCAGCTCTAACTTTTGAAGGAGTTATAGCAAGCATTAAAACCTAATTGGGCACGAAGAAATCCTTTTGCACAGAGCAAGAAAAATCCAGCCAGCTGCAACAGGATTTCAGTGAGGAAACGGAAACTTCTCCTGTCTTTTGGTGTGGGATATTTTTGGACGAAGCCTTTTAGAAGAGGGAGAGAACACAAGGGGAAATCAGGCTCTTGGGTCGGCAGCGTTCAGACAAAAGGCACTGAATTGTTTGACAGCCACATTCCCTCTCTCCTGCTCGAGGACCTTTACAAGCAACGAAAGTCGTCAGGAATTGATCCAGACCTGGCATTTCCAGAGCCTGCAGAGCGAGGCAGACTCACAGTTTGATTTTTATCTTCCCACCGGCACATTTTAAACACAAAGTGCAGCTCGCTCAGGGGCTCAGCTCCCGTTTGTTTGCTGTTTAGAGGGTCATTATGGAGAGGATCCTTCTCCTCAAAAGGTTTTTGCAGGAAAGGAGTCTCCTTTAAAGAGGCTGCAATATCCTTGTTTATTTAAGTGGCACAGCCAAGTAGAAAGGAAACAGCAGCGAGCTAAAAGAGCCGGGAGAACAGATGGAAAACACTCTGCATTTTGGGAGAAAAAAAGGTGTGTCCTCTCACCTCCTCCACATGATGAGTGGTGTTCCAGATGTAGCCACTTATTTCCTAAAGGTACTTGAGGTCCCGTGTCACAAATTCAAGCTGGCACCTTACCCTTCTCCAGAAATGCCAAGAGCTAATCTGAGGAGCAGCTGAGATCTTTCCCTCCCAAAGGCTGCCTGCTCAGGAGGAAATGGAGTCACCCTGAGCTGGGAGGTGGGGATTTGCTCATCATTCTCTGCCGAGTGAGAGGTCCCTTTGGTCAGCCCAGGGCTGTCTGTAGGGATAAAGAGCATCCTGGCAGCTGCTTTGCATCCCCCTGAGCTGATTTCCAGGGGAAGGTCGCTCTGGATTGCACAAAAACCTGCTCAGGGGTGAGCAATTCCCCCTTTGTGTCCAGCCTGTGGGTTCTGAGTATCCTGAGGAGTGTTCAGCGTCCCCTGTGTCCCTCAATGACCCTGCAGTTGTTATGGATCCACAGGTTTGTGTCCCACTTTTTGTCTCCCAGCGTAATTCCTTGGCTTACCTGTGCTGCCAGGACTGACTTTTCCCTTTTTCCCATTCCCAGCTGACACAGTGCTGTTGGTGAGACACCCCAAGGACTTGGGGAGCAGAAACAAATGGGTTTGTGCTGGGATTCTGTAGGGGAAAAAAATGCAAACTTGCTTGAGCCAGATTACCCCAACAGAAAATATTGGATATATTTTTGTCTTCCCTTAACCTTATCCATGGGAGAACTTCGAGGTGCAGTGCAATAAAATCCATAAAAAACTGTGCCTTTCAAAGCCACCCAGCTCTTTCTCCCTTTTCCGTGCTATTTATAATATTTATCTTAGCTTTCCTTGACTCCTTTAAAGTTTGATCCCTTTAAAGTTTGATCTCTTCCTCTAAAGTCACGTCAGACTTTCCTACATCCTTTTCTCCTCTCTCTCCTCAAAAACCTTTGCCTTTTCTTGTCTATCCAGGCTCTTTTCTCTTTCTGGCTTCTCCTTCAACAACCATTCAGCCTTTCTCAGATCATCGAGATCTTTGTTGCATCTGAGCAGGAATTTGGGTTTGGCTTTGACAGGTGTCTTTTTAGCTCAGCACTGACATCTTTTCCTCGGCAGCTACTTCCTGCAGGATCTATTTGAGAGATTTCTGAGCGCATAAATTACGTTGGCATGCACAGATCAGCGTAGCAAAAATGTTAATTACCTCCACTTTTCCACTGCTGAGCTTCCCCTTAATGGTTTGAGCAACTTTTGTCTGCTCTGCTCTCTTTTCTTTTCTTTTACCTCCAGATAAATTCTCAGAGGACTTTAACACTTGGTGGTGGTGCAGGGAGGGTTTGTTTTTCACGCTGTGCTTCGTGCAGATTGTTTTTCTGAAGGCGTGCTAAGGAACCTGACAAAAAAAGCAAGGGATCCATAAATTAGAAACATTTCCTGCCGTGTTTCAATATGTTTTGGCCAAAAAGCTTCATTCCTGCTGCTTCACATGGGCTCCAGCCCGAGCATGGTGACACCAGCAGGGTTGGGTGACATCATCAGCAGGGTTGGGTGCCATCAGCAGGTTCAGGTGACATCGTCAGGGTTAGGTGACATCATCAGCAGGGTTGGGTGCCATCAGCAGCAGGGTTGGGTGACATCAGCAGGGTTGGGTGACATCTGCAGGTTTGGGTGACATCAGGGTTAGGTGCCATCATTAGCAGGGTTAGGTGACATCAGGAGGGTTGGGTGCCATCAGCAGGGTTAGGTGCCATCATTAGCAGGGTTGGGTGACATCAGCAGGGCTGGGTGCCATCAGCAGAAGGGTTGGGTGACATCAGCAGAAGGGTTGGGTGCCATCAGGACGGTTGGGTGACATCAGCAAGGTTGGGTGCCATCAGCAGGGTTAGGTGCCATCAGCAGGGTTGGGTGACATCATCAGGGTTAGGTGCCATCATTAGCAGGGTTAGGTGACATCAGCAGAGTTGGGTGCCATCAGCAGGGGCTGTGTGGCCGTTGGTGGCCTGGCCCAGGGCCCGTGAGGTGCCACGTGCTGCTGGATGTGGGGAGCGATGACGTTTGGTGACACTTCCCGTCACTGCCTTGGCTTCAGTTTGGGACACGTGCTGGGGAGTGGGGTAAGGAACTCGTGCTGCCTCTGCCCACACCAGCTCTGACTGTAACCAGGAAAAGGAATTTATATTTTTAGAGATGATGATTTAGACTTTAAAATCCTGGGGATGGTGACTGTGACACAGCCAATGGTTCCTGTGTGATGTAGGATCAAAAACGGGATTTTGGAGCTAATTTTTCCCCCTGGCATGGGAGGATCCAACTGTAGCTTCATCCCCTTTGCCACGACAGTGACGTGCACAGCCCCAGTGATGCAGGAGTGCTCCAAAACCGGGTGCCAATGAAGATCCTGAGGTTCACAGTGTCCACAAATCCTGTTCCTTCCATCTCCTGACAGCCCTTGCTGCTCCCCTCCTGCCTGCTGAGCATCCATCCAGGAAAACCAAAGCAGTGAAGGGGGGCAGGACTGGCAGTACTGCTCTGCCTTTAATGCCTTTTGATTTTCCTTCTCTCACAGATCAAACCTGTGCGTCAGAGGGGGCCCGGCTGGAGCCTGAACCGCTGCTGGCTCAGGCTGCGAGGGGAGCGGTGTCTGAGCAGGATTGCATTAAAAACTGGCTTTTAAAAAGGAACCACGCATCTTTCCCAGCCAGGGCACGCTGCCAGGGCTCAGCAGAGGAGCTGTCCCTGCCTGCAAGGAGCTCGAGCAGTGTCTCACTTACAGGACTTCGCTCTGCGGGCGGCAGCGTTGGCAGCCAGAAAGGAATTCAATAAACAGCTCTGTCCTTCTGGAGAACCTCTGAGGCTGAAACAGGAGAACAGAGCTGCTTATGCACAGCAGCCAGCACAGGCCTTGGTGGTCTCAGAAAGTGTGCCCCTGACCCTTGATGAGATTGTTGCATCCTCCCCAGAGAGCTCTGTGCAAAGCCCTGGGAGGCTCAGGAGCCAGGTGAATGACACAGGAGACAGACCCAGCCCAAGGCACGAGTGCCACCTGCTTTTTGGGCACTGGAGATGCGCAGGCACTGCCCAAATGTCCGAGGGCAGGAGAGGGGGCAAGAGCTGAGCTTCCCCCAAGCTGCATCACTTGGTCTTAGAGCCCCTTACTCCTGTCAGCCAGGGCCGTGCTCCTTCTGGATCAGAGAATCCTGGGATGGGTTGGGTTGGGATAAGCCTTAAAGCCCATCCAGTGCCACCTCCTGCCATGGGCAGGGACACCTTCCACTGTCCCAGGTGGCTCCAAGCCCCATCCAACCTGGCCTTGGACACTTCCAGGGATGGAGCCCCACATGACACCCAAGTTTAAGGGGATTAGAGACGTCCATGCCAGAGAAATGCCCAGAATCTGTCAGGCGTATCCACAGCAGCTCTGCAGCTCCTTTGTGCCTCTGGAGATGAGATCTCATGGGGCAGGTGAAGGGTTTGGTTTTGTCCCCTTGCAGCAGTGAGAGCACAGATGGAATGACCCAAGGAATGAACTTTCTGCTTTCTGTTTTTCTTCTCTCTTCGTGTCTTGCTGGGATTTTCTATTATCACTGAGTCAGAAGCAGGTTTATGTGCTGGGAGCGTGATTGATTTCCAGCTTGCACCTTGCACTGGTCTGAAAGCAAACCACGCTGGCTCTCGGGTTTCTTGAAACTCCTGAAAGCAAAAAAAAAAATATTCGGCTTGGAACAAAATATCCTGGCAGCTTTCTCCAGAAAAGCCATGCTGAGGTTTCACTGGGAGCATCCCAGAAGGAAACGTCGAGATTTCAAACCTTGCCTTTATCAGGAGCTGTGGTTTTACAGAATTTGGGGTTATGCCAAGGGACAGGTTGTGGTGTGTTCATTCATTGTTTTGTTCTGATCCCTTAGCAAAGTCTCACAATGCCAATTTAAACACTTTGGATTGACTGCTGGGCTGGAGGAAGGAAATACCATGTCCTAAAGCTTAGAGGCCTATGAACCTCAATAATTTGTAAGGTTTGATGGGCTCAGCAGCGAGTTTTGTGTTGTTCCATATGATTTTTGGGGAAAAACCAAAGGAGAGCAGCATTGAGGTTCAATACAGTGTTCCTCCAACAGGGCAGGCAGGAGGGAAGAGGCGATATCACCGCTGATACTGCTGCTGATTTATTCTCAGAAAATACAAATTTTATAGATGCTGGGAGGTTTTATTGTGGTTCTTAATGATTCATTTGACCTCTGATAGCTGCCAGTGAACCCAGCCGGGGAGCAGAGCCTCTGCCTGGGTACTCAGCAGACAGAGCAGGAGACAGAAATGTCAATTGCCACTTGTGCTGTTCAACCTGATTCCTCCAAACCCGAAGTGGGAATATCTCGAATGGATCTAAACCTCCATCTATGCTCCATGCATGCAAATCACAGGTGTGGTGTGTTGTGTTAAACTGCATCCTGAAAACTTGGGAGAAATAAACTCCAAGAAGTGAGAAGCAAATGGGAGGGTTGAATGTTGAGGAAATACCTTTCTGTGTCCGAGGGGTGGCCAAAGCCCTTGGGCCCAGTGCTGGGGTGGTGATGTCTCGGTGACTCTTTCTTGGTGCCTTCTGCATCACCAAGGGAGGGTCAGGTTGGATATTGGGAACATTTTGTCCCAAAGAGGGCTGTCCTGCCCTGGCAGAGATGGAGTTCCAGTCCCTGGAGGGATTTAAAGCCGTGTGGATGTGGCACTTGGGGATGTGGGGCAGTGGTGGCCTTGGCAGTGCTGGGGAAAGGTTGGGCTCAGTCTTAGAGAGTTTTTCCAACTCAAACTATTCCATGATCCTGTGGTTCTTCAGTTTCAAAGCAATTTGTGATTGCTCACCTGGTCAAAACCTCTCTTTTAGAGGGATGTGAGAAAGGTGAGCGTAGGAGGGACTGACCAGGCCCAAGGGGAGATCACCTGGGCCTCAAACAACTCATGATTTTAAAAAATTGACTCAATAATTCGCCAGAGTTTACCCAGAGAGTCTAAGGCTGAACCTGGAAACCCCAAGCTTTAATCATCAGCCTGTTCTGGCCCCTCACCTTCCACAAAATGTGTTGTGTGAAGGTTAATTTGGGATTAAAACAGAGCTGAACTAAATGCAGACACAATGAGAGCTGAGCTAAGCTGTGCTCAGGCAGAATCCACCCCAAAGTGCTTTTCTTTGCAGCAGGAGCACGGCCTAATCCTCTTATCCTTGGAGTTGGAGGTCCTGGACAAGTGGGAACAGGAGGTTCCATTCAAGGAGAGGATTTGCTCTCTGAATAGGAGGACTCAGGCTGAATATGCAAATAATCAACTGTTCTCCTGATGGCTTTATAAAGGGATTGCTCGCTGCAGGCTTTAAATGAGGCAGATTTCATCCTCATTTCCCCAGATCTCGTGGGCCTGGACAATCCTGAAGTGTTTCACCAGCAACCACAAGCACTTCTTTTAAAAAGTCATTTTAGAGTCGTTGGATTTTGTCGACCACGACATGATCACCACCATGATGAGGGAAAATGGTCAACCACAACTTGAGATCACATCAGGGATTTTTGTTTAAAACTCTTAAAGGCTCTTCCATGCCACTGGATTTCTTCTCACAGCTCTCTGTCTCCTGGAATGAAACGCCAGACTGAAATCAGGAGACTGAATCACAGCATTGTGGAATCCTTATGGTTGGAAAAGACCTTTCAGGTCATCAAAATGATCTGCAATATTGCAGTGAAATTTGACATCATTTATAGCAGCTCAGCTCTCCCTGAACACTCACACAAAGGTCCCTTCTGGAGCCCTTGTACATTGATTTTTCTTTGTAAACACCAGACCAAATGCAACATTTGGGGTTTCTGACTCACTGTGTGAATGTCTGACACTCTGTGGCTGTCAAAAAATGATCCTCGCTGTTTTCTTTAGAATCCTGGGATCGTTAAGGTTGGAAAAGCTCTCACATCAGTGAGTCCAACCATTAACCCAGCACATTTTTGTAGATGTGGTGCTCATTCTCAGAAAAAATAAATGGAATTTAATGTTTTCCAGCATTCCCTCCCCTGTCCAGTCCAACATTCCCAGACCTTGTGGGACTCAGCACTTTCACACCCCTCTGGATAAATAAACCACAGAATCCCCTAAAATACTGCACCATTAAATTTGTTGCAGTAACAAATCTCACTCTTAGACGTGAAACATTTGCTGTGTTGCTGGAGATTAACAGAGTTTATTAATCCTATAGAAGTTGGATTGACTAAACTCAATGTGGGCTGAGATATGGCTGCATACGGGAAATTAATGTCCAAAGAATTTTAGCTGTAGGAAAAAACTTAATTGGGTGCATTAAGAACTAAGCACCTAAAAAAATAATGTTGGGGGGAGAAACATTTTTAAAACCCCATATATTTTTCTCTGTATTGTGGCTGTTTTGAGTATAATAAGACTCTTTGAGGAACTTTCTACTTAAAATGCACTTTTAATGTTTCTCCCTCGCTGCCAGGCTTTGCAAGGTCTCCACCTGATCTGTTGGAAGTGGTAACAAACTCTTGAGATGTATTTTTGAAATCCTTAGACCTCTGACCAGATTTGCAATGATGACACAGAGGTAACAATAAAGCCACTTGAGAGACATTTAATGGGACACTTTAAATGAAATCCCCGGGGTTGGTAATGGCAGCTGAGCGTGTTCTTGCCATTTTCCCATTTAACAAGAAGAAAAGGCCAAACAAGGAGCAATTAGTCAGAATAAAATCAGCTTTGATGACATTTTCCCTCCTGAACTCTGGTATAAAATGGTCACCTAAGGAAGAACTGAAAGGATGTGTGAGGAATTTGGTAGTAGAGCTGCATGTTCATGCACACAGTGCTGGGTAAAAAATGAGCAGGTAAAGCCACTGCGGGGTAATCAGTGCATGGGTTGCTCTCTGCTCATATTTTGCTTGATTTTGGTCCAAATTTTAATTAATCTCAGCTTTTCTTTGAAGTCTCTGCAGGTTAAAGTTGGTTTTCATCCTGTGGATCTCCATGACGTTGCTGTGCTCGGGTTACCCAGTTGGCCCTTCCATGGTAAGTCCCATTCCCTATTTCCTCCCAGATCTGGTCCATTCCTCTTGAATTACTCCTTTATTTAAATTAATTTTGTTTGTTTGGTGGCTTCTTTGCTGTTGTGTTTTAATTTTTTTATAAAATGAAGAATTTTCTTGTGTTAAAGCTATTGGTTAAATATTATTACCTAATTTTCCTGGAGCATAGCCTAATTTTTCCTGGAGTTATTAATAAAATATGCAAGCCTCTGAAATAATCATGTGAGCAACCCGGTGCATATTTAATGTGGAGTGTGGGGAGCTGAAATCCTGGATGGAAGAGAGAAAACCACAAATCCCCTCTCCATTTAATCTGAATTCCTTGCATATCTCAAATAGATGCAATTAGATATATACGTATTAATTTCAATTATTGCTAGATAGTTTATAAATTAATTAACTTATTTATAATCAGCTTATTTATTTAGAGGCTGCTGGATCTGAGTAGCCACATTTTCTAATGGATGGGTTCTCTTTATGGCAGTGATGTCATGGCTAAAAGGAGTTTAATTGCGCCAATAAATGTCAAAATAAAAGTCATTTATTCAGTAAATCTAGTGAAATAGCAGCTAAAAATTCAAACCAGGAATTTCTCTGTGCCTGGTTTTTGGAATTTTTTGGTTTTTTTCTTGCAAAAAGTGTTTTTTTGTTGTTAGGGAGAAAGTTCAGTCTGGGAAACCCCTTGCCAGCAGCAGAAGGTGTTGGATGCAGAAAAAGTCATCAAACAAACAAAAAAATTGAAGCAATAACCAGTATTAAATCAGACCAATAAAACACTGAATTAAAACAAATCCTGATGGATTTAATGGCCATTTTACCAGCAATTCCAGGTGTTAATCCTATGGCTTTGCATGGAATTTTTAGAGATGGCAGAATATTGCTTTTAGATGGAAAATCAGCTGGGAAATCAGGATATGATGAAAGATGCACAGAGCAACCATAGACATACCAGGAAATGTTTTTATTTTATAATTCATCAGTAATTAAATGCACTTTATTTTAAGAGCTGTTGAAATATGTCAAAGTTTTTATGTAGTTGGCATTTTTATCCTATGAAGTGGAAGTAAAAGGAATGTGTGTAAAAATCTGGATTTTTATCCAGACTTCTTAAAATTCCCATTATTATTTTGTCATTATTAAACTTATAACTACTTTCATAATGAGCCATAACTACTGGAAAGCCTCCTCCAAATTTCAGCTTTACAGGTATTTTTGTTTTCTCTTACCTGTAATTTAAGCTGCAGAAGTTCACACAGGTTATAACAAGCTGGTATTTCATTTTTCCCTGAAAAAATCTCATTTTCCAGCAATAAACACCCGTGTTGTTCCAAGGAAACTGTGTCACAGCTGGTCAGCATCACAGAAAACAATTCATATCATACCCTAAACACAATTGTATCAGTATTTTAGACCAGAAGTGTATCAAAAACTATGAAAAAAACCTGATTTTGAACGCGATAAATCCTTAGAAAACAACAGCTCATCCTTGTCATTCAAAGCATAAATCGCTTTTGTGTTTCCACTTCGCTTTGTATCCTGAACAAGTCCTGGCAAATCCACAAATCCATAATTTTACCTTCTCTTATCTCTTTTTTTTTTTTTTCCCTCCTTGTTTGTTTGTTTGCTTTTAATCTCCAGAGCAACAATCCTTTTTATTTGACCTGCCAGCTGTATGGGAAATCGGATTCGTGCCTGGTGCTGCTGAGCAGCTGCCTCTCCAAGGTGGGCAGGGATGAGGAGCTGGCTCTTGGGAAGCCTCTCCCAGAGTCTCCTCTCCACAAAAGGTCCTTCCGCAACGGCGTCGGAGCGGGAATTAAAAAAACTTCCTTCCGAAGGGCAAAGTCCTGAGCAAGTGTCCCAAAACCCGGCCCAGATTTTGACATCTGATGTTTCAATCGTCGCTTCAAGTCCTTTTGATGCTTTTCTCTGACAAAGCCACCTCCGACAAAGTCCCCGTGTCCCCAGCGCGTCACCAGATGTCGATTTCCAAGCGCCGCGAGCCGAGCGGAGCAGATGGGAGCGCTCGGGAAGGGCTTTGTTCCCAAAGTTACAGTAGCATAAAGTTTTGTCTCGAAATGAATGTTTTCATTTGCTTAATTCCCCTCCTTTGTCAGGTTACAGATTTAATCAAGTTGCTTTTTGATTAATACAAAGGTAATCCCGTGCTTTGAGGAGATGTGTGCACGCAGCCTGGCGGGAGGACGGAGGATATTATTCCCAAAATCCCTCCTCTCTGCCAGACACGAGGCATTCCTGTGCTTTCCCGTCCCAAATCACATTTACTTGAAGACAACTGGTAATTTTAATACAGATTTAAAGAACGTTTCACTTCAGGTTTCCAAAGATACGAAGGGCCTCCAATGAAAAACAGAATCAGGCCCTACTTGTAACTTCTACTGGCTTTTTAATATAGTTATTTAAAATGACTTTGGCAGGAAATAATCTCCGGAGATGTCTCATCTCATATCCAGAAGAATCCTGGGAAATCACTCTAAGGCAGGGTATCAGCCCAACTCCCTGTGCCTCAATTAATTGACTTAGGTAGGCAACCCCCAGCTGATGAAATGTGCCAAATCTGGGATTTTGTTGCAATTTCCTGTTGGAAAAAAAAAAGGGGGGGGGGGAAGTAATTTCATGTGAAATATGTAAATGTGGTGTGGAGGAAAGGTCACCTGTTGAGTTACACACGTGTGAGTTCCACTTGTGTCCCCCGAGTGTGGTGTGAGCTGTGCCCTCGGCTTGAAAATGTACCAGAGTGTCCCTGCAATGTCTTTTGCAGTCAAAGCTACAATATTAATTATAATAAATCACTCTGTGGATGTTTTCTAATATTTCCCTGTTAAATGTCATAACTCAGATCATTGTTAACTCTACAACAAGGTGGTTTGGCGTCATCACCTCTGTGATGTGATGACTTCACCCCTGAGCCCATGGGGTGAAGTCAGCCCAGCGTGGAGCTGTGCTGGTGGGTCAGCAGGTTTTTCTGGATGATTTCTGGCTGATCCAAGGAGATCAAACACATTCCTGCCTGTGTTTGTCCAGGCTGAAAAATTTAACACATCCCGGGTTTTAAAGTCGCTTAAATACTTGAGTTCCTTTGGGGTAGTCTCGAGGTTGCTGAGTTGAGCGGGAACCCAGGAACCATGGAATCCAGGAACCTAGGAACCCAGGAACCATGGAATCCCAGGAACCATGGAACTGAGGAACCATGGAACCCAGGAACCATGGAATCCTAGGAACCGTGGAACCCAGGAACCATGGAATCCTAGGAACCATGGAATCCTAGGAACCATGGAACCCAGGAACCATGGAATCCTAGGAACCATGGAACCCAGGAACCATGGAACCCAGGAACCATGGAA